>JARHVA010002390.1:0-600000 GCA_037957365.1 Torreya grandis | reverse complement strand
ATGTAATGGTCGATTCACTTGGAACAACAGAAGGATGGGAGACAGTTGCATTGATGAGCGCATTGATCGATCTATGACCTCTTATTTTTGGGTGGGTGGCTTGTGGTCTTTGAGCTTTGAGATTTTAGACTGGAGAGGCTAAGATCACTGGCCCATTAAGCTTACCATTTCTTCTGTTCATTTGCATCAGTAGCTGCCATTCAAGTTTTAACTCATGTGGCTCAGGGACTAGGACCTATTTGGATGAGTTGTTGATTGGTGGAGATTAGGGAGGCCTACGGCTGGTATAGTAATGTATGTTTTCACTAAGCTCCTTGAATTTGTGAAGTACCAACTCAAATCGTGGAACAATTTGAGCTTTGGGAACATCTTCCAAGAGAAAAAGGAGGTGCAAATGGAGCTAAATGACATTACCAGATTGATTAGGGAAGAGGGGCTGTCTGAGTTTTTGCTAAAGGAGGAAGCGAGGGCTATCAAGAATTTGGAGGAATGGGAGCTGAGAGAGGAAATATTTTGGAATCAGAAGGCTATGATTGAGTGGCTACAAGAGGGGGGCAAGAACACCACCTTCTTCTTCAATTCAGTAAGAGCCAGATAACATGGTAATGTGATCTCATCTTTGGTGACAGACAAGGAAGAGGTAATCTCTTCTACAAGGGATATCTGTAATGAAGCTACACAGTATTTTACTTCTTTATTCAAAGAAGAAGGGTAGGGGCATGTGGCTGTGGAGGATCTGATACTCTCCTGTATTCCTTCTCTTATTTCCTAGGATATGAAGGAGTAGCTGATGAGACCAATAACTTTAGAGGAACTAAAGAAGATTTTTTTTTTATGAAGAAAGGAAAGGCTCCAGGTCTAGATGGCTTCTCGATTGAATTTTATCAAAAAATTTGGGAGATTATCAAAGTAGACTTATTGGCAGTGGTATAGGAATCCCAGAATAGTAAGCAAATGCTCTGGGCCCTAAAATCTACTTTCCTAGCTCTCATTCCCAAGGGGGAAGGGGCTGATCATTTCAGTCAATTTCATCCCATTTCCTTTCATAATGTAATTTACAAAATTATATCTAAACTAATTGTTGAAAGGCTAAAGAAGTGGCTGGTGGTGTTGATCTCAGAGGAGCAAAGTGGCTTTGTGGAGGGCTGACAGATTTTGGATGGGATAGTGGTGGCTACTGAGGCTATCCATTCCATGACCAAGTCTAGGGAGAAGGCTATGTTTATTAAACTAGACATGTCCAAGGCATATGATAGGGTGTGATGGTCCTTTCTCTAGTAGGTTTTGGGTTCCTTTGGTTTTGAAGAAGATTGGATCAGGTGGGTTATGAGCTGTGTGAATTTGACTTCATTCTCTATCCTAGTTAATGGGGAGCATTCTAATCTTTTTGGAGCCTCACGTGGGTTGAGGCAAGGAGACCCTTTATCTCCCTACCTATTTCTTCTCTTGGCAGAGGGTGTAGGTCGGTTGATTAAAAGGAATATCAAGGATGGCATTATTCAGGGCTAGAAATGGGGAGGTGGCCTTCATGTTCTATCCCACCTATAATTTTTGGATGATGTGGCTTTGATGGGCATGGCTACCATAAGGGAGGCAGATAATATTCGCAGTGGCCTGGATGCTTACCTGGCTGCCTCTAGATAGGTACTCAATGAGGACAAGTCTTCCATTTTTTCTTCAACACTCCACCACCCATTCAACGAAGAGTGGTTGATATTCTCTGGTTCCAAATTAGAAGCCTCCCATTACTATATCTCAGGATTCCTATATCCTCAGGGAGACAGTCCAAGGAATCATGGCAGGGGATTCTGAATAAATTTTGGGCCAAGGTGAATCATTGGACCCACCAGTGGTTGTCCTTTGTTGGTTGGTTCCAATTGATTTAGTCAGTGGTGCAGGCTCTTCCTCTCTACAGGTGCATGTTACAGGTGGCACCCATGAGTTTTGTTAAGGACCTTGATTTCTTGGCATGATAGTTCTTATGGGCTGGTAACTTGTCTTCGATGAAGTAGAGCCTTATCCGGTGGGAGGTTGTTTACAGCCTGAAAAGGTTTGGGGGCCTGGGACTATGGCAATCAATGATGGTGGGTACGGCCCTGGTAGCCAAATTGTATTGGAGATGGTGTGAGGAACAAGATCGTGTCTGGGTCAGGATCTTGTCTCACAAGTATTTTTGTGGGATCCCCCTGAAGGATATCCCAAGGTACAATTTGTGAGGGAGTGGATCAGTGATTTGGGCTACTCTCAAGAAAGGAGCTACACTAATCAAGAGAGGTCTTTTCTATATTTTCAAGGGGGGATGGAGGCACAATTCTAACATGACTCTTTGGATGGCTATCCCCCCATAGTTACTCAGTATCCTCATCTATATGCACTTTCACAAAGATTCAGTGAAGCCAGGTGAAATAAGGTGTGTGACTACAAATCCCTCTTTCTTCATGGCTAGTTGACAGAAGCGAGATGAAATACTCCTGAGGAGTGGCCGATTATTGGAATGGAGGTAGAGTGCGTGGAGTTGTACATCATCTTTGTTGGTCACAATTGTTGTGCACTCAGGGGGGTGACGTGTTGGCTTGGTCCCCTAACCCCAAGGGGAAGTACATTGTTTCATCTAGTTACTAGGATTTGGTTGCATAGCAATTCACAAAGGGGAGGGAAGTTTCTTGGTGGAAAAGAGTTTGGAGTAGTATCTCATGGCCAAAGTGCAATTGCTTTACATAGACTTTGGCCCAGAACTAATGCCTGACTTGGGAGAATATTCGTAAGAGGGGCTTTATTGGTCCTTCACACTACATTCTATGTAGAGGTGAGGAGGAGGATTTGCCACATCTATTTTTTAGCTACCCTTTCACTTGCCAATTGTGGCACGCCTAGTGGGATGTGTGGAGGTGTCAGTGTGTGCACGCTTCCTCCCTTGCTGATTTTTTTTTGAGATTGGGTAGACCACCCTCTGCTACTCATTTCTTGTAAGAAGCTTGGTATGCTGGACCCATTTTTTTGCTCTAGCAAGTCTAGTTGGAAAGGAACTGCAGGATTTTTAGAGATGAAAAATTGGGAGTTCAACAGGTTTGGAGTAGAATTATAAAAATGATCTAGGAAACTATAGAAGCTAAGAGTGAGGTCATTTTGCCTCTGGAGAAGGGGGCTGCAGAGATGGTAGATATGTTCGGCATATAGAGTATTTCCCTGGCCTCAGTTTGTGCTAGGAGAGGTGGATGTGGGAAGTAGAAAATTCCAAGGAGTGGGAAATGGATGCCCCCTCCCGAGGGTCTTTTGAAAATTAACACTGATGGTTCCTCCAGGGGTAATCTAGGCCCGAATGGAATCAGTGGGATTGGTAGAGACTCCTCTGAATCTATAGTTTTTATTTTCTCAACTCATATGGGGGAGCAGACTGTTAACAAGATGGAAGGATTAGTTGTTCTATATGCCTTGAAAAGAGCTTATGATTTAGGATGGAGAAGGGTGATGTGTGAAGCCAACTCGCAAGTCTTGATCAATATGATCCTTGAGAGGAAGATTACAGATGTGAGTTGGCAACTATCCTTGATAGTGCAGCAAATATTACAGATTAGTTTACACATGATTATGTGTCTTACGCCCATGTTCCAAGGGAATGGAATAGGGCGGCCGATTGCCTAGCTAAGTGGGCATCAGAGGATATGGATGGTTGAAAGGTGGACAGTTGGGCAGAGTTTCCCAAGGAGGTAAGTCAGAACCTGGAGAGGATTCTAAGTGAAGATGGAAATGATATAGGGGTGTGATGGTTTTTGTTTGAGTTTTTTTGGGGTTTTCTTTGTCCTTCTGGGGCTTCAGCCTTTTATTGCTTTGTAATCTGGTTTTTTGAGTTTTAATAAAGTTTTTGCCCCCTTTTTTTAAAAAAAAAAGTTAGATAAAATATTAACTCTAAAAAGTCACAAAGTGGAAAGTAGAGAATTAACATCTCATAAACAAGACTCCTACATAGCCTCACATGGTAAAAGGAAACATCACAACTCACATTGCCAATCACTATTCACTTACCAAACTTGTAAGTGTAGTATTATAACCTACCTCCACAACTAGAAGGAAAATACTAACCTCAAAGATGCATCAATCTATCCAATATTATAACTTTTTTCAACAAGAAATAGAAAACACTATCCCATGAACTCAAAGGAATAAGATTAAAAAGTAAATTTAGAAACAAGTTTCTGCTTAAGGAAACACTAAATCAATATCCTGTATATATGAATCTTCTCAATAGCTTAAAATGATGTAAGAGGAGAGTGAGAACATAACCACTCACCTCTAAGCTAACTAAGAGAGATGATACTTCTTCTCAAGTCTATATAAATATAAGGATGTTAATCCAAAAACTCCTAATGCAAAAAGGAATTCATTACATCTACACATAACTATAATAAAATTTTCATTCCTAGGGTTTGTGTAAACAAAACACAAAACTAAAGCATAAATACCTAAGTGGTAATCACTCCATTCTTTTTTAAACACTCACAATACACAAACACAAATGGTGAAGGTTATTTAATTATGAAAATAAATGTAATCATAATCTAAGTGTTAAAATATCAACAATATATGGTAGGAAAATGTTGTTGACATCTCAAGAACAAAGCTATGTACTCTCCTACCCATATACCTTATAAAACCATCACCAATGAGACACTTGATAAACCAACCCTTTAACAACTCTAAGGTAGTAAAAATTCTCTTTTGGGGTGCACTCAATGTACCATATATACATTCATGATTCTCATTTCTGATAAACAGAGAGGTACAAAAACATGAATGGACTCATTAGGTCCTAGTGTGAGCCACAACTCTGATACCACATGTAACAACCCCTCTATTTAAACTTAGAATAATGTAGTAATTTTTTTTCAATTACTTAACATTCATTCCATAGAAACAAACTCAACAACTTATCTAATCATAAACTTTAGACAATAACATTTCCAAAATTCAAATGTTTATTGTATTATAACTTTTTACAACTAAGAGGAAAGTAAATATATTAGGACTCAACCACGGCTGGTCCATTAATATATAAACTATTATTTAAGTATATATTAATGAAATACAATTGTATTTACATTAGGCCTTTAGCCTTATATAATAAATAGATTCCAAGCCCTCTGAAGCTCGAGTCAAACCAACTCGTGTATCTCTGAATCTCAAATGAAGTCTTTAGGTATGTAGTACTATTTTGGGAAGGTAGAGCATCATGCTAGTGCTTTTTCACACCAACAATGGACCAAAAATCCCCTACATAATCCCCTATTAGGTAATGACCCTCCCTTCATGGATAGGTAGATAAAACAATGTGAGAATCTAAAGAATAAGTGCACATATGTATATGATTTCTAAAACTAAACATGTAATATATCATATAAAAACTTGTTCTATTACAAGATATCACAATGTCATAGTAAAACATATATATCAAAAGATAATGTCTCACTATAGATTATTTAACCATAAGATTCATACTAATTACATTTTCCAAGCAATCATATCATGTCATGTGTTAAACATAGGAGTAAGTAAAGTGTACATTTATTCCTTTAAATCATGAATGAATCATGCATTAATATTTAAAATATATATTAAATAATGTTTATAGTTCATACCACCTAGGTATGGTTCACATTAAACTGTATATTCATAACTACAATAAGATCCAAACAACTACACTTCATGATATCCCATAATATCACAATCTAGTGTTTTAAGACATAATTATTAGTTTTTTCACAATCGATCATATAAAGTACTCATAAATACATAAAATCATAAGCTTTTATTCCAGTAAGTATATATAACAAAATAGGTCAAACAAACACATAAAAGCCTAACCTAACATTCATTTACATCTTAAGATTGTATGCATGCATACATGATGTCCTACTAATTATTACCAAACATATTATTCAAGTAATAACCAACATAAACATTTAATCAGTCAATATAAGTGAGAGTCTGGATATAACAAATACAGTCTATACCATCTAGGTATAACATACTTATTATACTATAGAACTCTATGACATCCATACTGTCATAGTTCATAATTACATATTATACATAACCAAACTTACATTCTTAGAAATCAAAACTCTCATAATCCTAAATGTTAGGCAAACCATAATAGATTATACCATTTGAGTATATCTTAGACTTAGACTACATAATCTACAATTTCTAAGTAGATACAAGTTTTTAGCACAATCAAAATAATAGCATAGCTCACCATCTTTATAAACATGATTCTCAAGCAATTCTTATAGCATAAAATCATATAGCTCATAAATCTATTATGTTTTTTCATTCCAGTAACTTATTTTGTTTTTATAAGGTTGTTCCAAAATGTTATAATTTTTTATTCTAAAGAATCTTACATCTAGTTAACAACCTAATATCCATAGATATTTGCATAAGACCCAATGCACCTATACAAGTTAAATATTCAGTATAAATAGACCAATTATTAACATTAATAGACTACCTATATTCAAATTGACATTAAAACTCATATGGATATCTCAACATGATTTAGAATATAAACCATACGGGTATAACATCCTATTGAACATACTTGACTATTTTAAAACTCTCCCAAAAATATCGCTCATCGGATCCCATTTCTTGAAAGCAATAATTATCAAGTTATTTTTGAAGTGTTAGATCTAAATTTTACTTTTCTTAAGTCAAATTGACATTAAAACTCATATGGATATCTCAACATGATTTAGAATATAAACCACATAGGTATAACATCCTACTGAACATACTTGACTATTTTAAAACTCTCCCAAAAATATCACTCATCGGATCCCATTTCTTGAAAGCAATAATTATCAAGTTATTTTTGAAGTGTTAGATCTTAACACTAATTTTAGAGATTGCTTGCTTATAGTTATTATTTTGGTCCCTTAGACACTCTAAGACTCAAAAGTAACCACCCATTTTATCAATAATCTTTGGTATATGACCCCACACATCCATTGAGATTATGTATTTATATTATATATTATGATTAGTGTTATATCTATATTATGCATCATTTCCATGATTAATCCAAAAACATAAGGCTTATCATAATACAATGGAATGCGATCAAAATTGTCCAAGTGACGTAATAGATAAAATATTACCATCCAAAAATATATTCTACCTATAACATATTTACTTGTTGAAGTTATATTTCCAACTAAATCCAAAATATCTAAATTTCTTAAAAGATTTTGCATATGAATTTATCCACATATTGGCTATCGAATAATTCTCAATCAAATAAAAATATATCTCAGTCAAAATATTCAATGATTTAATAAAATAAATAGTCAATTACACAACTCAGTATCCTAACATAATATATACTCAACCAATTTAATTTATTAGTTTAGCCAATCATAAATCAACATGCAACAGCACCAATTTTCAATATGCAATATTTTGTTTTTGCACTCAATATTTAACTATGAACTCAACATATCAATTAAATATTCAATGTTTTAATTAAAGGATGGTGTTCTATATTAGTGATTGACATTCTATACAATGACTTAGCGATTTAAATATATAACTTAGCATTTCATTATTATATGCTTAGAATTTTCAATCAAAAAACACTCAGTGACTACCATTTAAAAACTCAACAATTACCATTTAAAAATTTAGTAATTACTATTTAAAAACTCAACATTTAAATATATACACTCACAGTGTTTTAATTCTTTAAACATGGCGTTCTATTAGTGGCTCAGCAATATTTTCTAAAAGACTCGACGTATCAACCATATGACTCATTTATTTAATTTTTATACTTGGCATTTCATTTTATACTTGGCATTTCAATTTAAAATCTTGATGTTTCAATTTAAATACACAGTGATATCATCCATACAAGCAGTGATTTCAGATTAATACACTTAGCGTAACACTATGAGTATTATTACTTGGATGTCACCTTTAAAACTCTATCGAATTAAAAACTACCAATAACATGGGATTTGGAAGTCTCAACCTATATTCTCCTTAAAACACATACCATTTATCCATTTTTATCCATTGATTTTATGTGGATCGATTTCCTTTAATGAACAAAATTTATTTATACCAAAGTGCAGGTCTTTAGTTTTAATAAGTAGACCTAAATATGTGATATGCAGGTCTATATAAAGGAAATGTAGATCCAAATATATGAGGAACATAACCAAATAGTAATAAAAAATATAGATGAGGGAAGAATTAAGCAGTTCAAGAGTAAAATGCATATATCTTGACTATATTGTGTTGTTATTTATAATAAATACTCAACATGATTTCAAACTAAAATTCATCTCATATTATAAAGCATAGACCTATAGGTATATTCCATGTCACTAAGGTAATGTGCAATCCAAATACTCCTGGTATATAAAAAATATGTTGGCCAAACATAATTAAATAGGATGCTACCTAAGCATTCCTAACACTCATAATTTAATGGGGATGTTCGCAAAACATAATTACATAGGATGCTACCTAAGCATTTTTGACACTCATAATTTAATGGAGATGTTGGCCATATAATAAAATGCTGGCATTTTTTAAGTGATTCGTTGTTCATAATTAGATACAACACTGTGAAAAACATTTAAGTGTGGATCATTTCAAACACATACAATATACTAATATAATACACAGACATAATTTATAAGACATTGATCATTATAGGTTATACGCAGTCTAATGAAAAAATCTAAAAAAAAATTTAGGTTCCTTTTCTTCACATATATTGCACACAGAAAAACAAATTACAAAACATACCTGGTAGGAATTTGCTTATGAAGATCACTAGATGAGGAATACACCTCTTTTCTCCAAATTCTTCTCTTTTTCTCATTCCCATGTATCTCTCTTCTAATTTTTATCTTCATTTATTTATAAAACTCTTTTCTATTCATTATGTTGTGCCACCCACTTTGCATGTTCCATTTCTTAGTTTCCTCCATGCGTAGCATTCTTTTATTTTTCCTTAATTTTCAATAATTAAAGATATATCTTCCTTAAGGCCATAGTTTAACTTACCTTCACTTTTATTAATTTAATTTTTTTAATAAATAATAAATCACTTTATTTGTTCACATAAATCATTATGCCACATAACTCAAGTTACTTCAAACATAAAGTTATATTTAATAATTAAAGTATTGATATCTAGTTTCAAGTTTATCATTTAGTTTCATGCATGTTATTCATATTAGCTTAGATAAAATTAACTGAAGGTTAACATTTTTAGATAATTCAAATTCTATGAAAGCAAATAAAACAAAGGTAATTATTTATTTAACTAATATATATTAATTAGTTAATTGATTCTTATTGTAAGATAATCATATCTATAATAATTGATATCTATATAGCAATTAAATATCTATTTTATTGATATATTCTCAAAAATTAAGAAAATTATAAGTAAAATAATCCTATGTAACCAAGAACCAAATCCACATAAAAATATAATCATAATAATATTTTCTTAATTATGCAATCACATTTTATGCATATAACATTTAAAATCTAATGTGTGTACAGTCACTAACAATTTTTTCTATTATTCCTCCAATCATCCCATATAGCCCATCCTCTCTTATGATGCTCTCCCTCATCAAACTCTAAGGGTAGTATCCTACATCCACTTGCAACAAGTAGGTAGTTAGTCTAAGTTATCATATATCAACTTATGATGTAAAACTAATAAATATACATTTTCAATGTACAAAACAAGAAAATACAACTATCACATCATGTATACTAATCAATAATATCACTATCCCATTATAGTATATATCATAAAGCTCAAATCAAAGCAATAATAATTAGAAAATAACTATATTAATCTACAAAATCAGAAGTTATAAATTATAAGATAAAATTAAGATGTAACATCCTCCCCCCTAAAACTAGTCATCGTCTCGATGACCCTTATTCAAATAATAGTTCTGAATAAAAAAAATTTTAATAGAATATAAACATAATATCTAGAATCAAATCATGCAAACAAAATTTATGAGTGTCAAATACTCAGGCTAGTTCTATCATGATCACTCCGAGATCAAGAACCGAAAAGACACGCCTATAATATCTCAAAAAAAAATTTAATGACTACCCAAAAACACATGAGGTCATCATAAAGTCAAAACAAATGATCAAGAAGAGTTCCACAAAACCTTATAGCCTCTACGCACATCTCTCTAACCTAAAGAGTTTATTTCTCATTCTAGATAAAAATATTCATAAAACCTGGCAAGAATGATGTGTTTAAGTTTATATTATTGCTACTCCACATAGCTTCAGATAAGTATAACATGTCAATATTTTCCTACTCAATAGAACTCCTAAAAAATATGATGATGAATAGAAACTAAAAATATTACATTTTTAATATATATAAAATTATAGAATACCTATCCATAGTATACATGTGTACGACCATACGACTAAATTTGATAAGTTTTGCCTATCAAATCTTAAATTTGACAAGTCTATTTTTCAAATCTAACTTAGTAACAACTGAGTTCAATGTGAGGCTAAGTAAGATACCATCCTATCACTTAGAACTCACGTTATTAATTCACCACTCTTCCTTCAAGTCTCCACAACCTAACAATCTCCAAAATGTGCACCAGATTTAATGAGACACAAATCTATACTAACAGATTATAAAAAGTAATATTATATGCTAAATTAATCTAGATGTACTAACATACATATAAGAAAAATCATACAATCATTATGAGATTGCATTAAGTTGATATTAATCAAACATATCTAGTATCATATTCTGCAACTTAACCTATAATGTTATATTCATAGTAAAGAATAAATAATGCTAAAATTATCATAATATACAAAGGCTAAGAATTATACTATCCTTACTACCTTATAAATTAACAAGCAAGACAATGTCTTCCTGCTTTCTCAGCTAAAACTTGACAAGTTAAAAGTTTATCTCAACCCTTTTAGATTACCAAGATGTTTTGCACATCTTATACTTTACTTGCTCTCGAAGAAAGGTACATCAATAACTCTTAAAAACAACATACTTCAAAAGAGAATAATATCAATCTAAAAAAAGGTATGTAATAACATAATAAATATAATTAACTAGAATTAATATAAATTCAAGGTTTGTAATTCCTTGAGGATAAGTTAACATGTTAGATAAAATAGTAACTCTAAAATCTCACAAAGTGTAAATTAAAGAAATAAAATCTCATAAACTAAACTCCTACATACCCTAACATGGTAAAAGGAAATATTGCAACCCACGTTTCCAATCACTATTCACTTACCAAACTTGTAAGTATAGTATCATAACCTACCTCCACAACTAGAAGGAAAATGCTAAACTCAAAGATGCATCAATCTATCTAATCTTATAGCTTCTCTCAATAATAAGTAGAAAACACTATCCCATGAAATAAAGAGAATAAGATTTAATTAATAATTTAGAAACAAGTTTTTACTTAAGGAAACACTAAATCAACATCTTGTATATATGAATCTTCTCAATAATTTAAAATAATGTAAGAGGAGAATGAGAACATAAAAACTCACCTCTAATCTAACTAAGAGAGATGACACTTCTTCTCAAGTTTGTATAAATATAACGATGCTAATCCACAAACTCCTAATGCAAAATAAATTCATGACATCTAAACTTAACTACAAGAAAATTCTCATTCCTAGGGTTTGTGTAAATAAAACACAAAACTAAAGCATAAATACCTAAGTGGGAATTACTCCATGCTTTTTTAAAAACTCACAATACACAAACACAAATGGTGAAGGTGGTTCAATTACCAAAATAGATGTAATCATACTTGAGGTGTTAAAAGATCAAGAATATATGGTAGGAAACTCTTATTCACATCTCAAAAACAAAGCTATGTACTCTCCTATCCATATACCTTATAAAACTATCACCAATGAGAGACTGATAAACCAACCTTTTAACAACTCTAAGGTGGTATAAATGTTCTTTAGGATACACACTCAGTGTACCATACATACATTCATGATCCTCTTTTCTGATAAATAGAGAGGTACAAAAATGTTAATGGACTCATTAGGTCCTAGATTTCGAGCCATAACTCTAATACCACATGTAAAAACCCATCTAGTTGCACTTAGAATAATGTAGTAATTTTTTTTTCAATTACTTAACATTCCTTCCATATAAACAAACACAATAACTCATCCAATCATAAACTTTAGACAATAACATTTCCAAAATTCAAATGTTGATTGTATTATAACTTTTAAAACTATAAGGAAAGTAAATATATTAAGACTCAGCCACGAATGGTCTATTAATACAATAACTATTGTTCAAGTATATATCAATAAAATATAATTACATTTTTATTAGGCCTTAAGCCTTAATATAATAAATAGATACCAATCTCTTTAAAGTTCAAGTCAAACCAACTCGTGTATCTCAGAATCTCAAGTGAAGTCTCTAGGTATGTAATACTATTGTGGAAAGGGAGAGCATCATTTGAGGGCTTTTCCACACTAACCATAGACCAATGATCCTCCACACAATCTCCTATCAGGAAATGGCACTCCCTTCTGAATAGATAGATAGAACAATGCAGGAATCTAGAGAACAAGCAAGTACCCAAATGTGTATGATTTTGAAAACTAAACATGTAGTATATCATAGAAAAAATAGTTCTATTACAAGATATTACATAGTCATGATAAAAAATACGTACTAAAAGATAATGTCTCACTATATATTATTTAACCAAAAGATTCATACTAATTACATCCTCTAAGATACTATATCACATCATGTGCTAAACATAGGAGTAAGAAAAGTGTACATTTATTCCTTCAAATTATGAATGAGTTATATATTAATATTTAACTTATACAAGAAATAATGCCTATAGTTCATACTATCCAGTTATGGTTCACATTAAACTATAGATTTTCAACTACTTTAATAAGATCCAAATAACTACACCTCATGATATTCCATAATATCATAGTCTAGTGTTTTAAGATATAACTACTAGTTTTTTCACAATTAATCATACAAGTAGTCATACAAAATAGTCATAAATACATGGAATCATAAATTTTTATTTAAATAAGTCTATATAACAAAATAGGTCAAACAAACACGTGAAAGTATATATTAACATTTATTTACACTTTCAAGGTTGTATGTACGCATATATGATATCTTACTAACTGTTACCAAATATATTAGTCAAATAATAACTAATACATATATTTAATTAGTTAATGTAGGTGAGAGTCTAGATATAACAAATACAATATGTACCATTTGGGTATAACATAATTATTATATTATAAAACTCTATGACATCCCATATTATCACAATTAATAATTACATATTATACATAACAAAACTTACATTCTCAAAAATCAAAGCTCTCATAATCCTAAAAGTTAAGCAAACCAAACCAGATTATACCATCTGATAGTATCTTAAGTTTAGACTGCATCATCTACACTTTCTAAGTAGATACAAGTTCTTAGTATAATCAAAATAATAGCATAGTCCACCAACTTTATAAACATGATTTTTAAGTAGTCATAATAACATAAAATTAGATAGCTCATAAACCCATTATGTTCTTTCATTCTAGTAATTTATTCTATTTCTAGAAGGTTATTTTAAAATGTTATAATTTTTAATTCTATAGAATCCTATAGCTAGTTAATAACTTGATATCTATAGATATTCACATAAGATCCAATGCACCTATACAAGTTAAATATTTAGTTTAAATAGACTGATTACTAACGTCAATAGACTACCTATATTCAAGTTTTACTTTTCTTAACTCTAATTGAATTAAAACTCATATGGATATCTCAACATGATTTAGAATATAAACCACCTGGGTATAACATCATGTTGAACATACTTGACTATTTTAAAAATCTCCAAAAAATATCGCTCACTAGATTCCATTTTTTGAAAGCAATAATTGTCAAGCTATTTCCAAAGTGTTAGATCCAAATTTTACCATAAAATTTTCTCTAGATATCTTAACTCTACTTTTATAGATTATTTACTTATGGTTTATGATCCTTTTATTAGGACAATCAGGACTCAAAAGTAACCAACCCCTTTTATCAATAATCTTTGGTATATGATCCTACACACCCATTGAGATTATGTATTTATATTACATATTACGATTAGTGTTATATCCAGATTACACTTCATTTCCATAATTAATCTCAAAACATAAGGCTTATCATAATACAATTGAATGCTATTAAAATTGTCTAAGTGATGAAATAGATAGAATGTTACCATCCAGCAATATATTCTACCTATAACATATTTACTTATTGAAGTTATATTTCTAACTAAATCGAAAATATCCAAAAAATTTAAAAGATTTTGCATATGAATTTATCCGCATATTGACTATCAAATAATTCTCAGTCAAACAAAAAGATATCTCATTAAAAATATTCAATAAATTAATAAAATAAATAGTTAATTACACAACTCAGCCTCCTAAAATAATATATACTTAGCGAATTTAATTTATTAACTCATCCAATCATAAATCAACATGCAGTATTTTTTTTTGTACTCAGTGTGGAACTATGAACTTAGCATATCAATTTAATATTCAATATTTTAATTAAAGGTTGGTATTCTATATTAGTGATTGGCATTCTATACAGTGACTTAGTAAGTTAAATATATAACTCAGTGTTTCATTATTATATGTTTGGCATTTCCAATTAAAAAAAACTCAATAACTACTATTTAAAACTTAGCAATTACAATTTAAAAACTCATCATTAAACTATATACACTCATAGCATTTTAATTCTTTAAACATAGTGTTCTATTCGTGTCTCAACAACATTTTATAGAAGACTCAATGTATCAACCATATGACTTAGTTATTTGATTTTTATACCTAGCGTTTCATTTTGTACTTGGCATTTCAATTTAAAGTCTCAACATTCTAATTTAAATACATAGTGATATCAACCGTACAAATAGTGCTTTCAGATAAATACACTTAGAGCAGAACTATGAGTATTATTACTTGGATGTCACCTTTAAAATTCTATCGAATTGTCAACTACCAATAACCTGGGTTCTGGAAATCTCAACCTATATTTTCCTTAAACTGCATAACCATTTCTCCATCTTTATCCACTGATTTTATGTGGATCAATTTCCTTTAATGGAAATAATTCCTTTATACCAAAGCGTAGGTCTCTAGTTTTAATATGCAGACCTAAGTATGTGATATGCAGGTCTATATAAAGGGAACATAGATCTAAATATATGAGGAACATAGCCAAATAGTAATTAAAAATATAGATGAGAGAGGAATTAATAAGTTCAAAAGTAAAATGTAGATATCTTGAATATTTTTCACTGTCATTTATAGTAAATACTAAGCTTTCTTTCAAACCAAAATTTGTCTCATATTATAAAGCATAGACTTACAGGTATATTCCACGCCACTAAGGTAATGCACAGCCTAGATTTTCCTGATATATAAAAAAGATGCTAGCCAAACATAATTAAATAGGATGCTACCTAAACATTCCTTAAGTTGATAATTTAATGGGGATGTTATCCATATAATAAAATGCTAACATTTTTTAAATGTTTCACAGTTCATAATTAGATACAATACTGTCAAAAATATTTAAGTGGGGATCATTTCAAATGTAGCCAATATACTAAGGTAATACACAGACATAATTTTTAAGATGCTAACCATTACATGTTATACGCAATACAATGAAATAATCCAAATAAATTACTAGGTTCTTTTTCTTCACATATATTGCACATAGGAAAAATAAATTACAGAACCTACCTAGTAGGAATTTGCTTGTAAGATACTTGGATGAAAAATGTCTCTTTTTTTCAAATTTTCCTCTTTTTTCATTCTCGTGTGTCTCTCTTCTAATTTTTCTCTTTATTTATAAAACTCTTTTCACTTCATTATGTTGTGCCACCCACTTTACATGCTCCATTCCTTAGTTTCCTCTATGCATAGCATTCTTTTATTTTTTCTTAATTCTCACTAACTGAAAATATCTCTGCCCTAAGACCATAGTTTAACTTACCTTCACTTGTATTAATTTAAATTTATTAATTAATAATAAATCACTTTATTTGTTCACATAAATCATTATGCCACATAACTTAAGTTACTTTAAACATAAAGCTATGTTTAATAATTAAAGTATTGATATCTAGTTTCAAGTTTATTGTTTAGTTTCATGCATGTTGTTCATACTAGCTTAAATCAATTTAACTCAAGGTTAGCATTTTTGGATAATTCAAATTTTATGAAATAAAATAAAATAAAGATAATATTTATTTAACTAATAAATGTTAAGTCATTAATTATTTTTTATTACAAGATAACTATATCTATAATAACTTATATCTATATAATAATTAAATATCTATATTCTTGATTTATTCTAGAAAATCAAGACAATTATAAGTAAAGGAATCCTATGTAACTAAGAACTAAATCCACATATAAATATAATCGCAATAATATTTTCTTAATTACACATTTATATTTCAAGTATATAACATTTAAAATCTAATATGTGTGTGTGTAGGGTCACCAGAAATTTTCTCTATTATTCTCCCAATCGTCCCATGTAGTCCATCATCTCCTATGATGCTCTCCCTCATCAAGCTCTAAGAGTAAGATCTATCCTGATCCACCTCGTAGCAAGTAGGTAATTAGTCTGAGTAATCATATATCAATCAATGATGTAAAACTAACAAATATACATCCTCAATGTATAGAACAAGAAAATACAAGTATCACATCATGTATATTAATCAATAATATCACTATCCCATTATATTATATGTCATAAAGCTCAAATCAAAGAAATAATAATTAGCTAATAACTATATTAATCTACAAAATCAAAGGTTATAAATTATAAGATGAGATTAGGATGTAACATCCTCCCCCCTAAAATTGGTCATCATCTCGATGATGTTTATTCAAATAATAGTTCTAAATAACAAACAAATTTTAATAGAATATAAACATATTATCTAGTATCAAATCATGAAAATAAATTTTATGAGTGTAAAATACTCAAATTGGTTCTATCATGATCACTTTGGGATCCAGAACTAACAAGACAAGCCTATAATATATTGATAAAAGTTTTATCAACTACCCAAAAACACATGAGATCATCACAAAATCTAAAATAAATGACCAGGGAGAGTTCCACAAAACCTTCAATCCCCTATGCACATCTCTGTAATTTAGAGAGTGTATTTCTCATTCTGAAAAAAAGTATTTAGGTAACCTAGCAAGAATGATGTGTTTATATTTATACTATTGCTACTGTGCATAGCTTCCGATAAGTATAACATGTCAATATTGTCACTACTCGATGAAGCTACTAACAAGTATGATGATGAATAGTAACTATAAATATTATATTTCTAATGTATATGAAATTTTGGAATACCCATCCACAATATAAATGTGTATGGCCATATGACTAAATTTAACAAAAGTTCTAAATAGAGGCCTGAGTTTTTTTGTTGCACCAAAGTAGATTTCTTATGAGAATTTAATTGGCACATAAAGACCATTGTAATGAGTCTTCCCATATAAATATCAAAATAAATAAGAATGGACTGCACCCACACTCTCAGAAAAGCAAAACCACCTAACAAAAATATCACAAAAGAAGAAGAGAATGCTCTTAACAAACTCAAAAGGAATAAAGAGATCATCATTTTCAAAGCCGAAAAGGATAATTCCACTATAATTATGAATAGAATAGACTAGAAAAAAAATGGAAGAACATCTTATGGAAAGTGGGAGCTATAATAAGATTCAACATAATCTCATGAAAAAATTAATGAGAGATGTAATAAAAGCCATTAAGGACTCCACCTTTGATGATTTCATGAAAAAGTGACTCATGCCCTCTACGTCCATCATGCCTCAAATTTATGGAGCTCCTAAAATTCATAGAATAGGTAACCCTCTGAGACCTATTGTTACTATCAGAGTTTCCCCAACATATATTTTGGCTGCATTTTTGGCTAAAAAATTAAAACATCTGACGAGCCAAACTAATTCATTTGTAAAAGGTTCAACACATTTTGTCTCAAGGATAAAAAATGAAAAGGTATCAAAAAATGATATTATGGTGAGTTTTGATGTAACACAATTATTCCCTTGAATTCTCATTGAAGAAGCTGTTGAAATAGTTGGTCGGGCTACCTCTATTGAAATCAAAAAGTTGGTAAAAATATGCCTTCAATCTATGTTTTTTACTTTTAGAGGTGATTTTTTTGAAAAAATTGTTGGAGTAGCCATGGGATCTCTTCTATCACCAGTGGTTGCTAATATATATATGAAAGTTTTTGAAAAAAGTGCTCTACATTCAGCAATAAAAAAACCTAGATGGTGGATCAGGTTTATTGATGACACACATGTTTGTTAGCCTTTTGGCATAGAAAAATTGATTTTTTTTATTAAACCACCTCAATGGAATATCCCCTTATATCTAATTCACTATGAAAATTGAAGAAGATAAGAAGCTTCCTTTTTTAGATGTTTTGATTTCTAGAAAATAAAATGGGAACCTCTCACACCAGGTGTACAAAAAGAAAACTCATATGGATATTCATCTAGGTAGTGGCTAACACCACCACCCCTCCCAAAAAATGGTTATTCTAAATACTATGGCAACTAAGGCAATATGGGTTTCAGATAAGGAACACCTAGGATCAGAACTGGAACATCTCATCATGGTTCTATAAGCAAATGGTTATATAAGTAGACAAATCCAAAAGGCCGTTGAGAGAGCCATCTCTCAAGAAAACACAACCAAAGATAAAAAGGAAGAAGACAAAAGACCCATGGTTTCAATTCCATCCATATAAGGTATCATAGATAAGATTGCTTGCATCCTTTCCCGAAATGGTATTAAAGTAATTTTCACTCCTTTAGAAACTTTAAGAGATACGCTGGATAGATCAAAAGACCTTCAAGACCCATTACTACTCAGTGGATTTTATTCAATACCTTGCTCATGTGGTAGAAGATATATTGGTGAAATAGGGAGATCCTTATAGATTTGACTAAAATAACACACCAGGGATATCCTACATGAACGAATTGAAAAAATCACACTAGTAGAACATTCATTTACTCTCAAACACCACATTTGCATAGAAGACACCAAACTTATTTTAAAGGTTGACCACTAGAGGGAAAGACAGATACGAGAGACTCTTGAAATAGAAAAGACTCCCAATAATCTAAATAAGGATGATGGATTTTCAATTACTAATGCTTGGAAACCCTTATTAAATTTAATGAAAAATAATTTAAAATTACTCTTGGAAGGTGGAAGCTCAAACATCAAAAGCTCTTCTTATTTATATTGTACTTTATATTCTTTTTGAAATAAAAATCATTCTCTCTTGATGATGGGTCCCACAGATGGGCTCAAAATGTCAAGATCTTTTATTTCATTGGCAGTGTCTCTGAAAACTCTTATTTCATTAGATTTCCATTATCGAAGCCTAAAACAAGTTACCATCTCCCTCTATAGAAGGGCATTGTATGTTGAGATAAGACTTTTTAAGTCTTTAAGGTTGAAATTTTCATGAAGATTATTAGATCTTGTCTTCTTAAAATGGTGCAGAGACCACAATATCATACCATGATTTGTTGAATTGAAACATGCCCTATGCAACAGAGGTAATGATACGTTCTTTATAAGACTAAATTTTACTTTAATTAAATCAAAAATTCATTATGTTCAGAGAGACCTGGTATTTTTCTCAGACAAGTTATTCAGGATACATCTAAAATTAACTTTAGTTTTGAACAAAGACATTTGAAAAGTCACAGAGTCATCCTTTTTTATAAAAGCTAATAGACCGATGTTAGACTGCAATAAAAAACATTCCATTAAATTATAGAAACTTCTAAATCTCCATCATTCCAATCAATGAATGAATAGAATAAAATCTTGGACTAACATTAGGGATCGATAGCAAATTTCTTGTATGGTAAATAGCGCAAGGCCCAACACACTTGAACTACAATCTCAAACTTTAATCTAACCAGTAGAGAATTTACCATGATAGAGGGAGGATATTGAACTACTATGCCAATCTTCACTTCAATGGCTAGAAAATTTACCATGACAAGGGGAGGAAGCTGAAACATCAGGCATAAGAGACCAATAGTTACTCTAGAGACAAATAGTTGAAACATTTTTAGCACCATCATAGGGTCAAATGTGTATTCAACTCAAGGATAACATGGTCAACCTATCGTGTTTGGATCTAGACGCGCCTATAAAAAAAAATTTGAATAGAGGCTTGGGTTTTGTTATTACACCAAAGTGGATTCCTTATGAGAATTTAATTGATAACATAGATACCATTGTAATGAGTCTCCCCATAAAAATAATAGAAGAAATAAGAATGGACTGCACTAGCACTCTTAGAAAAGTGAAACCACCTAACAAAAATATCACAAAAGAAGAAGAGAATGCTCTTAATAGATCTAGAACGAATAAACAGATCATCATTGTCAAAGCTGACAAGGGTAATTCCACTGTAATTATGAACAGAGTAGACTACAACAAAAAAATAGAATAATATCTTATGGAAAGTGGGAGTTATAATAAGATTCAACATAATCCCATGGAAAAAGTAATGAGAGATGTAATAAAATTCATTAAGGCCTCTGCCTTTGATGATTTCACAAAAAAGTGACTCATGCCCACTACGCCCATCGTGCCTCAAATTTATGGAGCTCCTAAAATTCATAAAATAGGTAACCCTCTAAGACCTATTGTTAATACCAGAGGTTCACAACATATATTTTGGCTGCATTTTTGGCTAAAAAATTAAAACATTTGACAAGCCAAACTAGTTAATTTGTAAAAGATTCAGCACACTTTGTCTCAAGGATAAAAATGAAAAGGTATTAGAAAATGATATTATGGTGAGTTTTAATATAACACAATTATTCACTTGAATTCCCATTGAAGAATCTGTTGAAATAGTTGGTCGAGCTACCTCCATTGAAATCAGAAAGTTGGTAAAAATTTGCCGTCAATCTATGTTTTTTACTTTTAGAGGTGAATTTTTTGAAAAAATTGTTGGAGTAGCCATGGGATCTCTTCTATCACCAATGATTGCTAATATGTATATGAAAGTTTTTGAAAAAAGTGCTCTACGCTTGACAATAAAAAAACTTAGATGGTGGATCAGGTTTGTTGATGACACACATGTTTTTTGGCCTTTTGGCATACAAAAATTGATTTTTTTATCAAACCACCTCAATGGAATATCCACTCATATCTAATTCACTATGAAAATTGAAAAAGATAAGAAGCTTCCTTTTTTAGATGTTTTGATTTCTAGAAAATAAAATGGGAGCCTCTCACACTAGGTGTACAGAAAGAAAACTCATATGGATCTTCATCTAGGTATTGGCTCACACCACCACCCCTCCCAAAAAATGGTTTTAAATACTCTGGAAACTAAGGTAATCTAGGTTCCAGATAAGGAACACCTAGGACAAGAACAGGAACATCTCATTATGGTTCTATAAGCAAACGGTTATACAAGTAGACAAATCTAGAAGGCCTTTGAGAGATCCATCTCTCAAGAAAACACAACTAAAGAGAAAAAGGAAGAAGACAAAAGACCCATGGTTTCAATTCCAGACATACAGGGTACCATAGATAAGATTGCTCGCATCCTTTCCCGAAATGGTATTAAAGTAATTTGCATTCCTTTAGAAACTTTGAGAGATAAGTTGAATAGAGAAAAAGACCCTTAAGACCCATTCCTACTCAATGGAGTTTATTCAATACCTTTCTCATGTGGTAGAAGATACATCAATGAAACAGGGAGATCCTTATAGATTTGACTAAAATAACACACCAGGGATATCTTACATGAACAAATTGAAAAATTTATACTAGCAGAACATTCATTTACTTTCAAACACCACATTTGCATGGAAGATGCCAAAATTATTTAAAGGTTGACCACTACAGGGAAAGACAAATATGAGAGGCTCGTGAAATAGAAAAGACTCCCAATAATCTAAATAAGGATGATGGATTTTTAATTAGTAATGCTTGGAAACCCTTATTAAATTTAATGAAAAATAATTAAAAATTACTCTTGGCAGGTGAAAGCTCAAACATCAAAATATCTTATTATTTATATTATACTTTATATTCTTTGTGAAATAAAAATCATTCTCTCCTAATGATGGGTCCCGCAGATGGGCTCAAAATGTCAAGATCTTTTATTTCATTGGCAGTGTCTCCAAAAAATCTTATTTCATTAGATTCCTCTATCGAAGCCTAAAATAAGTTACCATCTCCCTCCATGGAAGGGCATTATATGCTACGATAAGACTTTTTTGAGTATTTAAGTTGAAATTTTCATGAAGATTATCAAATCTTGCCTTCTTAAAATGGCGCAGAGACCACAATATTGTACCATGATTTGCTAAATTGAAACATGCCCTACATAACAAAGGTAATGATAGGTTCTTTATAATACTAAGTTTTGCTTTAATTAAATCAAAAATTCATCATGTTCGAAGAGACCTAGCATTTTTCTTAGATAAGTTATTCAAGCTACATCTAAAATTAGCTTCAATTTTGAACAAAGACATTTAAAAAATCACAAGCATCCTTTTTTAGAAAATTTGATAGGCTGTTGTCAGACTGTAATAAAAAGCATGCCAATAAATTCTAAAAACTTCTAAATCTCCATCATTTCAATCAGCAAATGAACAAAATAAAATCCTAGACTAACATCAGGTATCGAATGTAGATTTCTTGCATGGTAAATAGCGTAGGGCCTAATGCACTTAAACTACAATGCCAAACTTTAATCCAACCACTGGAGAATTTGCCATGATAGAGGGAGGATGTTGAACCACTATGCCAATCTTCACTCTAATCACTGGATAATTTACCATGATAGGGGGAGGAAGTTGAAACGCTAGGCGTAGAAGACCAATAGTTACTCCAGGGATAAATAGCTAAAACATCTTTAGTGTCATCACAAGGTTGAACATGTATTCAACTCAAGGATAGCATGGTCAACCTATCGTGTCTAGAGTTGGATGCACCTACAACAAAAATTTTGAATAGAGGCATGGGTTTTACTATTGCACCAAAGCGGATTCCTTATGAGAATTTAATTTTCAACATAGAGACCTCTATAATGAGTCTCCCCATAGAAATAATAGAAGAAATAAGAATGGATTGCACCCACACTCTCAGAGAAGCGAAACCACCTAATAAAAATATCACAAAAGAAGAAGAGAATGCTCTTAATAGACTCAGAAGGAATAAAGAGATCATTATCAAAGCCGATAAGGGTAATTCCAATGTAATTATGAATAGAGCAGACTAAAATATAAAAATGGAAGAACATCTTATGGAAAGTGGGATCTATAATAAGATTCAACATAATCCCATGGAAAAAGTAATGAGAGATGTAATAAAATCCATTAAGGACTCCACCTTTGATGATTTCACGAGAAAGTGACCCATGCCCACTATGCCCATCGTGCCTCAAATTTATGGAGCTCCTAAAATTCACAAAATAGGTAACCCTCTGAGACCTATTGTTAATACCAAAGGTTGCCCAACATATATTTTAGCTGTATTTTTGGCTAAAAAATTAAAACATCTAACGGGCCAAACCAGTTCATTTGTAAAAGACTCAACACACTTTGCCTCAAGGATAAAAAATTAAAAGGTATCAAAAACTGATATTATGGTGAGTTTTGATGTAACACAATTGTTCACCCAAATTCCCATTGAAGAAGCTGTTGAAATAGCTAGTCGAGCTACCTCCATTGAAATCAAAAAGTTAGTAAAATTTTGCCTTCAATCTACATTTTTTACTTTCAGAGGTGAATTTTTTGAACAAATTGTTGGAGTAGCCATGGGATCTCCTCTATCACCAGTGGTTGCTAATATGTATATGGAAGTTTTTTTTAAAAGTGCTCTACATTTGGCAATATAAAAACCTAGATGGTGGATCAGTTTTGTTGATGACACACATGTTTGTTGGCCTTTTGGCATAGAAAAATTGAATTTTTTCTTAAACCACCTCAATGGAATATCCATTCATATCCAATTCACTATGTAAATTGAAGAAGATAAGAGGCTTCCTTTTTTATATGTTTTGATTTCTATAAAATATGGGAGCCTCTCACACCAGGTGTACAGAAAGGAAACTCATACTAGTCTTTATCTAGGTAGTGGCTTACACCACCACCCCTCCCAAAAAATGGTCATTCTAAATACTCTGGAAACTAGGGCAATCCAGGTTCTAGATAAGGAACACCTAGGACAAGAACAGGAACATCTCACCATGATTCTATAAGCAAATGGTTATACAAGTTTATAAATCTAGAAGGCCTTTGAGAGAGCCATCTCTCAAAAGAACACAACCAAAGAGAAAAGGGAAGAAGACAAAAGACCCTTGGTTTCAATTCCATACATATAGGGTACCATAGATAAGATTACTTGCATCCTTTCCCGAAATGGTATCAAAGTAATTTTCACTTATTTAAAAACTTTGGGAGATAAGCTAGATAGAGCAAAAGACTCTCAAGACCCATTGCTACTCAGTGGAGTTTATTCAATACATTGCTCATGTGGTAGAAGATACATCAGTGAATAGGGAGATCCTTACAAATTTGACTAAAAGATGCCAAACTTATTGTAAATATTGACCACTGGAGAGAAAGATGGATACGAGAGGCTCTCAAAATAGAAAAGACTCCCAATAATCTAAATAAAGATGATGGAATTTTAATTAGTAATGCTTGAAAACCCTTATTAAATTTAATTAAAAATTATTCTTTGAAAGTGAAAGATCAAACATAAAAATCTCTTCTTATTTATATTGTACTTTGTATTCTTTATGAAATAAAAATCATTTTCTCTTGTTGATGGGTCCCGTAGATGGGCTTGAAACATCGAGATATTTTGTGTCATTGGCAGTATCTCCAAAAACTCTTATTTCATTAAATTTAATACGTTCTACCTGTCAAATCCTAGATTCAACAAATTTGTATGTGAGATATAACTCAATAACCACTGAGTCAATGTGAGGCTAAGTAGGATACCATCATATCACTTATAACTCACATTCTTAATTCACCACTCTTTCTTCAGGTCTTCAAGACCTAATAATCTCCAAAATGTGCACCAAGTTCAATGAAACACAAATATGTATTAACATATCATAAAAAGTAATACTATATACTAAGTGATTCCAGATGTACTAACATACATATAATAAAAATCTTACAATCAATCTGAGATTGCATTAAGTTGATATTTATCAAACATATCTAGTATCATATTTTACAACTTAACTTATAGTGTTATATTCATAGTAAAGAAGAAATAATGCTAAAAGTATCATAATATAGAAAGACTAAGGATTATACTATCCTTATTACCTTATAAAGGAACAAGCAAGATAATGTCTTCCTGCTTGCCCGGCTAAAACTTGACAAGTTAAAAGTTTATCTCAACCCTTTTAGACTACCAAGATGTTATGCACATCTTATACCTACTTGCTCTCAAAAAAATGTACATCTATAACTCTTCAAAACAACATGTTTCAAAAGACAATAATAACAGTCTAAACAAAAGTATACAATAACATAATAATTATAATCAATTAGAATTAATATAAATTCAAAGTTTGCAATTCTTTGAAGTCAAGTTAACAAGTTAGATAAAATAGTAACTCTAAAAATTCACAAAATTGAAAGTAGATAACTAACATCTCATAAGCAAAACTCTTACATACCCTCACATAGTAAATAGAAAAATCACAATCCATGTTGCCAATCACTATTCACTTACCAAACTTGTAAGCATAGTATTATAGCCTACCTCCACAATCAAAAGTTAAATACTAACCTCAAAGATGCATCAATATATTCAATCTTATAACTTCTCTCAACAAAAGTAAAAAATACTATCCCATGAACTCAAGGGAATAAGATTAAAACAACAATTGAGAAACAAGTTTCTACTTAAGAAAACACTAAATCAACATTCAGTATATATGAATCTTCTCAATGGCTTAAAATGATGTAAGAGGAGAGTGAGAACATAACAAATCACCATTAAGCTAACTAAGAGAGATGACACTTCTTCTCAAGTCTATATAAATATAAGGATGCTAATCCACAAAATCTTAATACAAAAAAGAATTCATGACATCTACACTTAACTATAAGAAAATTCCCATTCCTAGGGTTTGGGTAAAGAAAACACAAAACTAAAGCATAAATATCTAAGTGGGAATCACTCCATGTTTTTTTAAACTCAAAATACATAAAAACAAATGGTGAAGGTGATTCGATTACCAAAAGATATGTAATCATACTCGAGATGTTAAAAGATCAAGAATATATGTATTTTCCTACCCATACACCTTATAAAATCATCACCAACGAGACACTCAATAAACTAACCGTTTAGCAACTCTAAGGGAGTGTGAATGCTCTTTAGGGTATACACTCAATGTATCATACATATGATACATTCACAATCTTCCTTTCTGATAAACAGAGAGATATGAAAAGAGTAATGAACTCATTATGTCCTAGAGTTTGAGCCACAACTCTGATACCACATGTAACAACCCCTCTAGTTGTACTTAGAATAATGTAGTAAATTTTTTTCAATTACTTAACATTCATTCCAGAGAAATAAACTCTACAACTTATCTAATCATAAACTTTAAACAATAACATTTTCAAAATTCAAATGTCGATTGCATTATAACTTTTTATAACTGTAAGAAAAGTAAATACATTAGGACTCAGTCATGGTTGATCTATTAATACAGTAACTATTGTTCAATTATATATCAATGAAATACAATTACATTTTTATTAAGCCTTTAGTCGTAATATAATAAATAGATACCAATCTCTTCAGAACTCGAGTTGAACCAATTTGTGTATCTCTGAATCTCAAGTAAAATCAATAGGTATGTAGTATTATTGTGGGAAGGAAGAGCATCATCTGAGTTATTTTTCACACCAACCAGAAATCAACGATCCCTTGCATAATCCCCTATCAGGGAATGGCTCCTCCTTCATGGATAGATAGATAGAATAGTGCATGACTCCCAAGAACAAACAAGTACCCAAGTATGTATGATTTTTAAAACTAAACATGGAGTGTATCATAGAAAAACTTATTTTATTATAAGATATCGTATTGTCATAGTAAAACATATATATCAAAATATAATGTCTCATTATACATTATTTAATCACAAGATTCATACTAATTGCATCCTCCAAGCAATCATATCACGTCATGTGCTAACATAGGAGTAAGCAAAGTGTATAATTATTCCTTTAAATCATGAATGAATCATACATTAATATTTAACTCATACATAAAATAATACTTACAGTTCATACCATCTGGGTGTGGTTTACATTAAATTATGAATTCTCAACTACTTCAATAAGATCCAAATAACTACACCTCATGATATCCCATAATATCATAGTCTAGTGTTCTAAGACATAACTACTGATTTTTTCACAATCAGTCATACAAAATAGTTATAAATATATGGAATCATAAGATTTTATTCAAGTATATATAACAAAGTAAGTCAAACAAACATATAAAAATCTAAACTAACATTCATTTACACTCTCAAAGTTGATTACATGCATACATGATATCCTACTAATTGTTACTAAATATAATATTCAAGTAATAACCAATACATACATTTAATTAGTCAACATAGGTGAAAATATAGATATAACAAATATAGTATGTACCATCCAGGTATAACATACTTATTACACTGCATAACTCTATGACATCTTATATTGTCATAGTTCATAATTACATATTATACATAACCAAACTTATGTTCTTTAAAATCAAAGCTCTCATAATCCTAAAAGTTAAGCAAACCAAAACAGATTATACCATCTGAGTATATCCTAAGCTTAGACTGCATAATCTACACTTTCTAAGTAGATACAAATTTTTAGCATAATCAAAATAATAGCATAGCTCACTAGCTTCATAAACATGATTTTCAAGCAGTCATAATAGCAAAAAATCAGATAGCTTATAAACTTGTTATATTCTTTCATTCCAGTAACTTATTATGTTTCTAGAAGGTTGTATCAAAATGTTATAATTTTTTATTTTACAAAATTATATATCTAGTTAACAACTTAATATCTATAGATATTCACATCAGACCTAATACGCCTATACAAGTTAAACATTTAGTTTAAACAGATTGATTACTAACGTCATTATACTACTTATATTCAAGTTTTACTTTTCTTAAGTCAAATTGACATTAAAACTCATATGGATATCTCAACATGATCTAGAATATAAACCACTCGTGTATAACATCCTACTGAACATACTTGACTATTTTTAAACTCTCAAAAATATCGCTCACCAGATTCAATTTTTTGAAAGCAATAATTGTAAAGTTATTTTCGAAGTGTCAGATCCAAATTTTACCATAAAATTTTCTTTAAATATCTTAACTCTACATTTAAATATTGTTTACTTATGATTATTATTTCGATCCCTCAGACACTTTAAGACTCAAAAGTAACCAACCCCTTTTATCAATAATATTTGGTATATGACCCCACATACCCATTGAGATTATGTATTTATATTACACATTACGATTAGTGTTATATCCATATTACACTTCATTTCCACTATTAATCCCAAAACATAAGGCTTATCATAATACAATGATATGCTACCGAATTGTCCAAGTGATGCAATAGATAAAATGTTACCACCCAGCAATATATTCTACCTATAACATATTTACTTACTGAAGTTATATTTTTAACTAAATCCAAAATATCTAAATTTTTTATAAGATTTTGCATATGAATTTATCCACATATTGGCTATCAAATAATTCTCAGTCAAACAAAAATATATTTCAGTCAAAATATTCAATAATTTAATAAAATAAACATTCAATTACACAACTTAGTATCCTAGCATAATATATACTCAACCAATTTAATTTATTAATTCAACCAGTCATAAATCAACATGCAACAGTGTCAATTTTCAACATGCAACGTTTTATTTTTGCATTCAATGTTTAACTATGAACTCAATGTATCAATTGAATATTTAACATTTCAATTAAAGGTTGGCATTCTACATTAGTGATTGGTATTTTATACAGTGACTTAGCAATATAAATATATAACTCAGCGTTTCATTATTATATGCTTCGCATATCTAATTAA
This sequence comes from Torreya grandis, assembly GCA_037957365.1. Taxonomy (NCBI): domain Eukaryota; kingdom Viridiplantae; phylum Streptophyta; class Pinopsida; order Cupressales; family Taxaceae; genus Torreya; species Torreya grandis. Next base: position 570,585 of record JARHVA010002390.1, on the reverse strand, counting down.
AAAACTCAGCAACTACCATTTAAAAACTTAGGAATTACCATTTAAAAACTCAACAATTACCATTAAAAAATTCAGCATTTAAATATATACACTCACAGTATTTCAATTCTTTAAACACAACATTCTATTAGTGGCTCAAAAATATTTTCTAAAAGACTCAGCGTATCAACCATATGACTTAGTTATTTGATTTTTATACCTGACGTTTCATTTTGTACTTGGCGTTTCATTTTAAAGTCTTGACGTTTCAATTTAAATACACAATGATATCAACCATACAAGTAGCGATTTCAGAGAAATACATTTAGTGCAACATTATGATTATTATTACTTGGATGTCATCTTTAAAACTCTATCGAATTGGCAACTATCAATAATTTGGGTTCTGGAAGTCTCACCCTATATTCTTCTTAAACCGCATACCATTTACCAATCTTTATCCATTGATTTTATGTGGATCAATTTCCTTTAATGGGTAGAATTCTTTTATACTAAAGTACAGGGATCAGGTTTTAATATGCAGACCTAAGTATGTGATATACAGGTCTATATAAAGGAAACACATATCTAAATATATGAAAAATATAACCAAATAGTAATTAAAAACATAGATGAGAGAGGAATTAAGCAGTTAAAAATTAAAATGCATATATCTTAACTATATTGTGCTGCCATTTATAATAAATACTTTTATAATAAATACTCAACTTGTTTTTAAATCAGAATTTATCTCATATCATAAAGCATAGACCTATAGGTATATTCAATGCCACTAAGGTAATGCACAGCCCAGATACTCCTGATATATAAAAAAGATGTTGGCCAAACATAATTAAATAGGATGTTACATAAGCACTCATGATGCTAATAATTTAATGGGGACACTAGCCATATAATAAAATGCTAGCAATTTTTAAGTGATTCACATATCATAATTAGATACAACACTATTAAAATCATTTAACTACAGATCATTTCAAATGCAGCTAATTTATTAAGGTAATACATAGACATAATTTGTAAGATGTTGACTATTATAAGTTATACGTAGACCAATAAAAAAATTCAAACAAATTGATATGTTCTTTTTTTCACATGTATTGCACACAGAAAAATAAATTATAGAACCTACCTAGTAGGAATTTGCTTGTGAAGATGTTTGGATGAAGAATATGCCTCTGTTCTCCAAATTCTCCTCTTTTTCTCATTCCCGTGTATCTCCCTTCTAATTTTTATTTTTATTTATTTATAAAACTATTTTCCCTTCATCATGTTGTGCCACCCACTTTGCATTCTCAATTTCTTAGTTTCTTCCATGCATAGCATTCTTTTATTTTTCTTTGATTTTCACTAACTGAATATATTTCTTCCCTAAAACCGTAGTGTAACTTACCTTCACGTTTATGAATTTAACTTTATTAATTAATAATAAATCACTTTATTTGTTCACATAAATCATTACATCACATAACCCAGGTTACTTTAAACATAAAGCTATGTTTAATAATTAAAGTGTTGATATCTAGTTTCAAGTTTATCATTTAGTTCCATGCATGTTGTTCATACTAGCTTAGATCAACTTAACTCAAAGTTAGCATTTTTGGATAATTCAAATTTCATAAAAGCAAATAAAATAAAGATAATTATTTATTTAAGTAATAGATATTAAGTCATTAATTGCTTCTTATTGCAAGATAATCGTATCTATAATAACTGATATTTATATAACAATTAAATATTTATTTTCTTGATTTATTCTCAAAAATCAAGACAACAATAAGTAAAAGAATCTTATGTAACTAAGAACTATATCCACATCAAAATATAATCACAATAATATTTTTTTAATTATGCACTCACATTTTATGCATATAACATTTAAAATCTAATATGCATATGTGTAGGGTCACTAACAATTTCTTCTGTTATTTTTTCAATCATCCCATCTAGCCCATGCTCTCTGATCATGCTCTCCATCATCAAGCTCTAAGGTTAGAATCTATCATACATCCACCTCGTAACAAGTAGGTAGTTAGTTTGAGTCATCATATATCAACCAATGATGCAAAATTAAAAAATATGCATCCTCAATATATAAAATAAGAAAATACAACTGTCACATCATGTATACTAATCAACAATATTATTGTCCCATTATAGTATATGGCATAAAAATCAAATCAAAGTAATAATAATCAGTTAATAACCATATTAATCCACAGAATTAGAGGTTATAAATCATAGGGTGAAATCGAGATGTAACATAATGTCTTGCTCGTGAAACATTTAAATATATTTCTTGTTTGTTGGCATGTGTGCCACTATATGTTATTTTATTTTGCTATTTAGACATTCTAATATGTCATTCCTTCGAGTGTGTGGCATTTGAATATGCCCCTTATTTGTGATCTCCTTAGACTTCCTTTTGTGTGACATTGAATGCTCTTGTGTATCTTTCATTATTTGTTAAGTTTGTAATGTTACTTTCTAGACGTTGCCGTGATCCATATCATGTATCTTACGGCATGTTATGAACACATACTATGAGTTTCATTGACATATCTACTTAGACATGTTACTCTTATATGCTACATGATTTATAGGCATATTATATAGTTATCTTATCTTTTTGAGGTAACGTAACTATTACATTCCATTTTTCTCACCTCAAAAGGAGTATATTATTGGGGGCATGCCATAGAGACATGACTCCATACATACATAATTTACATAATTGACAACATTTGATACAGTTAACATGATTCAAATATACACTTGGATCAGAATCTTATACACTTTACACTGATTTTTATAGATTTTTGATTAAAAAATTTAGATTTGTGATAGATATTATATATAACTATAGAGCATAGGTTACATTTTGACAGATACTTCAGCTTGAGACACATTATACGTGCATATTCCATGCAAGTGTATCAAAAAATTTCAATACATATTCAAACTTATTTACCAATAAGCATCGATACTTTACCAAGAAGCACCATTTTCACCAAGAGGCACCATTTTGAGCTTTTTCTATCTATATCAATTATCTCATTTTTGTAGTGTGGTTGAGATTCAACAGCCTAACACTAATTCCCTTTAACATGTTGAGTTGGTTATACCACTTAGCTTGGTTTTTATTGTACTATCACTTGAGTTGCGCGATGGAGATTTAATGATCTCAATGGTCGTGTCACAACTCACCCTTGCACTAGATTGAAGGCATAATTAGCTTCCAATCTCTCTATTCAAATTTCCAATGTCTTGTTTTTAACCTCTCAACTCAAATGCTTCAAAGGATGCATCTTTATCAATTCAAAGTACTAAGGGGCAACATGGTTGCAATGACACACAAGTGTATTCCTTCCTTGCTCTCTTTTTATTTAAGCATTACAATTAATTCAAATTTTAGATTACATACATTGATTTATTGTTGGGGATCAACCAACAAAGTTGATTACTATATGAAAGCAATTAAATACGGAATTAAACCAAAATGATAAGTAACTAAAATCAGAAAACAACAAACAATAAGAGATACAAGAAACCACCCTGAAAACTTGTATTAAGCTCTTTACAGAAGAAATACAATTGAAGAAACTTTTTTTCTTCCACACCTCTCTCAGATGTATAGATCTCTTTCCAGATCTCTTTCCCTCAAGAGCTCTCTCTCTCAATTACAATCAACTCCAACACTTGGATTGATACGCATATACAATTCTTGTATTGTTCTACTGTTACAGTAAGCTATGAAGATCTATCCCTATATATAACTTTAGGGATCATGAGCATACAATCACAACCATTAGATGCACCTCCTAATCAAGGGCTCAAAACAGTCTTACTAAAAATAGAGATGCGGACTTAAGACTAACACTTAATCCTATCATGCAAACATTTTGTTCTATCCATGAAAATAGCATTATGAATGCACAAGTGACCGACATCGGTCCCTGCCTGTCTGCCTGTGACCGACGTCAACCGATTCATGACCGACGCCGGCATCTCCTAGTCGACTCCTGACCGACGTCGATCGATCCTGACCGACGCCGGTGACTGTGTAATTCCTGCAAATTTTGCACTCGCTCATTTGGTGAAGCTTTTAGCTCCACACCTCAACAATCTCCCACTTGGAGATAAACAGCTGCACCAATACCTGTACAGCAACATCTTCTAGCTCCTCCATCTTCAAACTCAATCATGAAGACCAACAAAAGTTGAATGAAGATTCAACTTCTCCTTTGTTACCGACTTGGTTAACATATCAGCAGGGTTCTTATCTATATGGATCTTCTCCAGCTTCAACTCAGCATCCTCCAATACCTGTCTAATGAAGTGGTACCTAAGTTGTATATGCTTGGTTCTTGAATGAAACGCTGAATTCTTAGCCAAATGAATTGCACTCTGACTATCACTGTATAATTTGCAACTCTCTTACTCCTTTCCTAGCTCTTTCATGAACCGTGTCATCCATATCATCTCTTTGCTAGCCTCTGTAACTACAATATATTCTGCTTCTATAGTTGACAAGGCAACAACCTTCTGCAACTTTGAAATCCAGCTAACCGCCGTTCCACCAACAGTGAAAACATAACCTGTGGTGCTCCTTCTGCCATCCAAATCACCTGCCATATCTGAATCTACATAACCATGTAGAGAAGTGTTTGACCCACCATAGCACAAATGCCTACTGTTGGTCCCTCTCAGATATCTAAGGATCCACTAAACTGCTTTTCAGTGCTCCTTTCTTGGATTGGCCATATACTTACTAACAACTCCCACTGCTTGGGCAATATCCGGTCTAGTACATACCATTGCATACATTAAGCTCCCTACTGCAGAAGCATATGGAACTCTACTCATGTACTCTACCTCATCATGTGAATTAAGACACTGTTCTTTACTCAATTTAAAATGTCCAACCAAATGTGTGTTTATCGGTTTTGCATTCTGCATATTGAACCGTTTCAACACCTTGTTCACATAATCCTCTTGAGACAAAATCAACCGATGATTTTCTCTCTTAATGCTCATGCCAAGGATTTTTTTTGCTACTCCCAAATCCTTCATGGCAAATGAGTGAGCTAATTTCACCTTAAGCTCAGAGATATCCTGCATGTGTGAACCTGCAACCAACATATCATCTACATACAACAACAGAATAATATATCTACTATTATCCAATCTCTTAAAATAAACACAATGGTCAAATTGACATTTAATGTAGCCATGCTCAGTGATAAACCTGTCAAATCTCAGATACCATTATCTAGGAGCTTGCTTGAGACCATACAAGCTTTTCTTCAATCTACACACTAACTTCTCCTTACCTTTGACCTCAAATCCTTCCGGCTGATCCATATATATTTTTTCATCCAAATCTCCATGAACAAACGTTGTCTTAACATCAAGCTGCTCAAGATGCAAATCCTCAATAGCAACTAAAGACAGTACAATCCGTATAGAAGTCATTTTAACTACAGGGGAAAAAATCTCACCAAAATCAATACCTGGTTTCTGTGCAAATCCTTTCACTACCAACCTAGCCTTATATCTCATCTGTCCATTCTCAACTTCCTTCAATCTGTAGGTTCATCTGTTCTTCAGTGTCTTCTTTCTTGCTGGTAACTCAACCAAATCCCATGTTTGATTCTCTTTCAAAGAATCAATCTCCTCATTCATGCCTAGCTCCCACTGATTCTTGGATTCCACCTGTATTGCTTCATCAAAACTCTCTAATTCTCCACCATCAGTAAGCAATAAATAGAATAATGAAGGAGATTATCAAATTAGAGGTTTACTTACCCTTTCTGACCTCCTGATGGGTGTCTGAGACTCATTCACAACACGATGTCCGCCCAAATTCTCTGACAGTGACTGACCTCGATCACTTCCAGGCCTGTTACTGGCTAACGTCGGTTCCACATGACTGACGTCGGTTCCTGCCTGGCCGACATCGGTCACTGTATGACCGACATCGGTTCCTATATTACCGACGTCAGTTCCTGCCTGACCGACGTCAATCTCTGTGTTTTTCTGTCTGTGATTATTCTTTCCCGCGAGCTCATTTTGGACCATCACCTCGTCTAATTCTCCATTGCTCTGCCTAGATTGATTCAGCTTCTTGAGCTGATCACTATACATTACTTTTTCATTGAAAACAACATCACGGCTCCTAATTATTTTGTTAGTTCCTAGATTTCAAAACTGGAATCCGAAATCATCAGAGCCATAACCAATAAATGTGCACCTCATAGACTTAGCATCCAGCGTCTTTCTATTTTCCTTATCAACATGCACAAAAGTTTCACAACCAAAAACTTTGAGAAATGAGAGATCTACCTTTTTACCTGTCCATGCCTCTTCTAAAATTCCACCATCTAGCGCTGTAGAGGGTCCTCTGTTAATCAGGTACACTGCAGTATCCACAGCTTCTGCCCAAAACTCTAAGGACAAACCAGCATGTAACCTCATACACCTTACACGCTCCATTACTGTTTTGTTCATCCTTTCAGCAACTCCATTTTATTGAGGTGTCCTTGAAATCGTCCTTTGCCTGCGTATTCCATGCATATAATAATACCAGTTGAACTTGTGGCTGCAGAACTCACCACCATTGTCAGATCTCAAGCACTTCAATCTCCTGCATGTTTCATTCTCAACCATAGCTTTTCAAATCTTAAAAGTGTCAAAAACATCAAATTTTTTCTTTATACAATAGACCCATACCTTTCTTGTAGCATCATCTATGAAAGAGACATAGTACTGTGATCCTCCAATAGAAGCAACCTGAGCCGGTCCCCACACGTATGTGTGAACAGGCTCCAATTTGTGCTTCTTCTTTGTTGACCCAGTCTTGAAAAAACGTACTCTCTTTTGTTTTCCAAAAATATAGTGCTCACAAAAATTTAGATCTATGCTTTTCAAATCTGAAAGCTTACCTTTTGACTTAATAATAGACATTCCCTTCTCACTCATGTGGCCGAGCCTAGAATACCACAACTTTGCATCCACATATGAAGTAGATAATACAGAAGGAGAATTATCAGTAATACAATTACATAAATAGAGAGTACCTACTCTCTTACCTCTGGCCAATACAAGTGCACCCTTGGTCACCTTCCAAGATTCAGCTGTGAATCCCTTAACTTTCTTGCAGAAATTAAATTCCTCTTCAAGCTGGGAACATGCATGACATCTCTCAACACCCATGTGTTGTCATTCTGCATTTTCAGCTGCACTGTTCCTTTGCCAACAATTTTACAAGGCTCATCATCACCTAAATAAACTATTCCAAAATCTTCATGGACATAGTCACTAAAATATTCTCTATTAGGGGTAGCATGAAAAGAGGCACCAGAATCTAAAACCCAAGATTTTATATTATTATGCAAAGAGAATATAAGAGCATCTTATGTAATACCTGCAACTTTTGCTTCTTCTTTACCTTCATGCTGATTGTCTTCTTTAGGTTTTGACCAGCAATCTTTGCTTATGTGCCCTATCTTTCCACAATTCCAGCAAGCTATCCTCCTGCCATTTCTAGATTTGGATCTACCTCTCATCTTTGACTTAGACCTTGATCTCCCTTTCTTGCTCTTTTCTTTTTGCCTTCCCCTGCTCTCAAAACTTAAATCGTTCTCTGATGTTTTCTCTGTGCTTTTCCTGCGAATTTTTTCATTCAAGATTACACTAACAACATCATCTACTTTTAAAATATTTGAAGCAGATGCAGTATTACTAACTGCCATTACCAAGCTATGCCAGCTCTCAGGTAAAGAGCATAAGATTAATAGAGCTTTAATTTCATCATCAAACACTATTTTGACTGAATTTAATTGATTTACAATTCCATGGAAATCATTTAGATGATTAGATATAGATCCACCTTCCTGCATTTGCAAATTAAATAACTGCTTCATAAGATATACCTTATTTGAAGCTGAGGGTTTTTCATATAAATTTGTTAAAGTAGTCATTAACTCTATCGTTGACTTTGCCTATGATAAATTAGATATCACAGTAAATGCCAGACTCAATCTTATAGATCCAAGAGCCTTTCTATCAAGAACTTCCCATTCTTCATCTTCCATGTCTGTGGGCTTCCTTAAAACTCCACCTAACGGTAAGTATAGATCTTTCTGATACAGATAATCCTCTATCTGCATTCTCCATAATTGGTAATTCTTGCCATTAAACTTCTCCATTCTCAGTTTACTTTCTTCTGCCATTGCTTCTCCTACTCAAACAGAAATCCCTGTGAGTAACCTGTAATCAATACACACTAACCAGATCTGAAACACCTGTTAGTCAACCTGAGCTCTGATACCACTTGTTGGGGATCAACCAACAAAGTTGATTACTATATGAAAGCAATTAAATACGGAATTAAACCAGAATGATAAGTAACTAGAATCAGAAAATAGCAAACAATAAGAGATACAAGAAACCACCCTGAAAACTTGTATTAAACTCTTTACAGAAGGGATACAATTGAAGAAACTTCTTTTCTTCCTCACCTCTCTCAGATGTACAGATCTCTTTCCAGATCTCTTTCCCTCAAGAGCTCTCTCTCTCAATTACAATCAACTCCAACACTTGGATTGATACACATATACAATTTTTGTACTGTTCTACTGTTACAATAAGCTATAAAGATCTATCCTTATATATAACTTTAGGGATCATGAGCATACAATCACAACCATTAGATGCACCTCTTAATCAAGGGCTCAAAATAGTCTTACTAAAGATAGAGATGCGGACTTAAGACTAACACTTAATCCTATCATGCAAACATTCTGTTCTGTCCACGGAAATAGCATTCTGGACGCACAGGTGACCGACATTGGTCCCTGTCTGTCTGCCTGTGACCAACGTCGGTCGATTCATGACCGATGTCGGCATCTCCTAGTCGACTCCTAACCGACGTCGGTCGATCCTGACTGACACCGGTGACTGTGTAATTCCTGCAACTTTTGCACTCGCTCATTTGGTGAAGCTTTTAGCTCCACACCTCAACATTTATACTGTAACATATTCTTGGTTATAGGTTATACACCAACAAAACATTCAAAGTGGGCTCAAGCAAAGGCAAGGTGTGTTGTACGTACTCAAGTACACATTTCTTTCATTTAAACTAGTAATTTCATCTTTATGCATTACTAGATTAAATGGAATGAATGCAAATAATAAAATTTGATTTATATAACATTTCAGTATTGTATGCTTGACAAACTTTTATCATGACTCTACCCTTTAGTTCTAGACCTCCATGTTATCGAAAGGCTCGCATTCACCATTTTATTGTGCCTAATTGTTTATCTTATGGTCTGATCCTATCTTTTGATGACCCAAATCTCTTGTATAGTATAAAAAACTTAAAACTTGATATATATCCTTCAATATCAATTTTAAATCCTCAATAGCTTCTTAGCTTTTTGGACACTTACATCCCACATAGGGACACTTGCACTAACGGAAGTGTCCATATTCTTATCAAGTATCTAGTCTTCAAAATTCATCCAAATTGAAAATGTTTCAAAACATATGGGTCAGCCTTTTGTCTTATTTCACCCTACTATGAGATATTTCTAAAAGGTTTGGTATAAATACAAATTTAAGCCTACTTATTAGCCATCTAGTAAATACCAAACAGGTAATTATTCAAGTTCATTCAATCGATTGCATAATTGATTTATGTTACCCTATTCTTCTATATTTTTATATTAGTCATAGGAGCAATCATATCATAGGACTACATCATTCAAAGAGCAGTCCATGAATAATATTTGTCAAGTTATAAGTTAGATCATTGCATGCCCTTGCATATAGTATATTACACCCTTGTACACATACAAGCCAACACTTAGGAGAGAACTACATATGTCTGAGGTCCTCTTTGAAATATTTGATTATGTAAGCAGTGTTCAATGATAAAAGAGTCCTTGATATCAGCATGAATTCGTGAGCCCACTAACCCATTTTTGACAATGTACAAAGACCTAAGATGAAGAGTTAGGGTTTGATCCATATATAATCATTTACAACTTATGTGCACGAATAAAAGTCATTAGTAGAAAGGTGATAGAAAACCCATAAGACCCCAGTGGGTCACTCTGCAATACAGTGACTATTATATACTGGATAGTTCGTTGACATTATGACACCTACATTGACGTAAGTGTCTCAATGCTGATGCAAGTGTCCAAGCCTCCAAAGACAATATTTTTAGAATCTGACAATTGGATCCTGATCTTGTCCTTACATGTTTCCAACTCAACACTTCTTAGATCTACCTATGCATTTGCAAATAAGGTAAGTATTATATCTTCTTTGTGTTTATACAATCAAATTATTGTTTTGAAATTATTTTTTATATTTAGTATAACTCAGCATTTTAATTCAAAATATTTATTTATCTAAGTTTTCAATTAATTGGCCTACTATAGAATAGTTTTATTCATCCTTGTATATAGGTTATTATACCCCTTTAACCCTCATCCAACACATTAAAAATGGTTAAGTAAATAAAAATATTTTGCAAAATAAAAGCATTAACATGTGAAAAAAAATCTAAAATGTTAAAGTAAATGTTTGTTGAGAAAAAGAAGGAACATTAACAATTGAAGGATTTGGAGACATGAGTCGAAGGAATAGAAACATTCTATGAAATATGGAGGAAATTGAGAAGCAATAGAAACATGTTCAGAAATAGGCACAATTTGAGAAGTAGAAGCATGTTGAGAAATTAAAATATTCTGAGAAGTAGAAGCATATTGATAAATTGGAAGATTTTGATAAGTTTAAAAATTTGCATTTTGAAAAATAAGATAAACAAAGGGAATAATAGAAGCAATTGAAACTTGAGTAAGATTAAAAGAAATTTGAGAAATGACTCCATGAGAAAATAAATTTTGAAGTACAAATTCTTTCAATACATTCATAATCCCAAGTATTTGATGAGGGTTATTGGTGAAATACATTTTAAGGTTTTAAATATCTTCAATTCTATCTTCTTCTTCTTAGTAAGCTTCTTGATCAAAATCTTCTTCATTTTTATTCGAATAATTATCTTGAAAGGTCTTAACATCTGTATTATTGTCGTCATTGACAATCAAATAAGAAACATGGGACTTCACATAATAACATGAATCTAAATCAACATCATCCCCTATCGTTTGTGTTTGGATTTTTTTATGTTGTACAAAGGAATTAATTGAATGAAGGAAAGTAATTCATTATCCACATCTAAATCTATATCTATATTTATCTACCTTACCTTGTCTAAGGCTTACACTTTATCTTATTAATTGTTTGTCTCGGATCAAAATTTAATTGTCTATAATCATAAGAGCTTATGTAAAAAGAATCAACATTAAATAGACACATTTTTTATATATTCACTTGGACCTATTGATGTAAAAATTATTTTTCCTAACCTTTCATCAATGTTATCTTCATTGTCATAATTTTTACTATCTCAGTAATGGTTTTTAAGTATACTAAGAATTTGAAGAGAAAAGAAAGTATCACATTAGTTATATGTTTACGATGATAAATGTCAAAAAGGACCTATATTCTACCAAGTTTAGTAATGGTCTTTAAATACTCCAAACCCCTGTTGAATATTGTATTATTAACATTGTGTAGATAATGTAGAATTCTGCTCTTTTGTCCAAGATTTTTTATTTGTTTTACTACGGGATGCAAGTAGATCGGCAGATCCATCATATACAGTACCTGTCGATGCATTTTTCAATGTTAATGTTTAAACAAAATTTCACAAAACAATAATTCTTAAATAGAAAATATGGTTTTTCTTCTACAATTCTATTAGATTAAAAAAATTGATGTGACTATATTTTCAATTGATTAGCTTATTTTCACCTTAAATGTATAAAATTTCGCAGAAACCAATCCCAACATGCATGAATAAATAAAAACTATCCGATACTGCTAAAAGGTTATTCCGGAGTCAACAATAGCCACTAATGAAGCACGCCAACAGGTATTTATGGTGGTCAGCTGGCATTTACCTATTTCTCCACTAGTGTCAAATGTACAATTCATTAATCATCTCATGCGGTATTATAGTTTTCTTCACTTCTACGTTTGAGTAGCAAGATAACATTTATGTTAGGGGTTGTGTTAGAAAGGAACAATTTTGTCACAACCCTTAGTTCTATAAATTGTTTATGTTGTACAGCGATAAAGAATACATCTTTATTTTTTTTATAATTATTAGTCTTTTTTAATAATAATGTATGCAGAAAAGTGAATATATAAATTAATATTTGTGATATACATGTTAAAGTATATAAATTTTTAATTATATTTGAACTGTTCATTTTAAAAATAAAAATAAATCATTATTTAATCCAAAAAAAAATTAATAAAATACAACATGAAATTTCAAAAATTATAACTAATTATAAAAATATATATTTATTATCTTAAATATTTCTTCCGCAAGCATGATAATGTATAGTGCATAATAATAGTCACCAAATTATTACATAAGAAGGATTATTATGATTTTGAGTACTAGTTGACATTTATTATGATGAATATAACAAAGAATTAGAAAAAAAGACAGTTAAATAAACTTATACTTTAAAAAAAAAAATTATTATAATAAAATAAGCAATCACACCCCATGAAAATCTGTCTATTTGTGGATTTGTAACGGCCTAGGGCATACTGTTTGTAATAATTATAAACGTCAAACTACACATCTTTTTAACCAATCAGAAAACCAGATCATTATTAAGATTATAATTAAAGCAATTAACGATTTTCTACACTCGTGTAACTCTCTCCCAGACATATTTTAATTTTCAATACAATATTGAATCCTTCAAATTCATGAATTGTGAGGAAGGAAACAGCCTAAATTGGACTTCTCCACACATACAAGAAACAAAACAACGTGGTAGATCAGACATGGTCTACTTTTTGTTAGCATACTCTACTCTGCAATGTTTCCATTTAAAAACATTGGCCACCTGTATAAAGAATCATCTGTTCATGCCACTAGATTACCCTTTAGAAAACTTCCTTGGACAACAAACTCAACCCATATAAACAAAAATACAAGGATTATGGGTACATTTACAAACTTTGGCAAAGGAGAAGCAATAATTAAAGACTGTAAGACTGGTCTTAAAACAAAGAAAAAACTAAAGAAACAGAGAAATTGAATTGCTCATGCAATAGAATGAAGAAGCTATTCAGAATTGGTTGATTGGCGTTGCTGCTTTAAGGCAGCGAATTGAGCTGTCAAGTCATCATAATCTGGAAGCTTTGGGTGCACATGTCGGGTGCTAGGGATACCCACATCGGATGAACTCTTCAGAAGTTTAGCTTTCAATGAAGCTGAGTGAGCAGGAGGTTTGCTAGGCATTGATACTGTTCTGTGATGTTCTGGTGGAGGCCTTTGAGGAGGGGCTTCATTAACAGTATTTACTGATTTATGAAGTTTATTGTCAGATGAAACATGAGATGGTTTAGGCGCTGAAGATGAGGGTGGTAAGGGAGGAAGAGGCCTGTTAATGGAAGAGTCATTTGGTATAACATAAGAGTCCCTCTTGGCAATGCATGTCCCAGAAGGCACTACAGACCTGGGAGTGTTTTTCACACTTGTTGACTCTAAACTTTCTGATCGATTGTCAGACTGAATCTCATGATTTCTTTGTTTGCTTCTAGTTCTGTATGATTTTGTATGTTGAGTATCCTGCCTTCTACCTTTCTCAGGTGAACACTTCTTGCCTTCAGCTATATCATCACTTCCGCTAAACACTAGATGATTATTTGTCTGTTTGCTCTCCTGAATATAGGAATCACTAGATATAGAGACCTTTTGCTTCCTTTCAGATTGCATCCTGTGATATCTATTTACTTTTTCAAAACCATCGCTCTGGTAGACATCATCAAGACCACTGACAAATTGCTCTCCCTTATCCGAATAAGCCCTTTTATGTTCTTGTAATGTACAATTATCATTGATTGAGCTGCTTTCCCAGTGACAACTATCTAAATGCCTCCTTTCAGATTTGCTACCAGTTATGTGAGTTTCATTCATGTACAACCCTGAGCTCTCAAAGTTTCGGAAGTTATTATCCTGCATCTCCGGGTGTTGGTTAACATGATTACCGTGAACTTTTGGGGAATCTAGAGAGCCTTTCCTTCCAAATTGTGGTTTGCTTTCCTGTGTTTGCCAACCTACATCAGATCTCTGTATAGATTCAGCATTTTGTGGATATGTGTAGTTGGTGTTCTCTTGTGTACAATCAGACTGCCATAGATTTTTCTCGTCATCTGATACATGATCAACACTTTCATTAAGATTATTATTTGACAGGTAGACTCGATTATGCAATCTGCCACTGCCTCTGAAAGCATGGTTCCTCTTTTGTTCCCTTTTATCCCTACGTTTTTGTGATTCATTTGGTTCCCTACCAAATAAATTTAAATTGCTTTTGTTACTCTCATACAACGTTTCTTGGACAGAATAATAAATCTCGTGCTGTTCTTCATTATCTACTGGCTGAGAAGCATTAGCCACCTCATGACACTTCCTGTTTATAGATTTGCTACCATTATCAGCAGCTTCCCTCCTAATATTATGTTTTACTTCATCATGCGCACCCTCATTATTAGTATAATACACTCTTGTGCCACTTCCTCTGCTATGCAGCCTTTCATGTGCCGGAGATGGACCAAATCCTGCTCCATATGTTTTATAGACAAGTTTGAGATCACTTGAATCTAATTCATTACAATACTCATCGTTTCCATGAGATCTGTGACATATATTATGCACTTCATTGTCGATTTGGCCTCCAATATACTGTGATGTTGGATACCAATTGTCGGGATAATTTACAACCACCTTAAGTGTGGAACCTTCCTGAGAATCCAAAAATCCTTCACTGTACACTTTCCTTCCAGTGCTCTTCTTTATTGATGGCTCAACATAAGGACAATCCAACCCATTTTTTAGAAGCCTATGAGAATTGTCGGTGTAGTTGGCATGGCAGATATCATCCTTTTCAGCATCATACCAAGTAGATCCAGAATACATTTTGTTTGATTTTGATCTCATGTTGCTTGAATTTTTTGACAAGTCCAGATATTCTGACTTACCTCCCCATGTAGCATCGGTACAGAATCGCTCATAGGGTTTGTCAGACATCCTGACCTCATCATTTTCAACAAAGGATTCTCTGCATCTAAACGGTCTGTTGTGCCCCCCATGTCTACTATGATGTACACCATTTTCTCCTTGCTGAGCTGATCCATCGCTAGTAGTGAGTGATCCTTCTCTTGCGATATCATAGTTGTCTGGCAACTTCCTATTCTCAAGCCCCTCAACCATTTCCTGGAAATTTTCCCCATCCACATTCAAATAAGATGCTCTGCCTGCAGGCTTGCTTTTGTGAACTGCATCTGATTTAAATAAAAAAGCTGATTTCAAGCCAAAATTTCTCTCTGGTATCCCATTGCTTTCTTCCAGGAATGAAGCATTACCATGCTCATGTACATACTTTGTGTTGAAGTCATTTCTTACCCCTGCAAAAGAACTATATGCCTGTCCATTTGTATATTTTGGGTGAAAAAATTTGCTTTCCTCCTGGAAAGCAATATTTGGAAACTCCTTTCCACATTTTGTGTAAGGATCTTTACATTGACCATCAGAAGTGTGCCTCAAGTTCTTATTTTGCCAAGATCTATTGTAGCCTTGTCTTGTGTCTTCACAAACTTCCCCTTTTTCTGAGATGGTGTTGAAAGAATGGTTAACAACCTCTGCTTTGACCTGCTGCTTAGTTGAAGTTCTTTCACAAACAGCAGCCAAAGATGTCACTCCATCTATCTGATTGACAGTGTCAGCAGCAAATTTCTGCACATTTCTCTTTGAACTAGAAAATGGCTTTGGCTTCTCTTCTTGAGAAGTCTTTTCACAGTTATCTGAAATAACAGGAATTTCTTTGACACTGCTTGAAACAACAGGAATGACTCTCTCATATATATCTTCTTCACATCCTAATTTCCCCAAGTCCTCCCTTGTACTCCACATTGAATCCTTTTGTCTATTGGTATCACTTGAGTATTGGCTGTCTAAAATTCTGCCATTTTTTGCAGGATGCACCACACTGCCATCTAAATTTGATTTCTGTGAAGATGGTAGATGTGACTTGACAACCTTATTCTGGGAAGATGTGAAAATCTGCTGCCGTTTGGAACCATCCTGCGATATTAAAAAATAGTTATTAGTTATGGCCAAAAATGAAATAAGCATTACAAGCACAAGGGAAAAGAAAATAAATTTGGGAGTATGTTTTCTACCTTGAGATTTGAATATTCCCATTGAAAACCTGATTTCTCTGCTATCTCTCTCATTAGGCTCAACTTTGCATCATTTGTTGGAGGCGCACCTGAAAGCTTCTCTATGATCTGTACCACAAGGAAAAAAGATAAATACTTTTTAGGTTTACATAATTATTCACAAGCAACAGATTTTATCATAGCATTAGAAATATAATAGAAAATAATATGGCTAACAGGTTTTCTAATCAATTTTATGTAATAAGGAGCACCTGTTGGCTCACACCACAATCAGGATGTAATTCTCTTGCAGCAATTGCAAACTCGTCCCCATATCTTGTAGCAAAAATGCCACGCAAGGCCTGTAGCTCTGGGACTTCTGCACATCTTGCTGCAGCAAAGATCAGGCTTGACACAGCTTCCCTAATGTCCTGTGGGCAGTCCCTGCAAAATTTGTTCATTAGGGTAAGGCAGAAACCCACTTAAAGAATCTAGCACTTCTGACATATAGCATGCATAACCATTATTGAGAACAACGACTTTCCAGCTTCTGCTCAATGCACTATCATATTGGAAAGAGGCATCATGAAATTTAATCTTATAAATACATGCCGCAAAGACAATCAGCTCCAAGAAACAAAAATATACGAGAGTTCTCTTGCAAATTGTGGCAAAATTTTGGAAAGGTAACATTATTCTTCATTACAAACATTCATAGTTAATAACAGTTTCAATGTTCCCTTGTCGTATGCATCCTTAATTCTTTAGATTCTGAGTGTGAATGGAAGTCTGAAAGACTCCATTGTTGTAGAGAGAAACTTGCATTTGCAGCTTAAGAGCCAAGCATACTTTGTAGCTAATGCCCTAGACGAAACCTATGTAACCCATTGTTTACATTAATATATATGATCAAACCCTGTGTTTCAGATCTGAGTGTGTGTGTGGTTATTTAGCTGCTATTCATTAGAAATCTCATTCCTGTGACTGTGTCACTATTCGCCAATCCAGATAAAATGGAAGTCAAGGAGGAAACCTTGTGAAAACAAATATCCCGTATCAATTGGCTTAAGGCTAGCAATAGTTATACAACTTTTATATGATAGCTCAGATGTCCAGAGAGCTAAGGCAAAATTTCAACTAGATAAGTCAACTCTCTTAACATTTATGGAGATACTCTGAAAACACATTACATAAGGAAGGAAGCCTTATCCTCTATGTCTACGCTACTTCAAGAGAAAATCAAACCTTGCGAAATTTTGCAAGACCATTTGTTGAAACTCATTACTTTGAGACAAAATTTCACCAAATAAATCAAATCTCTAGCATTTATGGAGATAGGCTGCAAATACAATAAATGGAGGAAGCCTCACCTATATGGTTTAACTACTTCAGGAGACAAAAATACCCCGTGAAATTAAGTTAGACCACTTGTCAGAACTCATTCCTTCAATGTTGTTGAAGGAATAAAATGTGAAAATGATTCAAGAACTAAGTAGAGTGAAGACAAGTTGGCGATTTTTCAACTGTTGTAAGCTTGATTCTGTTTGGCAAAAACCACATCATTCACTAAGTAGAGTGAAGACAAGTTGGCGATTTTTCAAATGAAACATGATGGATTTCGTGTAGTGAATGATGTGGTTTTTGCCACACAGAATCAAGCTTACAACAGTCAGAGGTCTACACGAGTGCAACAAAGAATTCATGCAAGGAACACTAAAACAATTGATTATGAAATGAAATTGCACAAGTTCCAACCCAAATTGTATTTACATGAGAGGCCTTCAAAGAGGCTTACATTAGCTTAGTTTAATGTCTAGCCAACTAGCTATAAAATAGGAAATGGATCCTCATTTGTTGGGTGCAACCAACGTAGGAATCAATAATAGTTCATTCCCTAAAAATTAGCAAAATACATCCCTAAATAATAGGATGTCCTAACTTGAGTCTAATTACCTAACATTACAAGGAAATCTAGAAGTTACACTTTACTAATTAAAC
Source organism: Torreya grandis (assembly GCA_037957365.1). Lineage (NCBI taxonomy): Eukaryota > Viridiplantae > Streptophyta > Pinopsida > Cupressales > Taxaceae > Torreya > Torreya grandis. The sequence continues at coordinate 552,258 of JARHVA010002390.1, read as the reverse complement.
ACAAATAGGGTAAATGAAAATTATATGATATATGACTATTCTAACAAGGTGATCCCATGGAGGGAGCAACTGTAATTATTTTGCAGTTGCAAGTGGTTCCATGCAACTTTAAATTTCTTCAACTGCAAAAAATTGAATATTTACCTGAAAAATAGGAGCAGCAACTGCAAATGAAAGAGATTTTCAGAGATGGGTACAAACTGAGAGCAAGAATTTGCAACGCCCGCGAGAAAATTTTGAAACTGCTTTGCTACATAATATCTCCTAAATAATCTCTGCAACACCCACTAAATATTTTTAAAAATTGGGAGCAAGAATTTGCAACGCCCGCGAGAAAATTTAGGCACAACAAAAGTACCTTACAGCCAATAAAAATTTATGCTATATATATACTTACCTATAAGGGAGAAGCTCATGAAGTTGTGGGATGATGGATGTGCATAAAGAGATAATGTTGTGAAGTGTGAATTTGTAATAAGAAACATAGAGTAGATCAATTCTTACTAGATATGTCATATCTAAAATAAGAATGTATAAAATATAGGTAAGATAGAGAGGAAGAAAATGGAAAAAATACACATCACTGGGTACATGAACCAATACAAAAATTGTTGTGATACTAGATTGTGCAGGATGATGCTAGGTATGTGTTGAATCAAGAGTAAAATTTTTATTGGCTGTAAGGTACTTTTGTTGTGCCTAAATTTTCTCGCGGGCGTTGCAAATTCTTGCTCCCAATTTTTAAAAATATTTAGTGGGTGTTGCAGAGATTATTTAGGAGATATTATGTAGCAAAGCAGTTTCATGGATTTTTAAAACTACAAAAATTATGCATGCACATGAAATTTAGGAGGTTTGAATATATATATATATATATATATATATATATATATATATATATATAGCATAAATTTTTATTGGCTGTAAGGTACTTTTTTTGTGCCTAAATTTTCTCGCGGGTGTTGCAAATTCTTGCTCCCAGTTTTTAAAAATATTTAGTGGGTGTTGCAGAGATAGGATATATTATGTAGTAAAGCAGTTTCATGGATTTTTAAAACTACAAAAATTATGCATGCACATGAAATTTAGGAGGTTTGAATATATATATATATATATATATATATATATATATATGGCATAAATTTTTATTGGCTGTAAGGTACTTTTTTTGTGCCTAAATTTTCTCGCGGGTGTTGCAAATTCTTGCTCCCAGTTTTTAAAAATATTTAGTGGGTGTTGCAGAGATTATTTAGGAGATATTATGTAGTAAAACGGTTTCATGGATTTTTAAAACTGCAAAAATTATGCATGCACATGAAATTTAGGAGGTTTGAATATATAAATATATATTTATATATATATAGCATAAATTTTTATTGGCTGTAAGGTACTTTTTTTGTGCCTAAATTTTCTCGCCGGTGTTGCAAATTCTTGCTCCCAGTTTTTAAAAATATGTAGTGGGTGTTTCAGAGATTATTTAGGAGATATTATGTAGTAAAGCAGTTTCATGGATTTTTAAAACTACAAAAATTATGCATGCACATGAAATTTAGGAGGTTTGAATATATATATATATATATATATAGCATAAATTTTTATTCGCTGTAAGGTACTTTTTTTGTGCCTAATTTTTCTCGTGGGTGTTGCAAATTCTTGCTCCCAGTTTGTACCCATCTCTGAAAATCTCTTTCGTTTGCAATTGCTGCTCCTATTTTTCAAGAAAATATCCAATTTTTTGATGCCAAGTGAGCTATAAAGGAGCTATAATCGTCAAGTGAGATCAAACCCACAGTTGCCACACTTTTGCAGGATCCCACGAGAAAAAGGACACCAAATCGGAAACAAAAGTGGACCATGTGGAACAACAAGCAAAGCATGTTGAGAGGCAACTACAACTCCTAATGATAGAGTACCCGAAGAAAACATATTATATACCAAAAAACATATTCCAACGAACCACAAAACAATACTCTAATCCAAGCCAGAGATCTGAAAAGAACTCAAAAGGCCATTTGGATGGAATCTAACGAGCTTCGAGTGGTAATCACTAGCAACAGTAAAATGAGATGTCTGCTCTGTAATCCAAAGATGTAAAGTGAACCATTGTAATAATATGCATAGGGGGCAGCCGATCTCAAGTTATGTGTCCTCCCAACAATGGAAATAAGGCCAATGAGGAAAAGAAGGGGCCCCACACACAAATTTCCCGGCGAGAAGGAAACAAAATTTACCTTGTTCTCTATATATAATTATTATTATTATCATTATTGTAAAAAATTATTATTATTATTATTATTATTATTATTATTATTATTATAAAAAAATCCAAGAAAAGCCATGAAAATCCAAACTGCAAAAAAACTCTTGTTCAAGACCTTTGAAAGTCCTCTAGTCCACAAAGAAACTATGGTCCACAAAATGAGCTGGAACAGCTAGATAAATCATCTCCAACACTGAAAATTAGAAGATGTATCGAGGTACAGCTATAGAATGTCCTCAAAGCTTGTATCCATAAACACTCGGAATGCAACATGTGACATCCTGAGATAAAATCTATCATGCATAAAGTGATCCAAAATAAGAATACAAAGTCTCCAAAATCAGGTCCACAAATCCAAAACAACAAATTCCAACAAGTCCACAAAACATCTCAGATCTCCAACTCAACTCGAACCTGACCCTATAAGTTCCGCCCTATCAGATAAGAACAGGAAAAATCTGAATAGAACCCCCTTGTAAAGAAAGGAGTAGGCTCAATGCAAGAGACACAATCCACTGGGCCACAATCATGCCCTCCCAAAACATCAAATTAGGCAAAATTTCAAACTCCAAAGCCACAAAACACTGGACCCAAACCTCAAAGGACTGAACAAAAAACTGATGAACTAATCTGCATGATAGGAGTCATCAACAAGAAAAGATATCAACCCCTAAATAATCCAAAAAAGTAGCCACAAGGCATCCCAAGCCAAAACATGTCGAAGTGGCACAACATTGGTAAATGTTCTCATATGTGAGAATGTGGGCTAACTCTACAATCCACAATGCAACTATCAACCCATCAAACATATCGATAGACATATCAAGAATATCATCCGCATTGTAAAACAAAGGATGAGTGAATGCACCAACATCATCAAGAGCAATATAAGTAAGACCGATATCATCATCATTGCCAACAAAAATAGAAGTAGAAGTGGACTCACAATGAATAGCAAACAAAGAACTGGTATCATTGGCGAAAGTGTCTCCATCATCAACAGCAGACTGGACTCATCTATAGGACTTGGAGAATAATTGACACTCTGGCCACCAGCGAGATTGGTCAATCCAACCAAAATACACCCTCATCGTTGACTTGATAGAGGGGTCACGAATTTAACAATGCTCCTTCAAATTTGTAGTATTGCCACAAGCCATACATGAATGCATATCAAACTGTGAACTGGAGGTATGACCTCTTCTGCCACAATGTGAACAAGTGGGAGGATTGGTTCATCTAGGAGTAGACTCAAGAGATGGAAAAACCTGCAAGGATGATGAACTAGTGGCACAATCTAAAAGAAAAGGCAAAGATGAAGGACCCTCTTCATTACAGTCGGTTAGACAACCTCTGTGAACAAAAGAAATTTGTTTTTTGAAATCAGGAATATGGAATTGGCAGGATTTGTAAACCCAATACCAACATGCTTATTCTTATCCGTCAAAATTCTCCCATAACCTCCACAGAGATTTGCACTACACATTTTGATTTTGAACCAGTCCATGTTCAACTGGTTGGACAACAACGTTTGCTCGGAAATCAAATTGTGCTGAAAGCTGATTGATTTCATCTCTTAAACATGAGTATTGCTGACAAAATTGCATGAATGTGGGCTGACATTGCCTCCAGCATTCTGCAAAGACATCAGCTTCATTATGGGACTAAACTTGGATGTGAAAAGCTAGTACAAAATCTGAATATTGTGTGGATCCCATGATAAATATAACAAAACAAGAGAGAGAAGTGCCAACACCAACCACAATGCAAAATGTGCAATCCACTTTGGGTGCCACCGAGAATGATCAGATGTGGGAAAATATTAGATTTTACAATTCAAACCTTATTTAACCTTTTACAAAAAACTACTAATTCTTTCCACATAAAAATTCCACCAATGACAAGTTACAATTGTATACTTTGATGCAGTACATTTATATTAGCACCCTTGTTTATCCCTTGATAATGACACTGGAAAGAGATATACAAGACTTCGGGAAAAACAAATCTGCCTTTTGATTCAAATAAAACAATATTTTCTAGTTTTGTGCTTTGAACCCTTGACCTCTTCCTCCTCATTAAATAAATTGAACCAACTCACCTACAACCTCTTTTGGCAATAGCACCGATATTCAAAATCTTTCAAAATTCAATTCTGAAATTTTCCGATGTCAAAAGACTGTTTTAAACTTGTGACCTCTTACTTCTAGCACATGCATCTTTTCCAACACTTAACATAACTCCACTTGATAATTTTTAGGACAATTACTTATGTCAAACATAGCAAATAAAAAAGCCCCATCATAAAAAGAAATCATAAATATGAAAGAGTTTAATGGATACAACCAAAACACAAAAATGGCTCAGATGAACTCTCTTCTACAAAATGACAAATGTAATCATTAGATAGAATCTCTGTTATTACATAAATTAAGTGTTAACAGTATAAGAACCTTACCTCTGCTTCCAAATGGAAGAGAGTTTGTTGAGAATGTAATCACAAAATATTTCAATCATATCATATACAGCTAGGACATTCTCCTCTGTGAATAGTACGTCAACCTGACAGCAGAACCAATCAATTGTGAACCTTCAAACCAAAATAACAATAAGAAGTCATTTGTCTGGTCATGGTTAGTTGGCAAATGGTTCTCAACTTTCACGCCTCTGTAATAGGAAAAAATGCTTAAGAAATAGCACAGCAAAGGAAGCTAAAAAGCAAGTCAAGTGTTCTTAAAAAAATCCAATTGATTGATAACATACAACACTAAAGCAAGCAATATCCAGACCAAACTTTTCCAATCACTACCAAATTCATTTACATTAAAATATATTCAGTAAAAATTGTGCTTATCCAAATAAACAATTACTTGCCTAGTTCATATTAAAAAGTTAAAACAATTCCATATATTTCAGATTTCTTATAGCCTGATCAAATGAGTAAATATCAACCAAGCTAATAAAGACAAAATTATATTTTCTCATGATCATATCATTCTTCGACACACATAAAAGAAACCATAATGTTTAGACCTGGTAGATATGTCCAGCAATTTTTGGGATAGAGAATAGCCAAATCGAGGCAGAAATTGTCTTCCCTCCCCCCCGAAATATTTATCCAACTCAACTTTACTTCAAGTCAAGACCATGTGAAATACTAAAGGCAATTCGCTTTGAAACAAGCCTATGAAAAGGTTCTAACAGTCGATCAAACAAATTGCCAGAATAAAGTGGATTGCAGTTGCAATAATATTTGTTTTGCCCTTCGCCCTTGAAACTTGAGTAGACATTTGTGTTTTATTACCCCACAAAGAACGTTCTCCCCTTCCATAATAAAAACTATATAGTAAGCCCTTGTACTACATAAATCATATTATCAACTATATGTTAGAGATTAATCTTTATTTGAGTTAAATTATTAATCATAAGTTTATCTAAGTGTGTAGGTTTTCTTATTATGTAAATTTATAATTCACATTCCGGATCCTATGAGGTGTCACACCTCTTTTGTCCCTTTTGAAAGAAATCTTGGAATTTTATGTCACATGTAACTCTTTCAACACTTGTCACACACTTCCCCCTCATCTTATGGGGATCAGTGACACTAGGTACACACTAAGAAGGTTGTGCAAGACTATGATGCAGTTTTTTAGTAACTCATTTTGGTCCACTAGCTCTACTTAAAAAGTTGTCTCCTCTCTCGGTCTATAACACTAGAACATCTTGAGATATCTTTCTTCTCTCTTGTCATTCTTTTTTCTCCATCTCTCATTTCTTCTCCTCTATTCATGAAGACTGTTGTCTTTGAAAATGTTGATGTAAGTTTTCTTTCTTAATGCCGTGGAGTTTTTTTCTGTTGATTCGGTTCCCCACTTATCATTTCATGTCTTGCATTCTCTTGGTGTGACTTACTTTTGAAGTGATTATCTTTTATTTTATGAAGTCATTTACTTCAACATTATTTGTATAGATCCTATCATTTATTTATAACATGGTACTGGAACAGGATATGTTTTATGTAATGATCCACTTACAAAAAGAAAACTGAATTCTAGAAAATTCAATATAAATTGCTAATTCTTTCAAATCTGCGATTGCACACACAGCTGCAAACAATATGTGTTCTAGAATTTTCCTTTCTAATTTGTAACTGTCAAAAAAAATGGAATTGAATGTACAGTTGAAATTCACTCCCTTGACTGCTACGAACCTTATTTTTCTGCCTAGAAATTCCTCTATGCTACTGCCAATTGTTAGCCCTAGTTGTATGGCTTGTTGCAGAGGTCGTATGACCTGAAACCAGCCACCGTATGGACCTGGATTTTTTTATTTTATTTTTTATATTTTGCTCTACCTACCTGTAAATCACTGCAATCTGGTCTTGGAGGTGTGGCGAATTGTTGTTGAGTAAATTCATTGTAGATAGGCTCCTACAAGTTGATTCTCAATGTTTTTGAAAGCCCATGTGGAATCACCCTTTGGGTATGAGGGTTTTCATCCTCAAACCTTTTCCACGCAAGGGTTTTCATCCTCTGGTGGTGCTCGATGAACAAGTGTTGCTCAAGCTTGCCAAGGGTTTATGCAAATTGATTAAATGATAATGATGGATGTACTTTTCCTCTTTTTCATCTTTTTCTGAAAATTGATTAAATAATAATGATGGATGTACATTTCCTCTTTTTCATCTTTCTTATAATTATTTTTCCACTTAAAACCCTAAGAGTATTTTAAAATTACTTTTAATTCTATTTTCCACTTAGCTCCAAAAAGTAATTAATAATTACTTTTATTTTCTATTTTCTACTTGGGCTTATAATTAATACACACTTTTGGCCCCATTCAATTAATAATAATATTTTAGATGTCCTATTTTAAGTTGACTTAAAAGTACGTTCGTGAACATTTAAAGCATTACTATTAAGTTATTTCCCTTTAATTTGCCCCTTAAGTCTACAAGGAATTAAAATTAGACTTAGGGGTCTCCCTAGCACCTAGTTTGAGAAAGAAGACACTACAGTCCGCCCTTCTCGGAATTGCTTGCCCTCAAGCAATGCCTTTGCCATCTTACAAATCCCTAAATCCCAAACCAACCTTTCTATCTCTGTCATTCCTTCTTGTGATGTAGCTGGCTTTTGCTGCGTTTCTCTGATATAATAAGGAATCGGGAGCTCTGTACCCCCTTCTATCTCTAACAACCTCCATGGGTGATCCCATGATAGCTGAATTATGAATCAGCTGTGATCTAGAAAGAGTACTACCATTTTGTACCATGCATGTGTTAGAATTCAGGAAAGACAAACCTTGCAACCCATTTTCCTCTTGAGGAGGACCTTGTGATATCAAGCTATCCAAAGATTTAATGGGAAAATTTATCAAACGTTGCAAGAACCCTTCGGGCTAGAACGGAAGCTTGTTCACAGGAAAATCTGATCTCAGACCTGCCTTCATCGCCTCTTTGAAATCAGCTTCATTACATTCATTGCTTTCCTCTTCCTGTCTTGTTCCTATATCCTCTGCCTTAGCATATCTTGCACAATATTCTTTCACTTTCTGCTCATAGACATTCTTATCACACATCATTAAAGTTGCAGCCTCTCCATTTAAAGGATCAGTTGGAATTGGATACAGCAAAAGTTGAGGAAAAAATACTTTGAATACATTTAGGAGATCCAACATTGGACTCCAAGTCTGATTACTTACATCCAAACAAACCGAACCTAACATCTCATTGACATTGGGATGAAGAATCTTATTGACAAAACCTATTGATGGAGATTTGTATGGATAGGCATCTGGTAACTCCACGTGAATCTTCCAAACTCCCCTCACATAAGGGTTGTCTTTTTTGCAACTACTCTCATTTCCCACTACACATCTTGATGTTGATCTAAGCAATGACTCAGGTAACCCCATAGGTTTCCATAAATCTCTTATGAATGAAATTTGGAGGGCCACCTTGAGGTGTGAAGATTCAGCACTTTGTAAAAAAATCGAATTAGATTTAGCATCAGTATTTTTGCTGCTAGAGGTTTCAAAGATTGTATAAATTCCTCGAGTAAATGTACAGCTGCCTCAACATCAAAATCTGATGCAGGAGTCATAATAAGTGGTAAACAAGATGGGACACACATCTCTGCAGCAAAAGATCCCATCGAATGTAGAGCCCCTTCTCTTGCCAATTGTGCCGCATATGGTAGATGAGAGCTTTTGCTCCCTGTAATGTAGATAGGTGCAAGAAATCAATAAGTTGATCTTACTGATGAAGGAAAATATGGTGTTTGGATCCAAGATGAAAAACCATAGCTTTGATTATTTCCAACATTTCTTGGATCCGTCCAATGTAACATGGTTGTTCTGTCATAATGATTGGCAGGTTCTACAAGAACAGAACTTGTGAAAGCACCAGGCAGAACACTGTTGCTATAAGAACCATAGGGTGGCATTCAATACGATTGAAATCCAGGTCTGCCCTCAAAAAAATAGTTGTTACCACCTTGAACGCCATGAAAATATGTTCCTTGAATTCCCAAATCTTCAGGACCTGGCATTACAGCTTCCAATGGTGGATTATCTGATGGAAATGTCCAATATTGATACTCCGAATAAGTTATTTGATGATAAAGTGAGCTTGGATGTCGAGACTGACAACCATAATAAACATTGTCTGTGATAAATGTTGTGATTGGTGTCTCTCCAGGGCTGTAAAAGGTCTGAGGTGGGTTCCCACCATCAACCGATGGATACAAACAGAAAGCAGCTTCATTCTGATAAGACGCGAAATGATATCCAAAGTTGTTTACAAATGGAGACTTTTGATATCCATCAGTCCCTGCTACATGTGGATTATTCACTCCATAGAAATATACTAGTGGAGCAAGATGGCCACTAGGAACAATATATGCAAAAGATGCAACATCGCTCCCTGCGTTGCAACTACAAGTTGTGAAGTTGATGCCAATCAAGAAACCCTTGCTTCCTTGTCTCCTTTGCTGAGACTTGAAAGCTTATGCAATGTTCTTCCATCCTGTTGACTAAGATTTGACAAATCTGTTATGCCATCCTTATCCATGTAATTTCTAAAAGATTCGTTGTCATGCTCTGCTATGACCTGTACCATAGTCACCACATTCGAATTCGTGTTCGAATTCGTTGGGGAAAAAACTCAGAAAAAATTCGGAACCAAAAAATTTGAAATAAAATTCGTGATTAAATTCGGCTAATAGAAATATGCTTATCTTTTAAAATATAAAATCATAAATTATAAAATATAACTATAAATATATCATATATAATATTTTTATATTATAATATTATATTATAAACTATAAATATATTATATATATTTTACAATCTATATTATAATATTATATTATAAATTATAAAATAGCTATATTCTATATTTTAATAAAGTATAAATATATGTTATTTTATTTGTATTAAAAAAAAACAATGTAAGTTCTCGTATGTTATTGTATTTGGATTAAAAATTCACCGAGGAAATACTGTGTAACCCAGATGTATTCCCGTTGGCAGGCACTTCGTAGTTTGCAGTAGACTGTTCACTCAGACGTTGCCGTGGAGTTGGTGAGTTGTGCTGCTGCCCAGTGGAATCGTGGATCGTTGTGGCCCGTGGAGTTGTTAAACAACCTGTAGAATGCCCAAAGAGTTGTGCAAGGCTACGACAAAATAAACCGAGACTGATAAAAATGAAACAGATCGCGATGCCCTGAGAAAAACAAGGAGAAATTACCTACGAACCCTAAAAACAACAATTTTCATACGAATTTCAATGATTTAAATCAGTTTCTTTTAACTTCGACGAATTCTGAACTTATCCCTTGTAGTTCGGCGAATGCGGTGACTATGACCTATACTACAAACTCTGAAGTAGCATCCTTGCATGGCAAATTATCTTCCCTTCCAATCCAGTCAACCTTGAATTTCATCATTTTGACCATACTTAAGACCATTTGCAGCTCTACGAAAGGTGGACTCTCGAGCTACTTCCAAATCAAATGTTAGTTTTGCGTTCTAATATGACAGTGTCGTTACTTCCTCTATTAAAGCTTTTAGCTCCATTATTGCCACTGAGGCTAGTTCTTTTGCATAAGTTGTCTCTTCTGCCAACTTCTAGTTACAAACTTCAAGTACCTATTTTTCTTCATGCAGACGAACTTTCTCTTGCTTTAGCTTCTCAATCTCAGTAGCCTGCATAAGAACTTGACACTGCAAAAATGTATCCTCTTTGACAGCCAAACATTCCCGTGTTATGATGAGTAGAAGGCTGCAATTCCTCAAGAGACTTTTTATCCACTACAGGAGTAAGCTCTTGTCTAAGCAAAAGAATCGTCTCTTGCGTCTCATTCAATTCAGACCCCCTAGAAGTAAGTCCCTCAACTGTAATATATGGCTTCAACTTCTCTGCACACTGACTAACAACATTTTTAGCTAGTTTATGTGCAACTAGTGAACCTACCTGCTCCAACCAAACCAGCCAACAGTGTGGATAATAAATGCAGGGAAATATCTTCACTCTCATTCAGAATCAAGGTCATATTTGCTTGCGTGGAGGCAACAATATTTTCTGTGTGATTCTTATGAACAATAGCAAAGAAATGTTCAAACATTTGGAGATTAAGGTCATCACACTCAAGATCTAACATGAGAACACAAGATCTGATTTTTACAACAATTTTTAAAATTATAACCCTCTTAGCAAAAGGACTTTTGGTTTCATCCAAACCTTTACAACTTTCCACAATCAGCTGGAATATTTCCCTCATGATATTGTCATTGTATGGAACCTTTGGACTTGTTATTCTCATGATTTCACTAATGCATGTGGTCACTGCAAATTTCACTTCTCTATCTGGGTATTTCATAAGCTTGGGCTTAACCAAATAAGCCATTGAGGGATTCCCTGCCCATTGCATGGTCTCATAATCTGACTGTCTCACCATGGACAAACAGTTGGTCACTTCCTCCAGGGTGTTGAGTAAATCATCTTTCGACAGCTGCAGCAGCTTAAGTTTCTCTCTTGCTCTGTAAAGCCTCATTCCCAAATAAACTTCTCTTACTGAAGCCATCTGGTAATTTTCTATCACTACCCTGAATGAAGACTCGGTTGCAAATTAATTTTTCCCACAAGTTGGCAGAAAAGTTGCTCTGATACCATTGTAATGACCCACTTACAAAAAGAAAACTGAATTCTAGAAAATTCACTATAAATTGCTAATTCCTCCAAATTTGAGATTGCACACACAGTTGCAAACAATATGCATTCTGGAATTTTCCTTTCTAATTTGTAACTTTGCCAAAAAATAAAAAAGAATTGAATGTACAGTTGGACTTTCAATAAATTCTATATAGACTTTCAAAAATAGAGCGAATATGAAGTGAATTCAATTTTGGTTTATAACACCAGTCTCAATTAATTCCAAAATACGTTATTTCTTGAAAATCTAGACAATCCTAACTTGAGAATATTGTGTGTACAACAGTTATTTAAATCAAAAATAATTATTTTGAATGTTTTCAACTCCGAATAGGTACAGCAGTATTTATTATACCTTAAGTAACGATCTTTTGAAAAATAATATAAATCCTAACCTGAAAGCATGAACATATGATAAAGATGCAAACTTTATGAAGAACCCTTGTTCGATTTTGTCGAACATATACGACTATCTCTGGAAAAGTATAACGGTCCCTCATGCATATGAAATTCACCCCGTTGACTATTGTGAACCTTATTTTTCTGCCCAAAAATTCCTCTATGTTGTTGCCAATTGCCAGCCCTAGCTGTATGCCCTGTTGCAAAGGTCGTACAACCTAAAACGGGCAGTCGTACGGATGTTGTATGGACCTGGATTTTATTTTTATTTTTATTTGGCTTTGCCTGCCTGTAAATTACTGTGATCTAATCTAGGAGGTGTGGTGACTTGTTGCCGAGTAGATTCGTTGTAGATAGGCTCCTACAAGCTGATTCTCAATGTTTCTGAAAGCACAATTGTGATTTCCGTGTGGAATCACCCTCTAGGTATGAGGGTTTTCGTCTTCAAACTTTTTCCACGCAAGAGTTTTTGTCATCTGGTGGTGGTAGATGAACAAGTGTTGCTCAAGCTTGCAAAGGGTTTTTGAAAATTGATTGAATGATAATGATGGATGTACTTTTTCTTTTTTCATCCTTATAATTACTTTTCCACTTAAAACCCTAAAAGTAATTTAAAATTACTTTTAATTTTAATTTCCACTTAGCTCCAAAAAGTAAATTATAATTACTTTTATTTTCTATTTTCTACTTGGGCTTATAATTAATACACACTTTTGGCCCCATTCAATTAATAAATTATTTGATATGACCTCTTTTAAGTTGGGACTTAAAAGTACGTTCGGGAACATTTAAAGCTTTATTATTAAGTTATTTCCCTTTAATTTGCCGCTTAAGTCTACGAAAAATTAAAATTAGACTTACAGGTCTCCCCAACGCCTAGTTCGAGAAAGGGGGCATTACATTTTAACGTTGAATTCAAATGTGCAGGGTCGTGGGTAGAGAAGAGGCAAATAATATTATTTTTTTTCCAGATTTCTTAGCAGTTTTGTGACTCTTTCCTAGATTGTATTTTGTTGTTTAGTGGCTCATTAAATGCATAAGTAATGTGTTTTGTTGTTAAAATAATGATGTTTATTCATTCTTGAGGCTTTTGATGAATACTCACTAAAAACCCCGTTTGAAAAAAGAGACAAATTTTTATTGGCAATCGAGAATTCTCTAATTTTGGGGGGATTTGATAGTCTATAATCTGGGAACAAACTATTGAATTTTCAAAATGACCCAAATCACCGTTATGGAGAAATCGCGAAAATTGTAACTATCTATTTTCTTTAAAAGTGATAAACCGATAATGGTTTAATGGTGATTTATTCTTTCATTATTCATCAATCTTTTAAAATATTTTTCAAATAACAAATTTAACATTTTGATTTTTTAAATATAATTTTTTATATGCTTTTAATATAAACAATTTGTTTATTTGGCATTAGTTCGAGCTTTTAATAGGAAATAAATCTTTGTGACATTTTGCAAGTTGAAACTTGTTTCTTCAAGTTTTTTTTCTTGCCATTATTGTTAATATGTGGCTTTTAAAATAAGATTGTTTTTACCTTTTAAAAATGTTAAGCAACAAATTTCTTTCAAAGATAATGAAATTTATGCTCTTAAGTGTCAAATTGAATGTCAAAAGATAACTATTAGTACTTTACAAACCTTATTTAATGAGAAAATTGAAGAATACTTATACCTTGACACTCTTAACGTTAAACTTGTATCTTCCGATAAGAACACACCTTTCGTGATGATATAGGTTCTCCTAAAGAACGTATTCCTTTGCACATTCATTTTCCTAACCCTGACTTTTAAGCACTCGATACATTATAATGGAGGCAGTCCTGGAAAATGTGAAAATGGCATTGTTGAGCTCATCTTGTTTGCAACCAATTCAAATTTTGCAGGACTTGGTTTTAATGTCTCTAATGATAATATAAAGTCATATTGTCCCCTTCATCGAAGGACATTGCACCATAGTGTGTTTCAATCTCATAAGACTTCTTTTCGTTATAAGGTTTTTTGTGCTCACACTGTGATTTAAAATAGTAAAATGTGTAAGCATTGTAGTAAACATGGACATATTATTAAATGTTGAAAATTACATTATTGTAAATTTTGTGGTAAAACAAATCATGACCTTTTACATTGTTGAAAAATCACTTAATCCACTTATTCTAAGATTAAACAGATGTGGATCCCTGAAGTTATGGAATCTTCTCAAAACATTAATGTGTCTTCTTTTGATACTTCTTCAATTGCATCACATAGAATATATTTTGTGAGAGGCAAAACAATTTTTTTGTCTCACTTTTAATAAGTTTTAAAACTTATAATTTCTTGTTTCCCTTGCTTTTGTGCTTACTTATTCTTATAAGTTGTCAAGGAAATATGTCTTTGTTGGAGCTAATTTCATTTTTGACTAACTTCTTTTGACCATGCAAGATTCCGCACTTTGTTAGAAAAGTTGCCTTTTTACTCTTATTTGATATACTTTTTGTATGTAAATTATATTATGGCATCTTTTATGTTATCTTTACTTACCCTGAAGATTGTTGTAAGTTTTTGTTTTGCAGGGATAGTGGATCATTTTTTTGTCATCTCGTTTTTGTTAGTCTTTGTTCCGATACCGATTGATCTTCTTGTCCATAGAGAATTCTTGGAGATTGTCAATGATCACACATTCACCTTTGCAACATTCTTGGTGAAGCCTATTTTTTTCTCTTTTCTTTCTCAAATCACTGTAATCTTGTTGTAATTCCTCTCAAAAAAAGTTGTCATCAAGGGGGAGTATTATGGCATGTCAACTCCCTACTTTGTCTAAGGTTTTCTCCTCTTTTGTAACCCCAAATAAAACTTAAGGAGGGGTATTGGAGATTAATCTTTATTTGGATTCATTTATTTTATCCTAAGTTTATCTAGGTGTGTAGGTTTTCTAAATATGTAAATTTATAATTCACATATTCTGGATTTTATGAGGTGTCACACCTTTTTTGTTCATTTTAAAAAGAATTTTGAAGTTTCATGACACTTGCAAATTCTTCCACATTTATCACACACTTCCCTCTCACCTTATGAGGATTAGTGACACCAGGTATCCACTAAGAAGGTTGTACAAAACTATGATGGAATTTTCAAGTAACTCATTTTGGCCCACTAGCTCTATTTAAAGTTCACTCCTCTTGCATTCTACAAAACTAGAACATATTAAGATATATTTATTCTCTCTTGAAGGTCATTCTTCTTTCTCAATCTCTCATTTTTTCTCCTCTATTCATGAAGATTGTTCTCTTGGAGAATGTTGATATAAGCCTTCTTTCTTAATGCATATGGGGTTTTCCTCTGTTGATTCAATTTCCCCACTTATCACTTCTTGTCTCGCATTCTCTTGGTGTAGCTTACTTTTGAGGTGATATCTTTTATTTTGTACATTCATTTACTTGCTTCAACATTATTTGCATAGATCCTATCATTTATTTCTAACAAATTCATCATTTCAATATTCTAAAAAGCCCTAAATATAAGCTATGTAAACTTCTTACTGGCTCTTTGATGGGCTAGAATGATATAGATACGATAGAAGTGCACAAACAAAAGTAAATTAGTTGTTTGGAGGTATGGAAACTGTTGACCAATTCTTGGTCCTATAGGCCAAAAATTGGGCACCCCTCTTCTTTTTATTGCAAGAGTCTTTCGGTCCAAATTCTGGCTAGTTCATCCCTCAGCGGCCTTGTGAGATTTTTCTCTGACAGGGCATTTTCCATGAAAAAAACCATGTGTTTTCCTCTTTTGCTTGCCAAGTGCTTTCGGGTCTAGCAAACAAGAGTCGACTCGAAACTCATTTTGGCTTCGAATGAGACAAGGCAAGTAAATTACTTCGGAGGGCTTTTATCAGCAAAATGGACCAAGTTCAAAAGGCCGAAGGGTCGTTTGCAAAAAGTCCGAAGGGTAGGTGCCCTTGCGGAGGGCACTTGGACAACAAGCAAGACCTTTACAATTCTTCTGAAAGACGACTTGGAGGCCAAGGAGCCCTTGCGAGGGGCAGGGAATGAGCAAAATGGACCTTTGCAAAAAGCCCGAAGGGTAACCTTGGGCTCAAATTACCCTCGCGAAGGGTCGCTGGTCGAAGCAAAGGGGCAAGGCAGGAAGCTCGAAAACGACTTGCCCTTCAAAAAAGATGACAGGCCAAAGGGGAATTCCTTCGGACTTTTTGCCCGAAGAAAATCCGAGGAAAATCCAAGGAAGAATTCTTTCGGGCAAAATGTCCAAAGGAATTCCGAAAGAATTCTTCCTTGGATTTTCCTCAGATTTTCTTCGGACAAAAAGTCCAATTCCTTCGGACATTCTGTCAGAAGAAATTCGACAGTCGCAAAAAGTATGAAAAATTTCGGAAGACCGAAAGTCCGAAGGGTAGGTGTCCTTTCGGAGGGCACTTGGCTTTGAAAAGAGGACCTTTTCAATTTTTCGAAAAGGTCACTTTCCATTCGGAAAA
The DNA here is from genome assembly GCA_037957365.1 of Torreya grandis. NCBI lineage: Eukaryota > Viridiplantae > Streptophyta > Pinopsida > Cupressales > Taxaceae > Torreya > Torreya grandis. Next base: position 535,902 of record JARHVA010002390.1, on the reverse strand, counting down.
GTTTGTTTGCAAAATGCCAAATGAATTGTCCTAAGGAGGTGACAGGTCCGCGAACATCAAATTCAAGGCAATAAGCTAGCCGTGAGGATTCAAATGTGGATGACAGGCCCACGAACGTCAAATTCAAGGTGGTGAGCTAACCGTTGGGAAGTAATCAAAGAAGAATTCTTTCGGACAAAATGTTTGAAGGAACGAAGGAAAGAAAGCCCGAAGGCCCGCCAAAGAAAGTCCAAAAGTGCAAACTCAAAAAAGAAAGAATTTTTTCGGACATTTTGTCCAAAAGAATTCAGAGGCCCAAGAGCTCGAGGAACGAGTCAACGAACAGCCAAAGAAAGGAGCCCGAGTGGAAATTCATAAGTGCCGAGAGCCTGAATTGCCAAGGAAAGAGAAAATAAAGAGGGTAACCCAGAAAAAGGCCACGCACACATGAGACAAAAGCTCAAAACGCTCCAGGTGGCGTAGCAAGTCAAAGCGTAGACCCAAGGGTGAACCAGACCAAGGTAGGTGGCACAAGAGTCATCAGCGGGAGAAGTAAATACACTTAAGTGAAATAGTCTACACCGAAAACCAATAAAGGGATTGGTTGCGAGCAGTGAAGAGGAGCGGCCCATGTGTTCTTGCTTTGCCATTAATGAATAGCCAGTTGCGCTCAGCATTGAAGAGAGCATGGCCCAATCAACGTAATTTGAAGATGGCCTTGTCAGTTGCAAGGAGTAATCCATGCTCTTGCAGGCCTGGACAGCAAGGGCAGCGACTTAAGCACCTACAACATGGCTTTCACATGCGCATTTAAGAAGAGACGGCAGCAGCATGGGCTTGTGGTCGCTGCAAGAGTGATTAATACAGCATGGGGTTCCTTCCCTTGACTAGTCAATGATCTGTTTCCCCAGTTCTCTATATAATTGTAACTTCTCATTTTGAAAAGATCTCTCAACAGTGTATGACGAAGCCCTGAAGAAATTTACCTTGAATCAAAAGAAGCGTTTGACCTCCATTTGAGTTGCAATTTTGTATGTCTATAGTCTTATCTTATGTTTAGTCATTTCCTTTGATGCTTTCATAAGTTTATACCAGCATATCTAGTGTATTGTGAATCCTTTTCTGCAGGTCAACAAAAAGTGTCCAGCTCGAAACATAGGCGCATATGAACAGACTGTTCAACAGTGTGTCTTTTGAACACCTCTGATAGTTTCTTCCTCCCTATACCTTCATAGGATCCCTTGTTAAAACACTGATACAGTCAGTTTCTCATTCGAATGAAGTGTCTGTTAGCTTCTCTTTGGTGTAAAGTGTAGGTAAAAACTGAGTAGACCAACCGGTTTGGTGCATCACCACATTAGTTAGGTTTTGTTTTTTCAGTTTCTCTCTCTTTTCACCCCTCCCATTGTTAGTAGTAGGAAATCCAAGGCCTCAAGGTGCATCAAGGGGAGCTAGCCCCTAATCCAGAGATTTGTCCCTCAAGTTTGCCACCCACAACGAGAGGAATGTTTCCATTGTGCCACGTGGAGGAAAAGCGCTGAGTATCCTTTCTGGGGGTGCAATCCACAGCATCAACAGTTTTTGGCATGCCCAATGGGACCAATTTTTGTGTCCTGCAAGTTTCAAGATTGGTGCTGGCCCTGTTATTGTAAAAAAACCCAAAAGAAGAAACTATAATCCAGCACTTGGCAACTCCCTTTTAGGAACTCATTCTCTGGTTAATGATCAGCCTGGCATCCCATGCCTAAGGTCACCACAAGATCTTCTAGGGGTGTCTATTTCAAATTTATTGAGTTGCCTTTGAACTCAGCAAAAAGGCTAAGGTTTGCAACTACTCATCCTTACGTAGCAAGCCACTTTCCCAGACCTACCATAAAATACACTTACTCAAGGGGACCTCGGTTGAATCCTTTCACAGCCATGGCTTTCCCTTTTGTGGCCTTCAATGGTCAGAGTCCCTTGAACCTTCTACATTATCACCCAATCCCAAGGACAGCGCTCAATAGTGTTCCTCCCTTTAGTGGAGAGGGTGCAATCACTGCTATCGAGCATATCAGAAACATAGCCAACCTCTGCAACATCCACAATATCACTAAAGAAAATGTAGCCATCAGATTGTTGGCCTTGTCCTTCAAATGAAAGTTTTGGACTGGTATGGGACCTTGCTTATGAACTCGATTGGCTCATGGAACGAGTTAGAGACCCTCTTGACAAATAGGTTTGGAGAAAAAAGTGACCATTTGTCTCTAGCTGAGCAACTGACCACCATGAAGAGAGCCCCACATGAATTTATGCAAAATTTTAACACTAAGTTCCAAAAGACTTGGGACAGAATCCCAATTCTTGTGAGGCCAACCCCAAGCTATGCTTTCCTTTACTACTTAAAGGCCCTGAATAGTGACATTGTTGTCATGATACAATCCATAGGTGGACACATTCTGCCCGCTGCTTATGAAATAACCATAGCTGCTAAGAATTGTCTAGTTCAAGCATGAAATATAGCTCCTAGACCCCATATGCCACTCTTTTCTGATTTACAACCTTCAGTTCAGCCTGCTACACCCACTCTAGCTCCTCTGCCTAATGTAGAGAGGTCGGCTACTACCCCTGCAAATAATCTCCACGAAGTTAAGACCCTGTTGCAGAGTGTTACTAACGAGTTAGTTGCCCTCAAGAGGCAATGAGCTCATAATTATAGGCCAAATCAAGGCTACCAATAGTTTGGGCAGACAAATAGGCCTCCTTTCAGAATTATAATCAAGGGCAAGGTCAGATTACGCAAGTCAAGCCTTATCAGAGCTATAATCCAAATGCCCCTTCATCTTCTAAGGCTCTTGTCCCCACTGAAAATAATTTAGTGCGGGAGCAACCTAATTATCCACCCTTGGGCATGGTCAAGAACAGGTTGCTTATGCCAATGAGCTATCAAATGAAAGCATGACCACACAAGGTGATCAGGCAGCCCAATTCTCAAGTTTTGAGGTGTCAACACAACTTGGAATGGGCAACAGGGAGGCTCAATCTGATTCCACTCTTATGAATCACCTAGAAGGGGAGTTCTACATAGTCAACTATGTGGGGAACACAAGTGACCAAAATGATTGTGTTGCAACCAACACCAGGGCCAAAAGAAGAGCTATGGATGAAGCTCAAGCAGCTACTCAGGAACCTACAACGTCTCTTTCATCACAAGCAAATTAAAAGTTTCCCAAATACAGACCGCCGGTTGCAGCTTCAACTCTTTAGGTTGCATCACAAGTTACAAATGTCCCCAAGGAGACCTCCAAGGGGGGCAATCCTTCAATCAATGTAGTGGACCAAATGAAAAAGCTGCACATGAACATCTCAATGTGAAATTCTTTAGCACTACCAGGGCAAAAGGATATACTCCAAAAGGAATTGCATGGGCTAGGTGAGCGAGTTGTCGCAGCAAAGAATGATAATGTGTTGATAGTGAATGGGGCTCCTCCCATGGGAGGTCAAGCAAAGAAGAATGAAAAGGTCCCTCCTTTTTATTTGTCCTTGATTATTGGTGATTTCTTGGTCCACAATTGCATTATTGATAGTGGAGCAAGCACCTCAGTTATGCCCAAATACATCACTAATAGTCGAGGCCTCAAATATGAGCAAATGACCAAAGGAGTTCTGCAGTTGGATAGATCATCAACCAAGACCTTGGAGTGGTAAGAGACTTGAATCTAACTCTCCATCCCTGTCTGACCTTCTCAATTCCCCATGATGTGGTAGTGATAGATGTTCCTCCTTACTTCGCTCTCTGCTTATCCAGAGATTTCACGTCCAAGATAGGTCGATACTTGGCAGCGAATTGGTCTTACATGGTTTTTGGGACAAAGTATGGAACTAAAGTGAAGATTGAGTCGGAGCCCATCCACAAAGATCACCTGGAGCCATACTCGCCCAACGTAGCGAATGTCAGCTACGCCATCAATGATGAAGAAGAACCCCAGATAGACCAATCTCCATCATCTTCCCTTGTAGGAGTTGCTGACCTGCTCCTAAATGAATGGGAAAATGACAATTTTGAGCATGATCCTTACAAGTCCATCGAAGACACTGGTCTTGGAGTTTACTGCATGCATAAGAAAGATGCTTTCATGCCAAATTTGATGAAGGCAAATCAAGAGGACTATGGTTTGTGGCAGCTATTCTTTGACGGATCTAGAAGTAAGTTGGGAGCTAGTGGTGGAGCAATGTTGGTTTCACCCTCAAAGGAAAAATATTTCTCAACTTTCAAGTTCCAATTCTCCTGCACTTGCAACGTAGTGGAGTATGAAACTCTTGTTCATGGTCTAGAATGGGCAAAGAAGAGAGGAATCAAAGAATTGCAAGTGTTTGGAGACAGCGAGTTGATTGTGAACAAGGTGAGGGGTCAAAACTTGACCAAGAACTCCCTACTCAAGTCTTGCAAGAATAGAGCGTGGGACCTAATGGAGAGCTTCACTGCTTTCAACATCACTTCCATTCCAAGAGAGGAGAACAAGCATGCGGATAGGCTAGCAGCAGTTGGTGCTCAGTTTGATATCCCAAAGGGGGTGAGACAAAGCAAGAATCAGCACTATTTAAAGGTGATAGTGAAGCCCTCCATACCAGACAATGTCACCAATTGGCAGGAGTTTGAAAGTGACCAGCAAATAGCACTTTTTCTTGCAGAAGGAAGCTAAGTTTGCTTTTAAAAATCAGTCCAAGCTGCAGCAGCAGTATGATGCGTAGATTGTTCAGCTAAAGACCAACAAGCTTCCCAAAGGTTTGGTAACTCTTGAGAGCATCTTCAATGAGGATGACCAACTCAAGAAGGACAAAGCAAGCATGTCAACCAAGAAAGAAAATTATGAAAGGGTAGAGATCTACAAGGATAAGCTGTTTGCACTTGGGAAGGTATGTACCAACGAAGAAAGGCATGCTTTCATTATGTTATGCCAAGAGTTTGCCGATGTCTTTGCTTGGGAGTATAGTGATTTGAAAGGGTTTGACCCAAGCTTGGCCCAGCACACCATTGAGTTGGAAGGTGCCAAACCCATCAAGCAAAAGCAAAGGCCGATCAATCCAAAGATTGAACCTCTCATGAGGAACTCACCAAACTGATCGAGTCCAGGATCATCTTCCCTATTAAACACTCTTCTTGACTGGCCAATTTGGTCCCCGTTAGGAAGAAGAATGTAGAGATCAGATAGTGTGTGGATTTCAGAGACCTGAATAGAGTCTCATTAAGAAATCATTACCCCCTCTCAAGTATCGAAAGGGATTCTTTAGATGGTGAGATGCAGTGAAAGATTCTCCCTCCTGGATGGCTACTCCGGATACAAACAAATTCTAGTGCAAGATTGTGGCCAGTACAAGACAGCCTTCACCACCAAGTGGAGAACTTTCGCCTACAGGGAGATGCCATTCGGATTGTCAAATGCTGGAGCTACCTTCCAACGTGCTATGGATATGGCTTTCTAAGCCCTGATAAATGACATTGTGTTGATTTATCTTGATGATGTGACAGTCTTCTCCAAGGAGGCAAGTGAACATCTGAAACACCAGAGGCAAATCTTTGAGAGGTGTAGAGAGTTCGAAATGTGTGTTTGTTGTCCACGAAGGCAAACTCTTGGGCCATGTCGTTTCAAAAGAAGGCTTGTCCATTGATCCAGAAAGAGTGCACGCCATCGTAGCATTGTCCTTGCATGAGCACAAGAAAGGCCTGCAAAGTTTCTTTGACAAAAAAAAATTTCATTAGGAGATTCATTCCTAAATTTGCTGAGCTAGTCAAGCCACTAACTTCCATGCTGAGGAAGGACGAGACGTTCACATGGACAGCAAGGAGAAGAGAAAGTTTCAAAGGCATCAAGCAAGCTATCACCCAAGCTCCCACCCTGACTAGCCCGGACTTCTCCAATGACTTAAATCTCTACACCTTTGAAAATGAAGAGGTAATCTCTGCTATGATCACCCAAACGAATGATGAGAATTTAGAATAGCCTCTCGTTTTTTTTAGCCAAGGTTTAGAAGGCTATGAGGTTAGGTACATGTATGTTGAAAAACAAGCGCTTGCAATCATACGAAGTCTAAATAAATTCAGACATACGTTGTCTAACAGCAAGATTCACATTATGGTGCCACATCCTAGTGTAAAAAACTTCTCGCTGAGCCGAGACTTGAATGAAAAAAAGGTAGGGTGGATCACCAAAGTAATGGAGTACGATGTAGAGATCAAGACCACCAAGTTGGTAAGGAGAAGAGATTTGTGTGAACACCTCGCTACAGACTACAAAGAGCCGAAGGAAGACGTTTTGGTACTCTATGATGAAGCTGTAGCAAAAATACCTACAATCATGAAGAGCTGGGCACAAGACATGGTTCATTTCCTTCAAACTGGGGAGTGTCCACAAAGTCTTGATAGGACCAAGAGGAGGTATTTTAAGCTCCAATCTCTTCCTTATGTCCTAGTTGGAGTGTTGTTCAGAAAGGACCTTTCAGAGGTACTCTTGAAATGCATCGATTCAGACCAAGTCGACAGGGTGCTGTCCGAGTTCCATGATGGACCAGCTGGTGGCCACTTTGCTATCAAAACCACAGCTGCAAGGATTATGAGGGCTGGCTACTTTTGGCCAAGTTTGTTCAAAGACACTCACACTTGGGTGAGGAAATGTCAAAAATGTGTTTTCTTTGATGGAAAGCAACAGCTGGCTGCAATGCCTCTTCATCCTTTTCAGGTGGAACAGCCATTCATGCGATGGGGGTTGGACTTCATAGGACTGATCAACCCTCCTTTTAGTGTTGCCCACAAGTGGGTCTTGACTGCTACAGATTATTTCACAAGATGGGTAAAAGCCGTCGCTTTGAAAGAAGCCAATGAGAGCGCAGTCCTAGACTTCTATGAAGGCATAGTGACGAGATTTGGGGTCCCAACCACAATCATTTCAAACAATGCATTGGCTTTTTTGGGAACAAAGACAAGTGAGTGGGCATTAAAGCATGGCATCTATCTCAGCGCTTCTTCCAACTACTACCCATAGGGGAATGGGCTGGCCGAGTCCACAAATAAGAAACTAATTAGGATCATTAAAAGGACAATGGAGGAAAATCAAAGGACTTGGCATGCCAAGTTGAAGACAGGGCTTTGGGCAAACAGGATCACTCCAAAGAGGGCGATTGGAAATTCACCATACACACTTGTGTATGGAAGGGAAGCTAGACTTCCTATTTCACTTGAGTTACCAACCTTGGATCTTGCCCATCAGCTGCAATTGGTAGAGAGCGACAGCCTAAAAGTCAAGTATTGTGAGCTAATGGAGCTTCAAAAAGCAAGAGACCAAGCCATGGATGCAATGTCCAACTGCCAACAGCAAACAAAAAATCACTTTGACAAGAAGTCTACGCCAAGGAGCTTCTCAGAAGGTGACATTGTCTTGAAGTAGAATGAAGACCGAGCCAAACCTGGAAAGCACACAAAGTTTGACGCCTTGTGAAGTGGCCTATATGTCATCACCCAATGCAAGCAACATAATGCTTTCCAACTCTCCAAGTTGGATGGCGAAGAGCTACATATCCCAGTCAATGGGATATATCTTAAACATTATCACTAGCTTTCTTTTGTCATGTACATAGTTTCCTTGTCTGTTTTTCGTTTTTCCTAAGTGCTTTTATGCATGTGTTTAGTGTTTTTTAGCCTTTGTGTGTGTTTTCTTTATCATTTGGGGTAAATCTTTGTTGGTTCTTAGGTTTTTTACAAAGTTGTTGCCAGTTTTTCAAGCTGTATCCTGACTCCATGTTCAATGGACTTTTAGGCCACCAGTCTTCTCAAGCACAGCAGGCATGCTTCCCTTGTGAATCGCCAAATGTGTTGACCAATTCTCGATCCTGCAGGCCAAAAATTGGGCACCCCTCTTTTTATTGCAAGAGTCTTTCGGTCCAGGTTTTGGCTAGTTCATCCCTCAACTGCCTTGTGCGATTTTTCTCTGACAGATCATTTTCCATGAAAAAAAAACAAGTGTTTTCCTCTTTTGCTTGGCAAGTGCTTTCGGGTCTAACAGGTAAGAGTCGACTCGAAACTCATTTTGGCCTCGGATGAGACAAGGCAAGTAAATTACTTCGGAGGGCTTTTATCGGCAAAATGGACCAAGTTCAAAAGGCCAAAGGGTCGTTTGCAAAAAGTCTAAAGGGTAGGTGCCCTTGCGGAGGGCACTTGGGCGACAAGCAGGTCCTTTACAATTCTTCTGAAATGTGACTTGGAGGCCAAGGAACCCTTGCGGGGGGCAGCCAATGAGCAAAATGGACCTTTGCAAAAATCCCAACGGGTAACCTTGGGCTCGAATTGCCCTTGCGGAGGACAACTAGTCGAAGCAAAGGGGCAAGGCAAGAAGCCCGAAAAAGACTTGCCCTTTGGAAAAGTTGACAAGCCAAAGGGGAATTCCTTCGGACATTTTGGCCGAAGAAATTCGACAATTGCAAAAAGTCCGAAAAAACTCGGAAGACCAAAAGTCTGAAGGGTAGGTGTCCTTGCGGAGGGCACTTGGCTTTGAAAAGAGGACCTTTTCAATTTTTTCGAAGGGTCACTTTCCCTTCGGAAAAGTTCGTTTGCAAAATGCCGAAGGAATTGTCCTAGGGGGGTGACGGGTCCGCGAACATCAAATTCAATGCAGTAAGCTAGCCGTTGGGATTCAAATGTGGATGACAGGCCCTTGAACGTCAAATTCAAGGTGGTGAGCTAGCCATTAGGAAGTAATCAAAGAAGAATTCTTTCGGACAAAATGTCCAAAGGAATTCCTTCGAAAGGCCCGCCAAAGAAAGTCCAAAAGTGCAAACTCAGGGAAAGAAGAATTCCTTCGGACATTTTGTCTGAAGGAACGAAGGAAAGAAAGCCTGAAGGCTCGCCAAAGAAAGTCCAAAAGTGCAAACTCAGGAAAAGAAGAATTCTTTCAAACAAAATGTCTGAAGGAATTCCTTCGGACATTTTGTCCAAAGGAATTCAGAGGCCCGAGAGCCCAAGGAATGACTCAGCGAACAGCGAAAGAAACGAGCCCGAGAGGAAATTCATTAGCGTCAAGAGCCCAAATTGCCAAGGAAAGAGAAAACAAAGCAGGTAACCCAGAACACGGCCACGCACACATGAGACAAAAGCTCAAAACGCTCTAGGTGGCGTAGCAAGTCAAAGCACAGACCCAAGGGTGAACCAGACCAAGGCAGGGGGCACAAGAGTCGTCAGCGGATGAAGTAAATACACTTAGGTGAAATAGTCTCCATCAAAAACCAATAAAGGGATTGGCTGCAAGCATTGAAGAGGAGCGGCCCGTGTGTTCTTGCTTTACCATTAATGAATAGCTAGTTGCGCTAGCATTGAAGAGAGCATGGCCCAGTCAACGTAATTTGGAGATGGCCTTGTCGGTTGCAAGGAGAAGTAACCCATGCTCTTGTTGGCCCGGACAGCAAGGGCAGTGACTTAAGCACCTACATCATGGCTTTCAAATGCGCATTTAAGAAGAGACGGCAATAGCATGGGCTTGTGGTCGTTGCAAGAGTGATTAATATAGCATGGGGTTCCTTCCCTTGACTGGTCAATGATCTGTTTCCCCAGTTCTCTATATAATTGTAATTTCTCATTTTGAAAAGATCTCTCAACATTGTATGACGAAGCCCTGAAGAAATTTACCTTGAATCAAAAGAAGCGTTTGACCTCCATTTGAGTTGCACTTTTGTATGTCTATAGTCTTATCTTATGTTCAGTCATTTTCTTTGATGCTTTCATAAGTTTATACCAGCATATCTAGTGTATTGTGAATCCTTTTATGCAGGTCAACAAAAAGTGTCCAGCTCGAAGCATATGTGCATATGAACAGACTGTCCAACAGTGTGTCTTTTGAACACCTCTGGTAGTTTCTTCCTCCCTATACCTTCATAGGATCCCTTGTTGAAACACTGATGCAGTCAATTTCTCATTCGAATGAAGTGTCTGTTGGCTTCTTTTTGGTGTAAAGTGTAGATAAAAGCTAAGTAAACCAACCAATTTGGTGCATCACCACATTAGTTAGGTTCTGTTTTTTCAGTTTCTCTCTCTTTTCACACCCCCATTGTTAGTAGTAGGAAATTCAAGGCCTCAAAGTGCATCAAGGGGAGCTAGCCCCTAATCTAGAGATTCATCCCTCAAGTTTTCTACCCACAACAAGAGGAGTGTTTCCATTGTGCCGCATGGAGGAAAGAAGTTGAGTATCCTTTTAGAGGGTGCAATCCACAGCGTCAACAGAATCAATGAAAATTCATTTATTGTCAACACTTGGATGCAAGTTTATATGATAAGAAGTCTGAAAAGGATTTACATGAGATTACAAGGTGATCCTTATTCAATTCTATTGTCCATTCATTTCTCTCAAATTTCAAGGTAATATTTGCGAATATGATAAAAGCATTAAGAGAAAAAACTACTACTAAAATGATCCAAACTTGCACTGAAAGCAACTCATAATGCTTAGGCAAACTTAAAGTGGAAAACATTGAAGAAAATATAGAAATGTCAAAGCAAAAAGTTAACCAAATCTCTGATGGAATATATTAAAAATTGTATCGAGTTGCTTCAGATTTTGCTAGCTCTACTTTTGCCTCAACGAATTCAAAGAGACCTTATAAAATGAATCTATCAACCTTGAGATCAATCACCCAAAGAAACGTAAGCTTGTAATTTAGGGCCATCAACCTCCTAAATGTAGTTTGATACCATAGAAAGGGTAATACAAGTACAAGTCAAAACCAAAATTCAAAAAAAAATTATTATAGCTGAAACAAGTTTCACAAACGGAGATTTTATTTTGATTTGGCTACTAGAAATGTAGGAACATGTGGATTGGGTGACAATTATGGTCAAAATATCCTCTTTATATTAACTTTTGAAGATGACATTGTAGTACAATTGAACTTTTTCCGCCATAGATGCATTAACGTTTGGCCATGGCTCACAACCAATCCTATTTACAAAGGGTTTTTCTTATTATTCAAAAAATATGGCGAAGTCAAGAGCCTTTGACATGTCCAAATCTATCTTATCTTAGTTACATGTTAAGTTGGGTTAATAAGATTGCTCGAGTACCTGTCCTAGATTTTATCTTTTGAGCTGCCTATTTACATTTAAGATTTCCCTATTCAAATGTGTGGAACCATATACCACAGTAACAAATGAGTCTACCATGCATCATATTGCAAACAAGGTACAAGCCCTAGGAGCAATTTAAATTCAAGGGAAGGTAATTACCTTTGTGCCAAATACATTGTTTGAGAATTCAAAGGGACACGTAGCATCAGAAGTTCCTAAGCATGAAATCGCCTTGACCATTTCAAAAAAAAAAATCTCCTCGTCCATTCTTACCCTAACAAAGTTTAAGGATACTACTATCTGCCAAAGCAACATCCTAGCAGCCAACAAACTTTAAGTTTCAAAATGAGATGCACTAACTTCAGAGTCTCTTTATAGTCAAGAGAAAGATGGAAGGGTTAAAATTACCCTGTCATGCAACATTGGCCAAGAAAAGGCTACATAGAAACCATAGATAATAGTTTACCATTGTGGGGAAATATTATTATATCATGATGGGGTAGAGTCGCGTGATAGGCTTTTATGATATGTGGAAAACTATATGCCAGAGGCTCTACCCCATCATGAAACTCTGACATATAGTTTTCCACTACATAACATAGTTTTTGGAAACAGGGTTGACTTATATAGAGAGATTTATTTTCTTATTTGAAAAATTCAGAAATGAGTTGGCTGTGTGTTGATATGCTTTGTCATTATATACCTCAATAAATGTGCATTATGATAGTTCCCAATCAAGTTGGGTAGACTTGATTTTCATGGACACAACATTCATAGAAAAGAGAGATGGTTAGCATCTCTCTTCATACGGACAGGAACAACATTCAGAATTCCCATTTGCACGTGGTTAATGCATTGCACCACTGGTGGATCTTACCCAAAGGAGTAACTTGAACATTAGTATATTGTATATCATCCTTTGTTACTCCAGTTACCTTCTGAATAACGGCATGGGCTCCAAGTTTTAATTATTGAATATAAAAATTAGATCCAAAATTTATGGATGTAGATTATCACTAATGTTCAAAAGTCTAATCTTTCAAAGTTTGCTCACAAGGTTCTTCACTTGAATTAACTTATCGGCCAACTCCTAAGTAATCTATGCATGAGAAGCTTAGTTTGATGTGGAATTCTGAAACTTCTCCAAATATATGGAATGTGTGACTTAAGAGAATTTAGGAGGCTCATTTATAACCAAAGAAAGGCCATTTTGCTTGGTACTTACTACCAAGGCTTTCCCTTGACCTCCAAATTTCAGCACTTAGGGTAATCTTGTCCTAAATGACCTGCCCACAACAAACCAAAATCCTTCATGCACATTTTCTTATTTTGTCCTAAAGGCAAGGACACATGGATTTGGATCATGTCTGTGTCCCCTATCCTAGACAGTGGCTCTCTTTGGGAAACCTGCTAATTGGCACACATGCATAGCTCAGATTTTGTTAGAGTAGATATCATGTGCCATCTATAGGAAGATAGAAAACATACAATTTTTAGGCATACTACTACTGATAATGATTTTGTACAGAGTGATAAAGTTGTTGTGTCAAATACATTTTTAGAGATACCAACTCAAGCCGACAAGGTGGCCATGAAATTAAACCATTCACAGGAGTTAATTGATCATTGAGGCAACTCCCCTTTGTACGATGAGCAGTGTCGCATGATAACCTCACCCAATTGATTGTTGTGTCAATCCACTCCCAAAGACATTTGGAGTTTTTACTATGTTATTGTTTTGTACATTTTGGGGACAATGTATTTTGCAAACTATGTTAAATGTTTTATGAGATGTTATTTCAGTGGACTATGTTCTACTGCCTGACAGTGTGATATCATTTATAATATTGTTGATTTTATCTTTGACGGATATTGATGATGTATTCATACTATACTATGATGCGTTTAAATTCAAATGTTATCTATAGTTTAATTTCTAAAGCATTTGATTGAAGTTGAATTTTTACTAGTTTTATTTCTAATATGTTTCAATAGATGCTATTGATGGTGTCTTCTTGGCAGGTTGAATACAAGAGAGCACAGACAAACTAGGGTACTGCCGGTACCGGCAACGACAAAGTTAGACACTTCGTCAGTTACCACAGCAACAGAGACTAGAAGGTCAACCTTGACCATACCTACTAAACCTTCTCGTATTTGTAACATTATGAAAAACAACTTAAAATAGACACCTAGACTTTGACCATAAACTTGACTTAACATAGATTCTAAACATAACCGTGACTTAAGACCTAGAACAATGTTGCTCATATCAATCACTCATGACTTGGACTAAATAACATTTTATATCTACCATGCCTTGGCCATTGGAATAATATAGTGGGAAGAGTTTATAACAGGAAATGATATTATGGTAGGTTAAAGAATTATGTTTTAAATGGTTTGTGAGTTATTAAACCCACGTAAAGCCCTTACTGCAGGTAGTGGTACAAACAATAAGGCACATTTACTCAAACCTCATTTTGAAGGCAGTTGGAAATTCATTGAAACAAATGACAGACCTGTGAGAATTAAATGGCAAAGAGGAGATGTGGGAGGAAGTTTAAGAGTGGGTAGTTAGGGCATGGAATAAGGAGGAGAAACCATGAGGAAAAGAATAAGTGAAAAGAAAAGAGGAACATGGAGAAGAAGGAAGGAGAAAGTAAAGATTGTAAAGGAATTTTTATAGGGCTTCAAGCTCGAATTCCACAAGTTAAACCCTGGACACATTTTTTTGGAATGCATTTGTTTATCTATGAGCTTGCATGAGAGTTTCCTTGCTGGTAAACTTCGGATGTGTTTATGTAAAAGTTTTCCAGAGTGGTTTAAATCTGTTTTGTAAACTGCATTTTTTCCTTCAAACAGTGTTAAGGAAAAATCATGGCATACGAGCCATGAACAAAGACATTAGGAAACTATGAATGACCATTGTTTTCTTACCTTAGATAAACAAGGAAAAATGGTGGAAGCTGGAATGACTTTAACATATTGAAGTTTAATTATTTACAAGCGAGTTAAGGGCTCATCCTTGATAACTTTGTGTGAGGGGTGAGACACCCTCAAGTAGGATAGTTGCGCAAGGCACTATCCAGGGGGCTCGAGGAGCTCCCCGGCCGAGGTAGATGGCTATCCAATGCAAGAATTGGGGTTCACAAAGCGAATGAAGGCTACGATGAGCAATGCAAGTTGGGATGCGACTCGAGTTGAGTCAGACTTGTGTGTGTGACACTAGCCCGAGTTGAGAGCTATGTTGCGGATTCAACACTCAAATGTTTAGGCGAGTTGGGTCAGTGTTGGAGTGAGGCATAGTTTGGGAGTCCTCAAAACCGACATTTAGTTGTAAACGGGCAATGTGGACCGTTCCATTGCCACATGGGGTGGCAGAGAAGGCTGGCCTCGTGACAATTGGTATCAGAGCTGAAGTGATTCAATGGGAATCTTGGCCTTTGCAAGCTGATGGTATGGGACATCACCAGTTGATGCAACTAAGAGGAACAACCATGCGGTTTTGTGAGAGAGTAGACATGGTGGTGTCATGTCCATCTTTTGATAGGGACATCTTGGAAGACCCTTAGCCTTAACTTATTCTCGAGGGCTAAGGGACAAGCATAAAGGGAAAAGGGTATTAAATGTTTTGTTTGAATATTTGTAAAAATGTCTTGTTGGAAAATTACTTTATGTTTCTTATTTCATTTAAAGAGGGGACCTTTAAGGATCATGAAGGCTTAAGTGATTTCAAGAAAAGATCATAAGGAAAGGTCTTTTAAAACATTTTAAGTTACCCTCCTTTTGGGCACCACACTTGGAGGGTTATAAAAGTAAATGAGGAATCATTTGGAAAGGCTATGTTATGTTTTTAATATTGAAAATTGGTCTATTAGTACGAAAACGCTAAGTCATTGCTTTGAAGACGAAACCTTTCCAACAAACGAAGTTAGGGGACAAAAACCCTCTTCTTTCTTCGAGATAATTTCATTCAGGGGTTATCATTGGAATCAACTAGTCCTACAAGGGTGTTTTGGACACCATTTGATCATTTCTAGGTCGAAGACTTGCTCTTGGAGGGGTGGTGACTTGATTTGGGAGTGAAATCTCATGTTTTTGGGGGTTTTTGTGCCCTAAAAGCAATTTCGGAATTATTCCTAATTTTCTGCATAGTGACAACTTGGATTGGGTGAGGTTTGGACCTCTTGCAAAGGTCATTTTATCTTGAATTGAATTCTATAATTTTCTCATAATTTTCCAGCTTGGGCGATTTGATTTTTGGGCTTTTTAGCCATAAAAACATTCAAAAAATTCATTAAAAATTCTGCCTTGTATTGCAAATATATTCATGCAATTTATTGAGGGTTTTATAAGATTTGTGGCATAGAAAAACATCTATAATTTTCAGATAAAGTTTGCAACCAAGGGTGCCTAAGGTTTGAAGAATAAAATCTTTTGTTTGAAGGACTATACTTTCATATTTGGAGCAACTACTAATTGATTGGGGTTTGGCATATTTTTAAACTATTTTTTAGGTATATTTGAAGGGTTATTGGCAACTAGGGTTTGCTGCAATTAAATCAATTTTTTTCCATATTGAAGTAGGGTTTCCAAATAATCCTATTGTTCAGCTAATCATCCATTTTGGGACATTTCAGTGGTATCAATGCCAAATCTTGACTAGCTGTGGGATTTTTTAGTGATACATGCAAGAGAGTGACAGAGAGATTAAATATTACTTGTGAAGCAAAAAGAAAGTGGAAGAAATTTCACAAATAGAAAACATGTCTCACTTGGATCAATCAAGGGAAGAGGCAGAAAATAGAGAAGAGCAAAGACTTGACGGGTACACACAAGCCCAAGAACAAATCGCAGCCATGATGTTAGAATTTGTGCAAACTATGAAGGAGATGTAGGGTGACAAACCATCCAATGGGGATGGTAGTGCTTCGAGAAGTCACAACTTCATGTCTAAGCATATTGGAGGAGCTTCACATAGACCTAACCAACCTACCTTCTTGCAAGATGAGGTGGCCATTCTCGAAGAAGAAGCACAACCCTCATTGAAGGACAATTTGTTGAAAGATTATGATGAATACATGACATATCCAACCCCTTTTAGGGAACAAATGGATTTTTTAGCTTTCACTTCTTGGAAGCATGGTCAAATGAAAGGCAATAGGACTGGCCAAAAGCACATGGGTAGCCAAGGAGGACTTCACCACGCTTTGGGTAAGCTTTCACGTTCAAATTTTGGTGGTTCCCCCAAAAGTTCAGCTAGGGCTTCGATCCAAAAAGTGAATACGTATTTTTCTATAAGGCCTATGTTAGAGAAAGAGGCCATTCAATTTGCTACCTTACACTTGGAAGGAGCTGCCCATGAATGGTGGCATCACGATTTGGTTACTCAAGGCCACCAACTCATTTCATCATATGAGAAATTTAGTAAGAGAATTATTGAGCAATTTGATAGGGTTGATCCGGAATTGCATTTTAGGGAGTTGGCAGAACTAAAACAAAAAGACCGTGGAAGATTTTGTGACGAAATTTCAAAGGCTTTCAGTCATGGTAACAAATATTTCGGAGAGAAGGTAAGTGGTTCTTTTTATGGAAGACTTGACTCATTCTATTAGGGGTTTGGTCAAGGCTTTTGATCCAGAGAAGGTAAGTGGTTCTTTTCATGGAAGACTTGACTCATTCTATTAGGGGTTTGGTCAAGGCTTTTGATCCTTCTACTCTCCAAGGAGCCATTCAAAAGGCTCTTGATCTTGAATCCTTAGCACCACAAGGTAAAATCTTGCCCTTTAATGTACAAAAAACTAATTCTTTCAAACCCTATGGACAGCCAAAGGACAATAAATGGGGACAACCAAGGGCAACACTTTTGGGCCACCTAGATCAGCCCCCTTGGGGCAATTTGATAAGCCTAATCAGCATGGTATAGAGCAGTTTGGAAGGCCAAACCAGCAGGGTTTGGGGCAGCAAAGAGAGCTGCCAAGGAGGAGTTTTTGAAAGAAGAAATGAACTGAGAAGAAAGAAGTTGTGCTTTGATTGCAAAGACCCTTGGTCACCAGGTCAACATTGTCGTGGGAAAGGCCAAGTGCACTCCACTAAAGTGCATTCGGATGGAGAAGATGAGGATGAAGAAAAAGGGGTAGCCACCTATGATGAAGAACATTTGAAAATTTTTGGTGGAGAAAACTTGGGGGGCACTTTTGCTTCCTTATCAGGAACCCATAAGTACTACCCCTTTCAAGTGAAGGGTAGTTTGAAAGGTATGGATGTCCCTATTCTTATTGATAATGGAGCCACTCATAATTTCATTGATAAAAAATTAGTGGCTTTATGTGGATTATAATTTATTGAATTTAGTGGTTTTCGTGTGACTGTGATGGATGGCTTCACCATCCCTTGCACCACTAAAATTCCCAAGCTAAACATAATGATGGGTACACATCTCATTGAAGATGATTTTTATGTGATTAGTATTGGGGAAACTAACCTTATGCTTGGTATAAAATGGATGCACTCTCTTGGAGAGTACACCCAAAATTACCAAACAAGGAGCTCAAATTTGATGCCAATGGGAAGGAAGTGATTCTACATGGTTTGCAAGATAGGGCACCCAAAGGGGCAATGTCCAAAAGAATGGAGAGCACGATGCATGAAGAAATTCACGTAGGGGCAGCTAGACAAGTGAGATTTTCTGAGTTGAAACAGCCAACTCTCATGAAGGGAATAAGTCATATAAAGGACATATGGGGTGAAGAAAAAGTGGGAAAAGGTTACTCCCATGAAAAACTCAGTGATGGGGGCATAGGACAGCCTCTAAGATATGAAAAGAACTTCCAAATTCTTCTTTGTATAAGCTGGGTTTTAAGGTATGCTAAAATGTGGTTTCTAAGGCATGCTAAAGTGAAAAAAGGTTTGTTGAGAGGAGTCAAAGCTAGTTTGTTCCCAAGATATGAAAATAATTACTTAATTCCTTTTTCGTTTGCCAATTCTGTAAATTTGTGCTTAAAATTGGTATTGTGGAGAAGTAAGGTTCCATATTTGAAGAAAATTAAGAAATCTAAAAATGGCATGGAAAGAAATTTGCAAATACACTCAGAAATTTCTAAGCCTTTTATGTCATTTCAACCTAGCATATAGTTTGAAAACGTGCCAAATAAGGTGTCAATTCAACTGGTTAAAAACACCCCAAGGTTTGAAACCAAGAGGACACTTGGTTATGGTAGTAATGAGGGGATAGATGAGTCACTTCAGCGGAATATGTGCACATGGACCAAGGTAAAAAAGGGCAATGAATAGCACTCTACAAAATCTGATTTTGCAAGGAAATGTAAGTTTTCCTTTGGGGACAAGGTTCCAATTGTTGCTTCACTCCTCCAAGGTAGGCAACTTCCATGTTTGGGGAACCCAACATGTGCTTTCAAGACCATCAAGGTACATCTAGAGGGCAGCTCTTTGATATTTTCCAATTTTGATTTCTTTTTTACGTCCATAGCGTCTCTTTTATGTGGCATAGACACTAAGGAGTTGTTGGACAACACTTTGGTGATGAATGGATTGGCTTCAATAAAGAATTGCAGGGTTATTGAAAGTCAGAATAAATAGTTGGTAAAGGAGTTGGTTCACTCCAACACAAAGAAACAAATGAATTTATGAGTCAAGGGTGGAATTAACATTTCCACACATGAGTTTCCAGCCCTTTGAAGATTTAATTTGAGGAGTTTGAAGGGTAAAATCAAGAGCATATGCAGTTGTTATGAGTTGCATAAAATGGAATATGCTTGGGACAACAAGGTAGTAAAAGAAAAATCATTGGATGGATGGATAAGGAGGATGATAGCAATCAGGAATTTGTAGCCTTACTCCTTAAGGAAATCATTGCCAAAAATACAAAAGATAAAGGGATGATGATTTTTTTAACTAATGTGTTTGCTTCATGTGCAGGTGTTGATACAAGGGCAATCAAAGCCCTAACACTTGAAAACTACCTAGCTGGAATACTATTTTCCAGCTACCTATGTGATGCCAACTTTGAAGATTTTCTTGTTTTCAGCATCTTACGGGCATTTTTTGAACATGTGAGCTCAAGAGTAAGAGGTAACAACATGAGGGGCTGCTGATCTTTTATTTTCAGCTTGCTTAAGCAACAAGAGAACATCTACAGCGGTAAAACGCATTACCAAGAGGGGTCTTTCCATTGGGAAGGGCCTAGGTTCGAGTTGGCACAAAACCCATGGTAGAGATAGCACCTTGGCCACTTCTATTGCTTGAGGACAAGCAATTTTGAACAAAGAGGACTGTCATGTCCCTCTTTTGATAGGGACATCTTGAAAAACCCTTAGCCTTAACTTATTCTCAGAAGCTAAGGGAAAAAAGTATTGAATGTTTTGTTTGAATATTTGTAAAAGTACCTTTTTAGAAAGTTACTTTATGTTTCTTATTTCACTTAAAGAGGGGACCTTTAAAGGTCTTTTAAGACATTTTAAATTACCCTCCTTTCCTCTTTTGGGCGCCACACTTGGAGGGCTACAAAAGTAAAAAAGGAATCATTTGGAGAGGTTATGTTATGTTTTTGATATTGAAAATTGGTCTATTAGTACGAAAACGCTAAGCCATTGCTTTGAAGACAAAACCCTTCAAGCAAATGAAGTTAGGGGACAAAAACCCTCTTCCTTCTTTAAGTAACTTCATTCAGAGGTTATCATTGGAATCAATTAGTCCTACAAGGGTGTTTTAGACACCGTTTGATCATTTTCAGGTTCGCAACTTGCTCTTGGAGGGGTGGCGACTTGGTTTGGAAGTAAAATCTCATGCTTTTGGGGGTTTTTGTGTCATAAAAGCAATTATGAAATTATTCTTAATTTTCTGCATAGTGGCGACTTGGATTGGGAGAGGTTTGGACCTCTTGCAAAGGTCATTTTATCTTGAATTGAATTCTATAATTTTCTCATAATTTTTCAGCTTCGGCGAATTGATTTTTGGGCTTTTTAACCATAAAAACATTCAAAAAATTCATTAAAAATTCTGCCTTGTATTGCAAATATATTCATGCAATTTATTGAGGGTTTTATAAGATTTGTGACATAAAAAAAATCTATAATCTTCATATTAAGTATGCAACAAAGGACGCCTAGGGTTTGAAGAATTAAAACTTTTTTTAAATGACTATACTTTCATGTTTGGAGCAGCTACTAATTGATTGGGGTTTGGCATATTTTAAAGCTATTTTTGAGGTATATTTGAAGGGTTATTGGAAGTTAGGGTTTGTTGCAATTAAATCAGAATTTTTCCATATTGAAGTAGGGTTTTCAAATAATCCTATTGTTCAGCGAATCATCCCTTTTGGGACATTTCAAGTGGATCGGCGAGAAGAGTTATGATCCTACCCAATGCGAGGGGTCGGATGCATGAAGTCTCCAATATAAGTATGTGATGCTTGTGAAGCGAGTGTAGAACACTTGCGCCAAAAATTAAGTCAGAACAGGGATGACTTGAGGTTCCGATGGAAGATGGAGGCCAATGTTGGAAAAAGCACAACTCAATTGAGGTATGGAGTGAAATGTATGTGGTGAGGGTTGTGGTGTAGCAGAAGCGAGCAGCCAAGAGATTTGCAATGTAGCGAAAGCGAGTAGCCAGGGAGACCAAAGTAGGTTCAACTCTGTGGAATGAGAAATGCAATGTAAAACATTCGATATAGTTTAAAATCATTGTGTTGCAAGCTCGAAATGTTGTATCTTGCTTAATGCAACAACTTCGAGAACTAGAGATAGTATTCTTGTGCCAATGAAGAGTATGACTGAAAAAAGGCAAAAGGGGGTGTAGTGTGCCTAAAAAGAGTAAGTCGGAACAAGTGAGACCTGAGTTTCCTTTGGAGGGAGAAGGTCAATGTCGAAACACACAACTCTAAGATGCAAGGAGTAGAGTGGTCCATTGCGGTGGATTGCATTTGAGTGTTGAGGCAAGCAACTGGACACTGAAGTAGGACTAACTTTGGGGCATGGGATGGATTTTGGAGACATGTGATAAAGTAGGAGGCACTATGAATGTGAAGCTCGTATACTTGGTTGGTGCAATGATGCACCAAGTAGTGTAACAACTTCCCAGGAGTTGTTGATGATAAACTTGTGCAACGTGATGTTGTTGACTGAAGTGAGTAGAGGCAAGCAGCTGGTGACTCAATGTGAGTGTTGTGCATTTCTTTGTCATGGCATGTGATGCCATTCCTGTGCGTGGCTTGAAGAGAAGCCGCACCGATGCCGAGTGTGTCGCCAATTTGAGTGGGGGAGAATGTGAGGGGCAAGACACCCTCGAGTAGGATAATTGCACGAGGCACTATCCAGGGGACTCGAGGAGCTCCCCGGTCGAGGTAGATCACTGTCCAATGCAAGAAATGGGGTTCACAAAGCAAATGAAGGCTAAGATGAGCAATGCAAGTTAGGATGAGACTCGAGTTGAGTCAAACTTGTGTGTGTGACGTTGGCCCGAGTTGAGAGCTCGCAATGATGTTGTGGATTCAGCACTTGGATGTTTAGGCAAGTTGGGTTAGCGTTGGGGTGAGACGTAGTCTGGGAGTCCTCAAAACTAACATTTTGTTGTAAACGGGCAATGTGGACCATTCCAGTGTCGCATGGGGTGGCAGGCAAGGCTGGCCCCATGATACCTTCAATAGAACAAGACATGGAGGAGTGACAGTATAGGATGAAATATCAGAGCTTGGACCGCCTACTTGGAATAGGGTCCTTGAATCTTTGGGGCTTGGATCACCTATTTCGAATAGGGTCCTTCAAACTTGGGGCTTACGCTCAAAGCTTGGTCGGGTTCTGATGTATCAGACACCTGATGCCACCTTTACATTACATGTAAGACTAAAATTTCAATTGGAAACAAAGATAAACAATAGGGCAAATGATCATATCATCATTGCAACTTGACACGTCTTTTGTAAACCCAATATCTTCTAGTCTTTATCAGCATGGTACCTTGGAAATGTTTTGCACTGTGGAACTTGTGGGCTTTTGTGCTAATTGATGGTTGGGGTGGGAATGGAATTAAATGGAGGTTATTGATCTGTTCTCCGGTCTTGGGTTCCTAGATGCTCATGAAGAACTTACACTAGAAGACAATCTGCAACTTGGAAATATTGCCTTATGGCTACAAGTTAGATCTACTGTTTTGTACAGGCAAGTAATGATTGAAAAGGCACTTGGAGCTACACTACTTGTCATTGAGAATGTTGTAGACATTTATTCAAGTATACTTGATCTGTTCTGACAACCATGTAAACACGAGATCATTTTTATTTATGTTTTAGGCCCTTGAAGCACGAAATAGGAAACATTGAGCTCAATGTTGGCATATTGAAAATATGTGAATAACAAACTTGATATTTGTATGCTCCTGGAACTTCACATTTACATGCGAGAGAGATTTGTTGGTTTGTACGCTGTCCTAATGCAATTATATGGTTTGTGAATGCTTTTTGGTAAGTAACTGTACTATATCTGGAAACACCTGAGGTCCTCAAATGAGTTGTGTTTCATTATGAACAAAGTTTGTCATTATAATTTGAGAAACAAGTTGTGACTGAGATTTCATTATAAACCTGTTGGTGCATGTATCTTGACCAACGTACAGGTGTAGTTGTTAGAAGGCAGAGGAAGTTGTCATACTATTTGACTTTTTGAAAATATATCAAAAATAAGGTTAGGAACTTCATAATAGTAACAATAGTGTTGCATGTCATATATATTATAATGCAAGAAGAGTGTTATCAGGTTTTGAGATGCTTGTGAAGCATAGTTATTGTAAGATCCTTTGGTCACTACTCTGTTTCATGATAGTGATGCTTATTTTGTAAAATTCCATCTTGTTACTTAACCACCATGTCTTATCAGTCTATGAAGGATCACAGTCATAAAATGTGAAGTAAATGCGGTTCAAGATGTTGTCTTAAAAGAGAATGCATTTCTATAGCAGACTTACTGTGTACAGTGCAGCAAGTATGAATGGTAATGTTGTAGTTTGTAAGGATCCATAATGGTGAATATGTTTCCTCGATGCTTTCACCATTGCCTAGTATGATGAGTTCGAAATTTGAGCAAAGATGTAGAAAAGTTTTCTCAGGGATTAATAAGCATATTGCATCCTTGTAACTTTTACGTCCAATTGATGAAATCTCCTGAGGGTGTAAACTGGGTTTTTTGTGCATTCTAGTGTTTCACTGTAGATAATGATACATTGCAGTTCTATTGGAAACTGTGTTGTAACTTGTTGCAACCATGAATGTACTTCAAAATTCTTGATGTTGACTAAGATAAGACCCTTCTGATAGCAGTTATTGCTTTATTTAGATTTCCTCCGAGAACATATTGACATAAGTACTCCCTTTGTACTATTGAGGCTTATGCACACTGATGGTAGAAGGTTTTGAGATTATGAGTTGTGGTAGAGTATAATTATGTCACAACCGCTGTCTGTACTTGCTTGAAGACTACCCTGAATCATTAGGTGTTAAACTTGTATAAACCTGTTTTAATTGTGAATGAGTCCTTGTGTTGTATAAAGTTCTCTCGAGCACTTTCTTCTGAACATGTGGGATTTATTTGGTAATGGAGCATAGCTTTGGGAAGAACCTTCTTGGCAGAGACCTCAAGGAAATTATTAGTTGTCATAGGATGACTGCTAGGGAATGTTAGGATTGAACTTGGTGTAATGTTACTCATGAATGTTGCAGTGAAAAAATTTGTCACATCCGGAGACGCTCCCTTGTAATAAAGTAAGCGTTATCATTGTAGTAATCTAAGGCAATGCCTTATGTAGTTGATCGTGCCTGCGGGCCCAATCTTGTAATGGTCAGAGCCTTGTATATTTCAATGTAATATTTCTTGTATCCTCCTGCAGTAGACTTAAATGTCAAATGATCTAGAGGCTAGCAGGAGCCCGATGGATGAGAGAAGACCAAAACATGGTTGTTGCCACCGCATCGTCGATCAAGAGTTAAGCTAGATGGATAGACCAATCATAGAGCCTGAAGACTGACAGTACCCTGCCAACACCAATATATCTCTATCTCATTGATCTCGTTTTGATCGAACAATGTGGATTAAAGCTAACATCCACTGTGGCATTGTCAACTTTAATAAAGGCAATAGCCTTTTATTTAAGTTATTGGTGGGGGCCATTTGATAAACACCAAAGCATAAAAGTGGATCCATCTACAACGTACAATGAAAATCCAAGCTGGAAGGATCAATAAATGGCAGAACGTCTCCAACTGACAACAACCTGCCACGGTAAAGTCTTCCCTGCATCATTGATTCATCCCGAATCAATGATACAGAATTAATCAAGTGACACCACAGCATGTATTTAAGCGAAAGCCTTTTTAAATATATAATCTTGTTGGGGGCCGCCTCTTTGGAAAGGAATTGTGATGTGGCAAACATGTAGATCACATCTGCAAGATCCTCTCACCGTTGATCATGCCATCTCAAATAATCTAATGGCCCCGAGGCCCTAATGAATAACAAAGTCAAAGTCAAAGACAAGATATGGATCAACAGAGAGTGTTGATGCATTTATCAAATGATCCAACATGTTTTCTTATGGGGAATTCAATGGCTTGCGCCATCTGTCAAAGGGCAGAAACCTGTGCGGTCTCGATGGTTGCAGGTGTCGTGTTTTTGGCCCAAGATCTCTGGGAAACTAGTATGTAAGAAAGTAAGCTCTCAAAAGCATGGATCTTTTGGCCTTCAAATTTCATTTCATCTCTATAGAGATTTCAGCTAGAATTTTAGCCTTAGCTTTTGTAGTCTGAATATTAATGTCTGTTTAGACTTTGAAGTGAAACATATTTGTGCATCTATTGAAGCATCCAATAAAGATGTTGTGACTCTCTCACCTGTTCTTCATTTGAATTGTATGTGGATCATTTATTCTGGAAGTGATTGCTTACAGTGATGTATCTCTTAATTTTTGCACCTTATTAATTGTATTGTGAAGACATTAAGATTAAGATTATAGATTGTTTTGTGCTTGTATTCTGTTGAATAACGTATAAGGCCACTCTGTCTTGGCACATTGCCTTTATGGTTTTATGCATTTCATTTCCTTCTCACACTCTTCACAGCCCCCCAACCAGAGCAGAAGGATAAGATGGTAATAGAGGAGCATAAGGATAGGAAGGAAGCCAGCCTTCTCCAGAGGCAGTCCCAATCTAAAATTTGTCGAGGCTTCCCATTGTGATGGCCGAACTATGGTCGCACATGCCAGACACAATCAGGCAGTTTTGAAGTATTGATAAATAATCTCATCACCTTTAACATGGTTCTTTGTCTTCATATCATCTTATTTGAACTATGGGGATTTCATTGATGCCTCAGCTAGATTGATAAATTTATCTCAGTTTATATACATATCAAGTCTTTGGTCTTATCAATGCTCTGAGTGTCTGTTACAATAGCATGTTTCCATATTCATAAAGCAACAAGTTATGTTGATTGTGCATAGATATTGTATGTTGACATCATAGGATGCTTGTTGTGAAAAAAGGACTAGACAACTTAGTAAGATCAGTAGAGATGCTAAGAAAAGGAGAGTGGGACTTCAAGCAAATGACAATCTTTGTTTTGATGCACATGAAGAACTGGAGTATAGAGTGGGTCAATCATGTACATTTTAAAACATTTCTAGTAAGGAACTGCATCTTGGAACAGAGTTCCCCTGAATTCACTTCTAGAGCAAAGAGTATGAGGGTATACTTATCCCATGTACTATCATCATAAGGACCTGTAACATAAAGTGATGCATAACAAAAGAGCAGAGCTCTCTCTTATAACAAAACATAAGTGTGGGTAGAGCTGGGATATAGCACCACCCGTCTTCTCCATATACCTTCACTATTGATGAAGAATGAGAATCTAAGAAGCCTCCTCTAAAGTAGAGACGCTAATATTAAAGTCGTGCTTTCATTAAAAAACTAAAAAGGGAAAAAGAAAAAAATGTTGGGCAGTCAAATAACAATTTGCAAAGTAGTTAGATAAACTCGTTATGATTGCATGTCCCTAGAAAGGTATCATGATTACACCAATAAAGATATTCATGCTTAGCATTAGTCTTGTTTGTGCAATACCTTCAAAGAATAACCCAAGGTTGAGCTGGGTTGAGCTCCTTTCTTAGGGATAAAAGGATAAAAGCCACATTTTCAGTCATTAAGGGTAACACTGCTATGGAATATGTGTATTGGTCTTTGTTGAGATGAGTGATCTACAAGTCTTGAGTTCCTCAAGTTTTTCTAACCCTCTCTCTCTCTCTACGCACTTAAGTTGTTGTGAATTATTGTTATGAAGTAATGAATGTGAGTTTTAATGAAAGCTGAGTGGACTTGAGACTTTGTGGTTAGATGAAATGTTTATGTTGCTTTGAGAAAGATGTAAAATTTTACATCAAGACCTCGTTGTGACAAATGAGACGGAAGTCTCAATGATCTTACGATTGTTAAAACCGGATAGTTCTTAGTAGGTCTTATGAACATCCTTAGAAGATCAACATATCATGAAACATTAGTGACCATAGCTTGACTGCACATTCAATGTGTGACTTCAAATTATGATATTTCTGCAGTTATAGGAAAACAAATTTGGGTTTAGAAATTTTCATCATTTTTTAAATAAAAAGGCAAACTTTATATATATTAATATATGAACAAGATAAGTACGATGACGGATGAAGGATGACTGAGAAATTTTAGTTGTTAGATGTTGGGAAAATGCCCCTCATACGGTAAGCAAAGTCTAACCTAATAACTGGACTAGGCCTCAACATAATCCACATGCATAGATTGGAACCCATCACATCTTCCAGGAGCAGACCACATTCCACATAGCTGTCCTCTCCGTGTGCCTTGCACAGTGGCAGGGCTTCACGTCCTGGAGTGATTAAACTGCATACTTTTTGGAGTGGATCATTTCTCCTATGTACAAGCAGCAGTAGAACAAATAAGATGAATCTACTGCCGAATGATGTATACCTGATATAGAGAGCAGTAGCCACAAAGTGTTTGGGGTTTGTAGGATGATAATCCTAATTCTCCACCCAATGCAGTAATTTTCACTGAAGTGCTTATTATGTTTTTCTGTCATTCGGCCATGTTTAGGAGATTTATGCTCTGATCAGATGTTAGTAAATGGTAGGATGCCATCCAATGAACTTGCTTTGTTTTTTTTTGCATTTGTGCTCAGGCCATGTGCCATGTGACGTGCTATGCTACCATACTGCCATCTTTTTGGTTGTAAAAATAGCTTCTACTTTAAAGCTTGATTAATAGAAGGATTTTTCAAAAACGATACACAAATAGGCATCTTCATATCAAAACTACTTTCAGCGTTATTATTCTATGAAAACAAACATACAAACCAGACCAGTAAATCACATCTCCGTACATTTAAATAATTCAATACCTTATGCAATTTCTAGAGCAAGCAATGATGACCCGTACCCATGGCAAAGGTAGCAGACTATTAAGCATAATGAATCATAATCATAATAAAAGCTAACACAAAACAGAGAGCTTCCCGACAAAACTCATGATCTCCAATACCAAACTATGACTTAGCTGCAAGTAGTAAAGTTTGCATCTGATTGCCACAATACAGAAACCAGAGAAGTGAGCTAAGAATTCACCAAATTAACAATAGTTCCAACAAAACAACCGGATGCAATCCATCCAAACTTCTTCACTAATTTTCAGTCCAAATTTTATTTGTTCCCTCTTCCATAGTCGCCATATGAACAGTTATTAGAGTAAGTGACAAATTGATAACATTGGAGATGTTAGGAGGTGAAGTGACTATCCAAACCTCCAACAATTGTAATGGTGTGATGTCTTGTAATCCCCTTGGCAATATTATTTGCGGTACGACAAGCCATCCGGCATTTTGGTGTCCATACGACCATTGTTTGGCATTCATACAATGTTGTATGGTTTGTACAATGCAGTACAGTGGTACAACATGAGACCCATTGTACTATTTGGTACAGTTTTCCAAAAACGTGTTTCTGAAATCTTCCTTGTTTTTCGTATTTAAAGGGTACGACCCTGTTATTGTGATGTAAAAAAAATTCAGATCCAATAAAAGAGAGCTGCCATTGTCCCGTGGTTTTTCTTGCAAGTTGCAGGTTTTCCACATAATATCTTGTGTCCTATTTTTCTTTATTTCCGTTACTGTAGTACTTTTAAATTGTCTCTTATTCCTAACAACTGGTATCAGAGCGCAGGGTATTGTGGATTGCTTGTTGTGAGTGTAACGGTTAACATGGGACTAACGGATGGATCAATGCATGAGGTGGAAAAGTTTGATGGACAAAATTTCTCATTATGGAAGTTGCAGATCGAGGATCTATTAGTGCAAAAGGATCAAGCCCTAGCCCTTGAGGGCATGTCAAATAAACCTGCATCAATGATGGATGAAAATTGGAATAAGTTAGACAGAAAAGGCTGTGTCTACTATACGTCTATGTCTAGCCAAGTTTGTGTTGTTTAAAGTTTCATCGGAGACTACAGCGGAAGGGTTGTGGAACAAGCTCCACAACCTATACGAAAAAAACACAACATCAAACAAAGTGTTTTTGATGAAAAAGTTGTATAATCTCAAGATGGAGGGGATCTCAATTGTTGAGCACCTGAATGAGTTTAACACGATGATAAGCCAACTTTTGTCCGTAAAGATGAATTTGGAAGATGAGATGAAAGCGACTCTTTTGTTGTGTTTGCTTCCAAACAGTTGGGAAAATCTCACTGTTGCAATTAGCAATATAGCACCAAATGGTACATTAAAATTTGATGATGTAGTTGGTATGTTGTTGAGTGAAGCGCTGAGAAGAAGTCCTCACAGGAATCGTCATCTAGTGAGGCACTAACAATTGTTGAGAGAGGGAGAAAGCACAATAGGAACCAGCAAGGGAGATCTAAGTCCATATCCAAATCTAAGCCCCAAAAAACCAAAGCAAGATGCTGGAACTGTGGCAAGATGGGCCACATGGACTGCAGATTTCTGAAGAAAGGTGGCAACTGGCAACCAGTAAGGACAACAGTCCCATGAAGCAAATATTGATGATAACTCTGATGGAGAGGTAATGTTTACTTCTAGTTTTGATATGGATTTTCTTGCAATTGTTGATGATTCTTTGTCAAACGGCTGGATAGTAGACTCAGGGGCTTCTTTTCATATAATCCCACAGAGAGATTGGTTCATCAAATACCAATCTGGAGCATGTGGTGCAGTATATTTGGGGGATGATCATACCTGACAAATAGTTGGAAGTGGGGACATAAGGTTGAAGCTAGACGATGGCAAAGAGTGGATGTTAAGAAATGTCCGTCATATTCCAGAAATAAGGAAGAACTTAATTTCAATGGGACAATTGGATTGTGTTGGCTGCACAACCAGCTTTGAAGGAGGAGCATGGAAAACTTCAAAAGGTGCACTAATTACTGTCAAAGGAAGAAAGGCAGGTTTGTTGTATACTTTATTATCTAAAGCTGAAACTGGAGAAGTCGAAGTTGTAGATGCAAAGGACCAAGCAGAACTATGGCATCAAAGACTTGGTCACATGAGTGAGAAAGGTTTAAAGGTACTTTTTTATAATAATTACTTTCTGGTTTGAAAGCTATAAATTTAGATTTTTGTGAACATTGTGTGTTTGGAAAACATAAAAGAATAAAATTTCTGAGGAACAACAATAAGAAGAAAGATAATGTATTAGATTTAGTGCACGCTGATGTTTTTGATAATGTCCCTGTTAAATCTCTTGGTGGTGCATCATACTTTGTTAGTTTTATTGATGATGCATCAAGGAAAGTGTGGATTTGTCCTCTGAAACACAAAAGTGATGTGTTTGAAACATTCAAGAAGTTCAAGGCATTTGTAGAAAATCAAAAGGAAAGAAAAATTAAATGTCTTAGAACTAATCATAGAGGAGAATTTTGTTCGAAAAAATTTGAGGACTATTGTAGCAACAAGGGAATAAAGAGAGAAAAAAACAGGGTCTCATACCCCATAGCAAAATGGTGTAGTTGAAAAAATGAATAGAACAATTATGGAATGTGTTTGAAATATGATATCAATTGCAGATTTGGAGAAACACTTCTGGGCGGAAGCTGCAAATACAACCTGTTATTTAAACAACAAATCACCTACAACAGCACTAAATGGTGGCATTCCAAAGGAAATTTGGACAAGTAAACCAATTTCATATATTTCATAGGAACACTTAAAAATATTTGGTTGTGTTGCATATATGCAAGTTCCTAAGGAGAACAACACCAAATTGGATGTGAAATTGAAAAAGTGCATTTTTTTAGGCTATGGAGAAGGTGAAAGAGGTTATAGGCTTTGGGATCCAATTGCTCATAAGATGGTGCGAAGCAAAGATGTCTTCAAAGAAAACATGTTCAAGAAAGAATCAACAAGATATTTCAAGTGAAGATAGAACACCATATCATACTGTTTTACCAAATCAACAACCTTTACCGCAGGACCAGCAAGAGCAACCTGAAGGTGAGGAAGAAAATGAGGAGCAACGACCACCTGTAACCCCACCAAATTGAGAAAGAAGGTATACTAGGCAGCAAAGACAACCTAATAGGCACTCTCCTTCGTTGTCTTATGTGTTACTTACTGATGAGGGCGAGTCTAGTACGTTTAAGGAAGCATGCAATGTTAAGACAACAAGAAATGGATAGCAGCAATGGATGAGGGAATGAAATCATTGCTGGAAAATTAAACCTGGGCATTCATGCCACTTCCAAAAGGAAGGAAAGCCCTTGCAAACAAATGGGTATATAAATTGAAACATGAAGGAAATTTAGGTGTAACCAGACACAAAACAAGGATGGTGGTGAAGGGCTATGCACAAAAGGAAGGTA
Source organism: Torreya grandis (assembly GCA_037957365.1). Taxonomy (NCBI): domain Eukaryota; kingdom Viridiplantae; phylum Streptophyta; class Pinopsida; order Cupressales; family Taxaceae; genus Torreya; species Torreya grandis. The sequence continues at coordinate 504,919 of JARHVA010002390.1, read as the reverse complement.
TTGATTTCAAATTTTCAATGAAAAAAATTCACTTGTTAAATTAACATCTATTAGAGTTGTGTTAGGATTGGTAGCTACTATGGATTTAGAGATAAAACAATTAGATGTAAAAACTGTTTTTCTCCATGGTGACCTGAATGAATAAATATACATGAAACGCCCTGAAGGGTATGATGTGCAAGGCAAAGAGAACCTGGTTTGTAGATTGAAAAAAAGTCTTTATGGCTTGAAGCAAGCTCCAAGGCAATGATACAAAAAGTTTGATGCTTTTATGATAAAGCATGGATTTGCAAGGAGCGAAGTGATCATTGTGTATACATCAAAAAGCTTGAGAATGGCAATTTTATGATTCTTTTGTTGTATGTTGATGACATGTTGGTTGCTAGTCCTGATTTGACAAAAAAAGAAGATTGAAAAAGCAACTTGCTAATAATTTTTCAATGAAGGATTTAGGACCAACAAGGCAAATCTTGGGCATGAAAATCAGTAGAGATAGGAGCAGGAAATTATGGGTTTCACAGAAAAGCTACTTTGAAAAGGTATTGAAAAGGTTTAGCATGCATGATGCAAAACCTATAAGTATCCCATTGGCTGCTCACTTCAAATTAAATGTTGAAATGTGTCCTAAAAATGATGAAGAGGCATATGCTATGTCAAAAATTCCCTATTCTTCTGTTGTTGGCAGTTTGATACACCATTTATTCTTTTGTTGTTCGTAGTTTGATGTACGCAATGGTATGCATAAGCCCAGATATTGCACATGCAGTGGGAGTGGTAAGCCATTACATATCAAATCCAGAAAAAAAACATTGGGCTGTTGTAAAATGGATTTTAAGGTATATTAAGGGAACTGTAAATCACACATTATTTTTGGCAAAAATAAAAGAAATGATGGCTGGTTATGTAGATGCAAACATGGCAAGAGATTTAGATGGTAGAAAATCTACAACGGAATACATATTTACTTTTGCAGGGGATGCCATACGCTGGGTATCTAGATTACAAAAGGTTGTTGCGTTGTCAACAACTGAAGCTGAATACGTTGCAGCTACTGAAACCTGCAAAGAATTTTTTGGCTACAAAGGTTAATGGAAGAGCTAGAAGCAAAACAAGACAGTTTCAAGTTTTGTGACAGCCAAATTGCTATTAATTTGGCTACGAATGCAGCATTCCATTCAAGAACTAAACACATAGATTTGCGATATCATTTCATAAGGCAAATCTTAGAACAAGGGCAGGTGCAGTGAGAGAAGATATCTACTGAAGACAATCCAGCTGATATGATGAAAAAATATTGTCAAGAGACAAGTTGAAGTTGTGTACAACTTCAACAAGCCATGGAATCACATGATAAAGAAAGGCTTGGGCAAATGGCACTCGGATGGGAAACATAGGTAAAGAATTCCAGGATATTAACTTCAAGTGGGAAACTGTTAGGAGGTGAAGTGAATATCCAGACCTTCAACAATTGTAATGGTGTGACATCTTGTAATCCCCTTGGCAATATTATTTGTGGTACGACAAGCCATCTGACATTTTGGCGTCCGTACAACTGTTTTTGGCATTCATACGATGCTGTACAATTTGTATGACATGGTACAGTTGTACGACACGTGTCTCACTGTACTATTTGGCATGGTTTTCCAAAAATGAGTTTCTGGGATCTTCCTTGTTTTTCTTATTTAAAGGGTACAACCCTGTTATTGTGATGTACAAAAATTATTCAGATCCGACAAAAGAGAGAGCTGCCATTGTCCCGTGGTTTTACCTGCAAGTTGCAGGGTTTCCACGTAATATCTTGTGTCCTATTTTTCTTTATTTTCATTAGTGTGGTACATTAAAATTGTCTCTTATTTCTAACATGAGATGAATACAGAAATAGTAAAAAAATAATTTAAATAACTTGTGTCTGCAAACCAAACTTGAGATTGAAAGGTAGGTTTTGACAATCAGTAGAAGATTTCAGGACATCCAATAACTTTAATTTGTGGCTTTTCCCTGTTTATAGAAAATTTTAGGACAGCCAAATGTTTGCAGCACCTCCTCCCCGCAGCCTAAAATTGTTGCCGTAGCCAATTTGTATGATGCAGAGAAGAGAGAGGGAGTAGCAGCAATTGACATTGACAGGAGGAGTGGTGGTGTGAAGATGGCATCTCCAGCAACAACCATGGCTCCGAAAGTGGCATCAATTGACTGGGCAGAGTAGCAGCAGAAGCAGCTCTAACGGATTGCCGGCCTCATGCTCTCTCTTCAAACAGGAATCTGATGAGGAGCTGAGGGGTCAACTGCTGGCAGAGGTAAGGAGTATGCATAGGAAACCACAGATGCTCCCTCAGCAAATCCCATATGTTCCTGTGATTAGAAAGGGTCCACCAAGCACTGAAGATAGCATCTGGCTTGTTCCAGTACTTGACAACGATGATTCTCCGGGTGCCAAAGTTCGTGGCAAAAGCTTAACTCTGCAAGAGGAATTCATGACGTAGACCGCTTGTTTATCATTCCTTTGTATTAGTTTTTAATTTTTTGGTCTGTTTTGGATCATTAGTTATGTTTGGTAGATGTTTGGAGTTTCAATGCAGACCTTTGATTGCACTCAAACTTGTGTTAACTCTTTACAATCACTCTTTCCAAGAGCAGGCCTGCCAAAATTTGGCCTGGTCTTGTTTGAATTTTTACGGTTGGGGGACCTGGTAAAATCACTGTTTAATTATCCAAAAAAAAAAGCCCAATGAAATCAATTTGCTGTTAGAAAATTCCCTTCACTGTTATCAAATTTTCTATTGAGAGTCAAGTTCTGTCGAATCTCAACCCTGATTTGCATGCTGGACTTATTTAGCTTACTTGCTCCTATGTCTCTATCTTTGCCCAGCGTTGATAATTGTTACCTGTTCTAGCCACGGCTATTGTCCACTATAATGATTATGGAAGACGGAATGTATAAAATTGTCAAGCAGTTGCAGCTCAAGGCAGAAGAATAGCTCAGAATCATTGGGGAATAGTTAGGTGGGACATGTTCGTAGAAATTCAACAGATAGAGGCAGTTAGATATACATCTTCAAAGTTACTTCTACATTCAAATCCTCAGTAAATCTTCCCTGGAAATGATTGAGACCAACACATTAGGAAACTTTCACGGAGGCTGGAAGCTGCCACCTACAATAACGAAATGCTACCACAGAATAGCATACAAACCCAAAATGCATTTTTTTTGGCAGCCCACCAAAGAAAAGCAATAGCAATAATAGCAAAATAAGCAACCCACGAATACATTAATAATCAAGTAAGCCATGTTAACTCCACTAAATCCAAATTCAGCGTTTAAAACTAAAAGCTTGAATCTAAAAAAACAACCAAAGTAATGATTTGATTGGCCACTAAGGAGAAAACCAAGCCAGATCAAGCAGCTCAAAATAAAGAATGCAATAGCTAGAAAAGAATCAAATAACTAAGATGCACCCAGAAAACAACACTCAATTCAGTTTTATAACTCTCTAGAATTGGCAAAAGAACGCTATAGCATAGGCCTTCCAAATCAATCATAAGAAAAGAGACTTATTCATTAGAAACCAAATTCTCCCCTGATTTACATCACTATTGTCTTTGCTAGAATATGTAAATCCTTCGAATTATCCAGTCATGCTTTTACAATGTATAAATGACACTTTACAAACCATGATGTGTTGCCAATTATTGACCGATAGGGACTAATCTTTACAAGATACCAGTACTAGCAATAGCCATGATCCTATGCCTAAATCATTCCCCAACTGAAGATCAAATAAATGAAAACTTTGGCATGTCATCTCCAACTAAAATGAACTTTGTTAAAAACAGAAATATGCCTTCAGAAATGGCTAGACAAATAGTACAGGGAATTTCATTTTTTCACTCTGATTTAATGAGTTTCTTTTATTAATAGAATCTTTGAACCTTGAATATTTATTTATAAGATAACCTGTTACAACTAATAAGCTATCGTCAAACAATCTAGCTGAAAATTTCGCTGATGGTGTATACACAAGATTATTTACACGCAAGGGAAAAAGTTTGCATAGGACAAATAAACTGCAGAAAGCAGATTATCATCAATATTAAAAAGAAAAAAACCAAACTGATTTGTATATGTAAGATTGTGAAATTGACATCAATATGTGCAAAAAAACCAAAGGCATCTCCAATTTGGGGAAAGCCCGAATTGCTTTCAACAATCCGGAGGCACAAAAACAAGCATTAAGACCGTCAGAAGCCGGAAGCACTAAATTTGTTTAGAAAATAAATGGAAAAAACAATGAAAATGATGGCAACAATCCTTCTAGATCATATATCTAACAATTACAAGAAAAAAACACCTTCACTGAATCAAGCAGGTAAATGCAGAGAGATATCAAGTCAATTTCAAGAAAAAAAAAATTAGCATATGAGGAGGTAACATTAATTGTGATGAGAGTTGAAAGGAATCCAAGGGCACTAAGGACAATGAAAAAATAATGAAATTTAGGTTTGGATCAAATTCTCTTGGGAGCACATTATCTTCGCATCCTTGATATATTTTGGTAAACAGTGACTAGTTAATATCTGGGGAACCTTACTACTAAATAAGAATGTGGCCAATACAGATGGCTAAATAAACACCATGGGGCAAATGGGTCTGAGAGATATGGCAAGCACCTAAGAGCTTAAAAACTACAACTTAAGAAGCAAGATGTTTCTTGCTAGCTGTAAGTTAAACAAAACATGGTCAAACTCTATCTCCAATAAAATCTAAAATTCTTAAGGTAATTTTCATAAATGCAATCTACAGTTCTCGGCCTAGCCAGCACTCTTTCCATTCAATTGATCCATGGTACTGAAAATGACTATTTAACAGAGGACATACTTCCAGAGGCAATTGGTATTCATGTTACTGTTTCGAGCTTTGATGATTATTAAAGAACAATTAGCTCATCTCAGCTTACTGTTTGTTTTATTTTCTTTATTAACATATCATTCTGTCGTCTATGCCTATGTTATTTTAATTTTACTCGGTTTGTAGTGGTACTGTAGGGTGTTCTTGCATACAGTTATCATCGTCCAGTGTACTTAAGTCATCAACCTATTTTGGTCGTTATAGGACATTAATAATAATTTCAACTAATTCCAGAAATAATAAAATTTGAAATTTTCTTGCATGTTAATTGAAACCAAGAATTATATATTTTATTTGTTGTGGATTGATCCATCCAGTCCTGGGATTTTTCTTATATCAGCATTTTAGTTACCCACACCTGCAGTAACCATAGCAATAATTCAAAAGGTATGAAATTTTTTTTGGGCATGTAAATTGATTAAGATCAATCATGTTTGGCAGCGATATCTCTAACCTTTGATGGTGACACTTTCAATTTGATAAATAGTATTTCTACTTGAAAATAGCATACTCCATCTGCCATTTATCTACCATCACTGGCCCTAACCAGCCTCACATGTGCAACTTAACGATAGAAGCAGGCTTCTGATACATTCAGTCTCATTGATGCACTCAGAATTTGATTGTGCTTAAACACTGCAAAAAAATTATAAATTTAAGCAAAGGGCATTAACTACACGCATGTTGACCTGGTGCATATGCATGTATTCCTATCAGTAAGGGTTTGTGTGGTGACCATATGCCTGTCTATCCTGTTGAGAATCTCAATTCTATGACACCAAGTGGACACTCAATTCCTCTTCTTCAGGTGCTACAGGCGCACCCAAAGCAGGGAAGACCTGTAAGACAGGACTTTCATGGAACAGATAATGGATCCAGAACACATAGATCCAATAGCAAGCCAAGCAATCAGATCCAGCCAGAGTTTTGACAGGGATGAATACAGTGATCTTCTTTCATGAAGGTTTGTTTTCGATACAGGATTATGATCAAAATCTCTGTTTCACATATATGGACAGTTGTAATTTTAGGCCCAGTTCTTCAAAGCTTCTGTAAAGATGGTCCCATCGTCTATGGGAATTTTAAAAAACTTCATGTTAGTTTCTTTTCTGGTCAACCCTTATTTTCAGCCTACAATGTTCCTTGTCAAGTATGCAACATAGCTCAGATTTGGTTAATGTACTCAATTGTAGGAAACAGCCCAAACCCTGAAGTAAAAGGTAGCCAGACTCCAATTCATGGTATGAGACCTCCTTGTGAAAGCTACAAGAGAACAAACTTTCCATTTACCTTATATATTATTCAAAATTCGTAACCGTGGGTTTTGCCTCATTTACAAGCTTGGGAGTAGACCAAACCTCAACACTCTGCCTACATCCAAAGTACCTAACGTGTTAAGAAAGGAACACCATCTACATTAATGGAGATTCTAGTTTTCGACATGTCCCGAAGGTGAGTAGCATACTGAGTATAAGTCACTTAAATGCTCCAATCCTTCTAAGCGTTCAATTTTATAAAGGGCAAAATGACCTTACTGAAATGGAAGGCCTTTGGTGCAGTAAAAGTTCAGAAGTCCTGTCGATTTCGAAAAAATTAAAATAAAATAAACAACTAAAACTTATTACAAAGAGCCATTATTACTGCAGTAAGCACTCACACGCGAAAGTGCCTTGTGATCCTCGTTGTTCCTGAGAAGCTCTGCAATATCTCTTCTTTGCAGGCTTGCCTTTCCATTTCTCTTCTTGCGCAAAACTTCAACCCTGGTTTTTATGTCCTTGATCAAAGATTTGCTGCTCACACAAAACAAACAAATCAACAAAATGCTCAAAACATTATAAAGAAAATAAACAGCCCTAACACAAACATTTTATCCCTTCGCTCGGCATTCACAAACTCGTAATGTTTCAAATCTCTTTAAAGCTAAAGCTAATGATCAAATAAAATAAAGACAAACATCCCTACCATTTGGAGGCATTGCCCCGGCAGAATAAACCGTCTAACATCTTCGTTCCTTCAATCCACCTTAGGAAGTAATGGAGAGACGCGTGAAGCTAAGCTGCCAAAGGAAAAGGAAATTCACGATGAAGATGGTGACTTGAAACTAAATAGTTTAGCTTAATGTACGCAACCATAGCCCTTTCAGCTCATAAAACGTGTATTTGGCATATTCGTTAAAAGTTCCATCGCAGCACAAAACAAAAACACGTGAAGTTTACTAGCTGATCTCCATCTCCACTACTCAAAGGAATCAATTGTCTGAATTAAAGCCTTGTCAAACTGGAAATGCAAGCAGCAAATGTTTTTATATAGTTATGCGGTTTTCTTTTGTAGCATAAATTCTGCAAAATCTAGTGTACTTCGCCATGATCTTTAAATGTTTCATACAAATTTACTTTCTTTTTAAAAGAGTCGTCGTTTTTTTACTATTGTAAACGGTTAGTTTTCCCCCTTTTCTTCCTCTGCAACTAGCAGTTTGAAGATTCAAATGTCGAATAGGTTTCCAAGTAACTCGTATATTTAAACTGCAAAGGACATGTAAAACGGTTAAAACTCTGCACAAGCTACACCTGTCACCCAGCCACCCATTTCCTCGGGCCAAATCTCAAGCAAACTCCCTCAGATCCATCTCACTCTTTTATTTATTAAATCCTTCGCTACTGAACTTCAATTTCCGCCAAGCAAATAAATGAAATAAAGCTACAGATAAGTAAAGCGAAGAAAAAAAATTGTTTATTTTTTTTCAAACCTGTGGACTCTTGGAATTCTTCAAAGCGTGTCCTCTTATTCCTATTTTGTCCTTCCTTTCAAAGCTATAAAAACCTCTGCAATGCACAAAATTGAATGGCATACATTGGTCATTGAGCTCTCTCTGTCTCTGCGATGCTCGTTGTTTTTCATGCGAAGGTAATCCGCTTTCAAAAGCGGTTTTAGTGGTCTCAAACAGCTGTGAAAAAGGAAAATATTCCCGGAGCACTCACGCACATTCAAACGAAATATTCTCACCAGTCACGGGTTGGGCAGGACAACCGCTTCCCGGTTTCTTTTCGACGAGTATAAATAGCGGCGGTTTCACGGGTGACGACGGGGAGATCTTAGTGACTATACAGTTTAATGTCTTTTCCGCCGAATGTGACAGTGGTTTAGTGGTTCTGTTGTCCGACGCCATTAGGAACAATATCTAAAGAGCGCATTATCATTTCTTAGATGCCTGTTTCGCGCCAATTATAATTACAAACGGATAGGATTGAATCTGTGGTGTCGGACGGCGTCCGGTCTGCCACGTAGCATTGAGTTTAATTTTACTTTGAAAAATTGTCTAATGTTCTTCAGGGCCAAAATTTTGTTTAAGTGGGAAGTTAAGTGGGCCCCACCTCAGGAATATAATTGACGGGAGGCAGACTAGCGTGGACTCTTTTGGAGCCAAGCCTTCGTTTTTCCGACGACCTACAAACGAGCTCGCACCTAAATCTTTTTGAACTTTGTCAATGGGGTTAATTTACATCAAATGGGGTGCGAGTGACGCACTCACACGTCTTCCCCTACAATTTTTAAAATAATAAATGTTACGCCCACCTAGAGGTGGACCTGGCCATTTATTACTAGTTAAATTGCATATTTATTTGTTGACTGTTGGTTTATAATTAGTTGTTATTGGTACAAATATTGAATTTTAATGGGTTTTTTTTTTAAATATATATTATTTTTGTGTTGGGATGGTCTTCTTTTTTTTAATTGTTTTGTTTATTAATTAAAAAGATGAATTTGACATTTTTGTCATATTAAAAACGTTAAGTGTATAATTATGGTATGATTTTTTTGGAATCTTTTATGTTTTACTTTATGTAATCTTTGTTTCTTTTTTTTGTTTTTTCTCATTAGATATGTTAGGGTGTTAGTAAGGCCTTCATTTGAATTCAAGTTATATATAAATAAACAAGTACCTTAATATATCTAAGTATTTATGAAAAGGTTACAAATTATGTGAAAAAAAATATCTAACACTTAAAAAGAATTTATTATTATTCGCAGGTATTGAGAATTCAAAAACATTCACTACAATAATTGGAGTGTTGTTTTTAATATTGTAAATTGTTGATAGGTGTAACAAATATTAAGATAGTTCAACTATTCTATAGTATAACGTAAATCGTAAAACACATGGTTTCCTTAGAGTTTTGAGATTTAATTGCTCAATTAAGGCAAGAAGTCTATTTTCCCAATGATCTAAGCGAAGGAGCAGAAAACTGAGTGAAGTTTTTGGAGCCCTAGATCATCAAACACAATCATCAAAAATAATCACCTACCTGGTATTTTCTAAAAATGGAATTTTTAAGTGTGCTCCCAAAAGTAGAACTTGACAAATTTGGATAATCTCCTTTGTTTGTTGCGAGTTTTTAGGGTTATCACTATCTTTCCACATAGCCCTAGTTTCCACTACCAAACTTTGATGATTACCCCCTGATCTATTGATTTTCAAGATCCATTTCTAAACCTTACATTTATCTTTATCGCTTTGGTTTTGGAAAACTAATTAGGTATAATTTACTATTTTACATTTATTTCTAGCATAGTTAAATGTGTATGAGTATTTACAATTGAAATTTGTTTGTCTATTATACATTTTGGTAAACATGTGTTCTCTTACATCCCTTCTAGAATTAGGTCTTGCTCTATTTTATGTTATATTTGATTTTCTCTTAACTAAATATTTGGCATGTTCCTTTGGAGTTTCACAAAACCCTGATTTGCTATGCCTTCTCGCCTAGGGTTAACTCTTGCTTCACATAGAGTTAAATCTGAATTTATCTAATTTCCTAGGGTTAATTCTAATGCATGCTTTTAAATCCAATTGTAAATATTAAAATATGATTTATATAGCATCTCAGTCTTGTATACTTGACAAATACCTATCAGGGTGTCAGAATTGAGAATGCTTCTCATTCATCCTGGATCCCTCCTACCCGCCATTACCACAGAAAAACTATCATGGACATTATGCACACAAAAGTTCAGACAATAATTATGCACAATAATCTCTATCTCCTATTATTTCCTCACAATGAATAATACAATATAGATATCTCTCTCTCTCGGGCACTAGTTTCATAAAAGCAATATGAGTGCCTAATAAAATAGGTAAAGAAGTTGGTTTCATAACAAATGTTTGGTTGTTGTGATCGACTCAAAATAGTATGGATTGCCTAATTTGGTGCACACTAAATAGTGTACGTGTACATAACAATCCAACAAATAAAATAAACTCCTAATTCAAGCTTAACTCCTAAGTGAATACGAACACAATTAAAAACAAAATTGGTTTGGTAAAATCCCAAACCACTAGCCAGTGGGAATGCATCCACTCCAACACCCTCCCTGATCCGAGCAACATTTCAGGGGACAATTCGGGTGATGGTTCTACCCCAATTGGCGGTAGAACTTCCAAGAGCCATAACTTTTGCACCATAGCTCCGTTTGACTCCCCATTTGAACCTTTGGAAAGCTAAGAATGAGGGGAACATCGTGAGATGGCACTGAGCTTTATTTGGTGGGTTTTGACCCCCAAAAAACAAATAGAAGTTCCCAAAATTTCAATTTTAGTAGTACAGTCTAAAAATAGTAAGTTTCTAAAAATAGTGATTCCTTGAATTTTGTATTATTGTAAATCATGAAAGTAGAACCACTTAATCTCCCTCGAGATTGGTGACCTTCCACATCCTCCTCCTACCTTCAAAATGTGTATAAATGAAGATATAACCCAAAATGGAAATTATACATCTTTCCTCAAAAATAATCATATGTTTGGGTCTACAAATTTGATGAATAAGACATCTCTCCTCAGAGATAGGCATTATTGTTATTGTGTTGTTCTTGTTTCTTGAATTATCTTTCAACCAAAGCTTCTGAGTTTTGGATCACTCCCTTAAGTGTAGAATAGGGAGTGATAAAAGAGAAAGTAAAGAGACTGATGGGTTCTAAAACCAGCCATGATTAGGTACCCAAGCATAAATCATAGTAAAATACAAAATGTCCCTATGGTAACCAATCCATCTTATAGAGTACATGGATGTCAAGTCACTATAACCACCAAGTCAAATAAGAATTGGTACTATGTATGAGGCTCACTCTGTAAAAAACACTAATCACAAACTGGGGAAAAAAAGTTAGCATGGATGAAATGTATCATCGCAAAGTACCTAAAAATTATTATAACTTGTTAGAAGTCTAGATTGCACTCTAGCTAGAAGCAAAATTGTTCAAGTCCTACTTCCAAATCTAGCTCAAAAAATTATTATAACTTGTTAGAAGTCTAGATTGCACCCTAGCTAGAAGCAAAAGTGTTCAAGTCCTACCTCCAAATCTAGCTCAACATGGGACTGACCCCAAGTTGTGGGTATCCTATAATGGGGTCAGACCTCTAGGATTTTTAATGAGGCTAGCTCCTCTAATGCATCATATAGTTCATTTCCACTACTAAAACCTACTAATGATAAGGGAAAAGGGAGAGAGAGACAATAAAAATGGAAATCTAAGCTAAAAATGGTGATGCACCTAAATGATGTTGATCCACTCTATTTGAACTCTTAAAACACTAATGAAATAAGTAAAAGACTAGATCTAAGACTTTAAATATCTTTCATACATCAATATTTCATGCAGAGGTTCACCAAATGATCAAAAGTTGAGGGAAGTGATGGAGAGGTTTAATGCAAGACACTAACCAACCAATGTATCCACTTACTAGCTTTAGTCAAAATGGCATTTGAACACTATACATAACTTGGATAACAAGACAATTACTAACTAGGTGAGATCAAAACTTGATAAGGGAGAAAAACTCTACCCCATATACAAATCAATTGGCATGAACACACCAGATAAACATAATGAAATCTGAAATATAGTTTTCTATTCATTTCAAGAGGCTATAAGCTCCATCTTGATAGAGTTTAATCATGCCCAAGAGAGGGAATAGAGGGATCATTTTTCAGGCTCAAAAGCCTCTATTTATAGCAGAAAAGGAGAAAGAGAGAGAGGGGAACAATGCACAGGAGAGCGGAGAGAGCATCCTAGTCATCAATAAGTGTGGTGGTAGTTCATTGGTTCCTTTCTATACACATGCCTTCCTTCAATAAGGATTCATCCTTATCAACAAGCTAACCTCCTTTTTCCCAATAATTTATGAACTCTTTTCATTGGCTAAGAGATTCACTAGAAGAGAGGGGTTTGTTGTGCATGATGACAAATCTATTTAAGCAGAATCAATGCCCCGACTACTTCTTCAACCACCATTTCACCACCTTGGGATCTTAAGCCCACTTGATTTGTTCATGAGGATCAAATCCTCGAATCTCGAAAATGATAGTGTCATGCCATGAACGGTAGTTAGTACATGTTTTATCAATGGAAGAACCATGTGGACATATGAGATCCTTTGCATTAATCACATATCTACTCCATTTCTATATCTAGATCATAGGTCCATTCTATAGGTGGAAAACCAATCTATTATTATTAGTTTTCCTATAGTATTTACGTCAATACAGACCTATAGACTACATAGCCTCTTTCTTGATCCAAATAGACCCACTTTGTCTCTGTAAGGACTGAGAATCCACCATATGCATTGATCCTCTTTAAGGATAGTAAACAAAGTCACATAAATAAACTTGCATGATATAAAATGTTGAACCAGAGGTCCACATCAAGTTCTAATGGTGGTCCTTTATGTCAATGTAGACCTTGGCTACATAAGTGTGTCCCTTGAATGGTGGTTAGCTTAGCTCCAATGGTGGAAAGATGACCTTGCAAGACTTGTTTGCTTTGGTTTAACCCTAGTCACATGTTTGACCTCCCATCAAAGATCCCTTAGTCTTTAGACTTTGAACCTCACTCATTGATTTGCTTTGTACGAGATGCATGTGGACCATTGATTTTCTTGGAAGCCTAATGAGCTAATGATACTTGGCAATCTCTCACCTATCCTTGAGATATGCTGACCCTATTGATATCACTCACATCATTGATCATACTTGATACAGATTACCGTGAGCCATTGATCTGCCTTTTAACTCATCAACTTTGTCTTCACTCTATTCAATCTTGATGTACGATCAAATGCCAATCATTAAATCTTTGGGGCCCATTATTTGAAATCAAATGGCTACTTCATAAGGTCAAATTTGACATTTGTACTTCCATCATTTGATGTCTATGTGATCATATTCGATGTTCATGCAACCATCAAATTTAAACCATAATGTATTTTTTGTTGTGTCTTGAGTTTAACATCCATGCGATCATCAAATACGTCTACACTATTGTCATTAATGTTCGTGTGCCCATCATAATTTAAACACTTTAGAGTTATTTGATGAGGTTTATTTTGATGTTCACACAAACATCAAATACGTCCACATGATCATCAATGTCTTTCGTGTAATTGTCACTTTTTAGACTCAAATGGTTTTTTATCATAGTTTGATTTTGACATTTGCATAGACGCCACTACTAGATCACAAATTCCCCATGCTATTTACTTTAGACCTTTTGTCTCAGACACTTTCTCTAAAATAATTATGTTTCTAGGCCTTTTGTATTAGATAAAATATCCAAAAGAAAATAGACTTAGCTTTTACTACAAATAATTTCCCTGAAAGAATTTGGTCTTCGGGGAAATTGTCATGGAACATTTTCCCCACGAGAAATCCAACACTTAGCCAAATTTTAGAAACAATTTCTCCAATAGCATTATGCCTTCAAAACTTATGCTTATGGACAACTTCCCTCAAACTTTTTATAAAGACATTTCCTTTGATATTTTTGCAAAGACATGAAACCCGAATACCTAAGAACAATTCTAGCACTTAACCAAAAGTTGAAATATTTTCTAAGTTGTGACCAAACTTTTAAGCCTGCAGGCTCTTTTGGACATGTTCTTGAAACTGTTGTTTGATCCTTGAAGGCTTGTTTGAACCCTTCACCTTGCAATGTAGACCTACTCCTGAAAGGTTAATCAATATACACTTTAAGCTAGCTTACAGTGTTTCAAAATCTTTGCAACAACATGATCTTCTCCTCAAGTCATTTGGTCCTTATTTCTATAAGAAATTTGCTCATTTATTCAAGGCTTTGTATGTCTTTTTATACCACATATCTCCCTAGGCAAAGCTCTGTATGTGGGCCAAAATTGGCCAACATTTTTTGGTGACATCTTGGGGAAGCATTCCTGCTATGCTTGAGAACCTAGACCATTTGCCTTATCTGATCCCTTAGGCATGGAGTGAAGTCTCTAATTGACAAGGTTGACCCTTTATAGAACTTCCTCTTGAAGTAAATAGGGACCAAAAGGAACAAAGTGAAACAAAGTGCCTAAGGCACTTATTGAAAGGAAACACAAAATAAAAGGGGAACCTATTCTAAACAAAGCAAGGACAACAATAAATATGCCAGAGACTACACTTGGAAGAATTTTAACAAAACTATCCTAATATGTACAACTTGAAACTATATGTACCTTTCCTCCCATATCAAAAGGAAATCTTGAAAATTCCCCTACATCATGGGATGAGGGGTTGAATGAGACATGCATCTCTTTAACCCTTGGTCTTGATACCTGCTTCTTCTTTGTTGAATCTTTCAACTTCTTTAGCACGATGTTCAACAAGAACCAAGCAGCTCCAAATAGGTCATCTATGTGCATCTGACAATCTCAATTTTCTCATATGGCTCCTCAACTGCAATCTCCAATAGTGGTTCATCAAGGCATACCTCTTTGATTTCCATAGTGTCCTTAGTAAGGTTGGGCTTCTTCTTTGATATAAGTTCTTCAAACTCATCCAGGAGCTCTGCATATTCTGTGTAATCTTGGTCATTGTCTTCCATGGGAAACTCTTTATCTACCTTCTCAAGTACTTGATCCTCAATTTGGCAAAGATATTCAAGCTCTTGAAAGAGCTTCGTTTGTAGTTGATAATCATATTTATCTTCCTTAAGCTCTAAAACATTAATATAATCCTCAGATGAAGATTCAACTTGTTGCACTGTCTCATCATCCAAGTCTACCATCTTAAGTTCATCAATCTCACTCATGAAATCATGGTACAACTGTTGCCAACGATCTTCTTCTTCAAGAAATTTCTCTACCTCAGTAATGGTTATGTGTGAGTTATCTTCATGGATACATTCCCAATAAAAATAAGCTTGTACTTGATCCATATTAGCTACCACAAGATCTTAAGAAAACTCTTGATTTTGGACAACTGATATGTGATCAAGAAGTTCTTGAGGAACAACCTCTTTATGCACATCTGATACTTCTTCTTGTTGGATCTCATCTCCAACTTGCACTTGTTCTTTCAACTCATCTTCTTTGACATTATGAAATAATGAGACATGCTTACTTTTTCCAAGTGGTGTTCCAATAATGATCTCCTCTTTTGACTATGATAATCCGTCATTATCAGTTATGAGCTCAACATGGAGCTCACTACTTACCTCTTCAAAGAGTGGCATAGGATATTATTGGGATGACTCCAAGAGAGATGAAATACATGTGACACCTCCTTAGTCCAACTACTTGTCTTTGACAGTCATGTCTTCCTCCTTCTTTTGCATATTGCTCTAGATGGATTTCCAATATTGAAATGACCTAGATTCTTGAGGAGGGGAGGGAGGGGGTTGAATGAATTTGGATTTACTTGACTGCATGATTTGGTTCTAAGATGGAAAAGATATAGGTTCTTATTTACCCTTATGATGTTGGTTCTCCTCCTCTTTCTTTGTCTTCACCTCTAACTCTTTGATTTGCCTCATTGTATTCTCTTATAATAGCTGCTCTTTAAGGTGGTTAGTGGTTTCATGATAAGGAACATAAGAGGATTTTGTCTCACTTTGCCCACCACTTGACTTCACCACTTGATTGTAGCTTGGACAGTTGAAGGACCTTGTAAGGGGTTCTTGAGGAAGAATGGAGGGATCCTAGATCTCAACAACAGGCTATTCCACAATAATCTCCTTCTTTCTTTGATAACTTTCTTGGATAGATTTCTAAGAAGGTAAGGTATGAGAAACATATGAAGAACTTGGAATACTCAAAGGGTTGCTTGGAATAGTCTCTTGGGGAGGAATGGGTGGCACATAAGAAGGTTGAGGTGGTGTATATGAAGGGACATAAGATTGGCAAGGTTGGACCTACTATTCTTTAAGGTCTTTTAGCTTATCCTCAATTCTTTGAATGTAACCACTCACATCCATCATCTCACCTATGCGATTGTTCTAATTGGCTCTCTCAATAAGTGTCCATTCTTCTTTCACTTGCTATAATGACTCTCTCACATAATGGATCTGGTGAATAAGGGCATCTTGGCCATAATACTTTTGTGAGCACAATTCTAGTGCATTATTTTCAAGGCTTGCCAGAGTTCACACAAGTGCTAGTATGGATAGCTCATGATAGGGTTGGTAAGGAGTAATATTATGATGGGTTTGCCATCCATAAGAAGGATCATAGTAATGCTCTTACGTGTATGACTAATATTTGGTCCTCATATTGCTGGTGAGGATCATGAGGAAGGTGAGAGCCATTCCCTTGATAATAAGGATCATGAGAAAGTTGACAAGGCTCTTCATAGCTTTGATAGAAATCTTGGTAGGGCTGATTAGGCTCATATGGATCATGAGGACTAAATTGGGGCTATTGATAAGGAGGTGGATAATATGGATATTCACCATAGCTTTTCATATTAGCCTCATATATTAAATGAGATGCAGGAGCTATCTAAAATCTATAATGAGACATATCTAATTTGTTTATAACTAGAAGCTTTGATTTGGAGTCACCATTGGTGCTAACTTTTTTGCTTCTAAAAGCTGATTAGAAGGAAGACACACTAAGATCTTCCCACTATTTTGGATTTTATCCCACCGGGCATGCCAGAACTATTAGAGGTCTAGATTTCATCTTAGCTAGAATCAAAAGTGTTCAAGTCCTACTTCCAAATTTAGCTCCACATGGGATTGACCCCAAGCTATGGGTATCCTATAATGGGGTCATACCTCTAGGATTTTTAATGAGGCTAGCTCCTTTGATGCATCATTTGGCTTATTTCCACTATTAAAACCTACTAATGACCAGGGAAAAGGAAGAGAAAGATAATAGAAAGGGGAGTCTAGGCTAAAAATGGTGATGCACCTAAATGATGTTGATCCACTCTATTTGAATGCTTAAAACACTAATGAAACAAGTAAAATACTAGATCTAGGACTCCAAATATCTGGCATACATCAATATTTCATGCAAAGGTTCACCAACTGATCAAAAGCTAAGGGAAGTGGTGGAGAGGTCTAATGCAAAACACTAACCAGCCAATGTATCCACATACTAGCTTTGGTTAAAATGACATCTGAACACTATACATAACGTGCATAATAAGATAACTACTAACTAGGTGAGATCAAGACTTGACAAGGGAGAAAATCTCTACCACATATGCAAATCAATTAACATGAACACACTAGATAGACATAATGAAATTTGAAATAAATTTTTTAATTCATTTCAACAGGTTATAAGCTCCATCTTGGTAGAGTTTAGTCATGCCCAAGAAAATGAATAGAGGGATCATTTTTCAGGCTCAAAATCCTCTAATTATAGCAGAAAATGAGAAAGAAAGAGGGCGGAACAATGCGTAGGAGAGTGGAGAAAGGATCTTAGTCATCAAGAAGTGTGGTGGTAGTTCATTGGTTCCTTTTTGTACACATGCCTTCCTTCAACAAGGATTCATCCTTATCAACAAGATAACCTCTTTTTTTTACAATAATCTATGAGCTCCTCTCATTCGCTGAGAGATTCACTTTAAGACAAGGGTTTGTTTTGCATGATGACAAATTAGTTTGAGAAAAATCAATGACTCAACTACTTCTTTAACCACCTTTTCACCACCTTGGGACCCTAAGCCCACTTGACTTATTTATGAGGATTAAATCCTCAAATCTTGAAACTGATAATGCCATGCCATGAATGGTGGTTAGTACCTAATTTTTTGATGGAAGAGCCATGTGGACAGATGAGACCCTTTGCATTAATCAAGTATCTGCTCCATTTCCATATCCAGATCAGATGTCCATTTTATAGGCAAAAAACCAATCTAAGATTATTGGTTTTCCTATAGTCTTTATGTCGATGTAGACCTATAGACTACATAGCCTATTTCTTGATCCAAATAGGTTCAAATAGACCCACTTTATCTCTGTAACGACCAAGAATCCCCCATATGCATGAATCCTCTTTAATAATGGTGAACACAGTCATAAAAATAAACCTGCATGATACAAAATGTCAAACCATAGGTCCATATTAAGTTTGAATGGTGGTCCTTTATGTCGATGCAGACCTTGGCTGTATCAGTGTGTCCCTTTAATGGTGTTGAGATGAGCTCCAATGGAAGAATGATGACCCTATAAGACTTGTCTGCTTTGGTTTGACCCGTCACATGTTCGACCTCCCATTAAATATCCCTTAGACTTTAGACTTTGAACCTCACTCATTGATTTACTTTAAACAATATGCATGTGGACCATTGATTTTCTTAAGAGCCTAACAAGCTAATGACACTTGTCAATCTCTCGCCTATCTTAGAGATACGCTGACCCTATTGAACTTACTCATACCATTGATCTTATTTAGTATGAAAGACCATGAGCTATTAATCTACTTTTAACTCATAAACTCTATCTTCACTCCGTTCGATCTTGATGTACGATTGAATGCCAATCATTAGATCTTTGGGGCCCACTATTTGAAATCAAATGGATACTTCACGAGCTCAAATTTGACATATGTGCTCCTATCATTTGACGTCCACGTGACTGTATTCAACATTTTCATGGTTGTCCAATTTAAACCACAATGGATTTTTGCTATGTCTTAAGTTTGGCATCTGTGAGATTGTCAAATACATCCACAAGACCATCACTGATGTTCGCATGCCCATCATAATTTGAACACCATAGAGTTAGTTAATGAGGTTTATTTGATGTTCACACAAATGTCAAATACATCCATGTGACCTTCAATGTCATTCACATGACTGTCACTTTGTAGACTTAAATGGTTTTTTGTCATAGCTTGATTTTGATATTTATGTGAACGTCACTTTCTACTAGATCACAAATTCCCTAGGCTATTTCCTTCAGACCTTTTGTCTTTAACACCTTTTTTGAAAGAATTATGTCTGGAGGCCTTTTGTATTAGATAAAATGTCTGAAAGAAAACAAACTTAGCTTTTACTGTAGATAATTTCCTTGAAAGAATTTGGTCTTTGGGAAAATTGTTGTGGAACATTTTCCTTGCAATAAATCCAACACTTAGCCAAATTTTGGAAACAATTTATCTGAGAGAATTATGCCCTTCAAAACATATGCTTGCGGACAACTTCCCTCAAGATTTTTACAAATACATTTCCTTTAGGCTTTTTGCAAAGACATTTCCTTCAAGATTTTTACAAAGACATTTCCTATGGGTTTTATAAAGACACAAAAGCCGAATACCTGAGAATAATAGTAGCACTTAGCCAAAAGTTGAAATATTTCCTAAGTTGTGACTGAGCTCTTAAGCTCACTGGGTCCTTTGGACATGTTCTTGAAATTGTTGCTTGATCCCTTCAACTTGTAATGTAGACCTACTCTTGAAAGGTCAATCAATCTACACTTTTATCTAGATTAAAGTGTTTCAAAAGCTTTGCAACAACATGATCTTCTCCTCAAGTCATTTGGTTCTTCTTTTCGTAAGAACTCTGTTCATTTCTTCAAGGCTTTGTATGGATTTTTATACCATAGACCTCCTCAGGCAAAGCTCTATATATGGGTCAAAATTGGCTAACAAAACCAAATCGAGAGTGAAGAAGAGAACATATGTTTCAAGGCAAATCAAGAAGCATGACTTAAAAAATCTCAACACAATCCTATAGTAGGTGTCTTCGATGGAATTAAGCCCATCAAATAAAAAATGCACTCAATCAACTGCCTCCAAAATAAAAATGTGGTATGCCAAGGGATAGTAAGAGGCACAACACCTGAAGCAATATGTGCACACACACCCGCCCGCCCCCCTCTCGCCCATAATGTTGAAGTGGGTGTAGTGACTCAAAAAACATATTTGTACGAGTGGGTCAATCCCACTACAAAACATTACAATGCTGACACTAGGTTGTACCAGACTAACTACTCTTGAGAGGGAGATCAAACTCCATAATAAATCTAAAAAATACTATCAACATCAAAGGTACAACTACAAATCTCTCAAAAAATATGTCTCCGGTGGTGATGGGATAGTCAACAACATAAGAGTAAAATGCTCAATATGTAACATACAAACATGAAGAAAAAACTCCATGACTCTTAGTGTGACTACAAATAAAAGTCTCATCCAACAATAATATCACCAAGTGATGCAATAAAGTCCACAATGCAATCATTAGTAGATGACATATATGAAATTAGATATGTAGGCTCCAAAAAACACATCTACCTAACACAGAGCTCAAATAACCAAGGAGCATCAAAAGGTAGGAGGAACAATGTTCGGTCAAAGAAGCTGAGTGGTGGAAGAACCTCGCTTGTAGAGTCCTATAAAAGTACATTGTTGATGCAACCAAGTACAATTAGAAATCCACCCCAAATGAACACAAATGGTGGATAAAGATGCCTACATAGGTGTGGGTGCAAAGTCCATGGTAAAAGAATGTGAGGTAACATCCAAAGAAGTGTCAGGTAGATCATGTTTGACCAATGTAGTCTCAAGTTTCTTAGGCATAAGTGAAGGTGCAAAAGAGCCCATATGTAGCTCATAATCCTCATAAAAAATAGAGCAAACAAAATATGAATCTCTATCAATAGATCCCAATGAATATGAAGCACTTGCATCATAACCAAGGCCATGCTTAGCAATCCACATAACAAGCTGAACAATCACTTAAAAAAAAAGAATTATACTATGTACACAATTGAAAGATTTTAAAACCTTCATCATGCCAAGCATCACCTTTTGAAATTAAAAAAATTATCATCTATAAACTACTTAAAAGTAAGTTTAGGCTAGCATGATCACGAGACTACATCTCACAGTTTCTCTTTAATAAAATTCTAAGCATATTTGGAGCCTTTTATAATATAAAGACCTCCATTATAAAGTATGCTTTTAATGTATTAGATACAAATGTAAAACTTCCACACCAAGTTTATAATGTTTTAGAATGAGAAGAAGTATAGAGAATAAGAAGAAATATATGGCCATTAAGAAGTGGCATTTTCAGACACACTCCCCCTCAATGGCAACTTTGAAAGGCCCAACATTGTATGAAACTACCAAAAATTGGTGGCACCAAGTGAATTTATGAAGATATCTATTACTAGTTCATTTGTATAATAGAACTACATATCTATATCACCATTGAGGACTTTATCTCAAATAAAATGCACATGAACTTCAATATGCTTAAATTATTGGTGTTGTGCACCTACACAAAACATAAACACATAAAAAATATATTCATGATAGCATAGTATGGTTAGCATCACAATAACCATGTACATAAAAATATGACATATGTTTTTCTATGGGAAAACACATTTAAAACAATTAAGTCATATTTTAGGCAAACAAGTTCACTACTTTGATTACAAAGTTAGTGAAAAAATCATAACTTATTGTATGCAATTCGTTATTAGATGTTTTTAATATTGACAACATAAGTGTCTCCAACTGTCATGCGATGCGCATACAATAATGTACTAATAATATGATACTAAGTTTAGCCAAACATTATATATCCTATTAGCATTTACTCATTTTATCATTTGAGTTTTATCAAAAACTTTACAAGTTTATTATGTTTCAATAAAAGATTGAGGTATAACCTCTCATACATCAAATATGGATAATTTTAGCATGAAATGCCATCATCCAATCAAACAAATATGAGATTGAAACAAATAAGTTTAGAGATGTATGAATAAAATGCTTAGTAAAGTAAATAACGAAGAGCCAATAATACAAACTCCATTTACACTTTGTGTTTCATAACATATCTTATTTTAAAATGAAGTATATAAGGATGTTTAACATAAAATGTATTTCAACGCTAAATGATTTGAAAATAATCATGCTATTTATATATTTTATTTTATTTTATTTATCATTTAAGATAAATATATCTATTACAATATAATTGTAATATGTATTTTTCAAGAGTCAATACTAAATCATTTTACTGATAAATACAATATAGATGAGACACTATCAAAATAGTCAATATCTCTAAAGTAACAACAAAATAGTTTTATCAAAGCAAATGAAATGCTACAAGCATATATGTATTTTTTATTTAGAAAAAATGCAAAGATAAAGTAGGAATTATATATAGAATATGTGCAGAAGTATTCAAGGCCTAATCCATAAGAATTAGGAGTAACATTTACAAAATGCAACATTTTTCTTGCCATCTCAATAATGGTGCAATTTTTCCTTTCAACAATACCATTTTACTGATGGGAATAGGGAGTTGTTAAACCCCTTTGAATTCCATAACTAATTTTAAAAAAATCAGACTCTTTACTAATATATTCACCACCGTTATCAGTTTTTAATCTCTTAAAAGAAAAAATAGATGCATTTTCACCAATAACTTTAAATTCAGTAAATTTAGACAACACATCATATTTATTTTTAATGAAATATGACAAGATCATTTTAGTGTAATTATCAATAAATGTAACATAATATAGATAACAATTAAGAGATACAACTTCAAGAGGTCCTACAACATCACTATGAAGCAATTCTAAGAGATGTGAGGAATTTGTGTCATGATTCTTGTGAAAGGGGTTAGTATGTTGCTTATCACGTAAGCAACCCTCAAAAGTTTCATGATGAGATGGGGTAGAAGGAAGTCTAACAATAAGATTATTTGTAGACATGTCATTTAAACTTATAAAATTAACATGTCCTACTCTTTCATGCCATAATTGAGATTCATTCTTATTATGCGATGAAAGAAAAATATGTAGAAGAGAAGATATATAACTCATTTTAAAACCCCTTCAAAAATTAGAGACCTGCATTGGTTTCTAATGGACCAACTATCTTTAATTAATGTTAAAATAAAAAATTTATAGTAATAAATTTGAGCTATTGGATTAAACTACCTAATTTAACCACTCAAACTTCAAACCACTAAGTAAAGTCTAGAGCCATTAAGACTAAATGCAATTAATTGAACAAACTATTCAAACCAACATTATAATTTTAAAGCTAAATACTCTATACCATGATCAAATGGATTCAAAAATAAGAGGATGATATTAATTACCTTAGACTCAAAAATTTAACATGATTTTACTTGATCAAGGATGTTAGTTGCTTGGTGATGGATTGATTTGACATGGAGATAGCATGATAATTCAAGTTGGTTTTCATGGAAGAAATAAGTTGTTTAAATAGATTTTGGAGGGAGAGATCAATGGACGAGATTCAAAGTTGGATGAGGGAGATCAAGGGTGGAGAATTAAAAAGAATTTAAAATTCCTTGGAAACCTCTAGATTTAGAGGCTTTTGGAGAGGAAAGGAGAGAATAGAGAAGGTTTTAGATTTAGAGGGTTATAGAATCCTTATTTAAGGTTAATGATGATTAGATTGGGGATTAAATAGGGATTAGGTAGATACTTAGGGACTAGGGGTGTAGGAGATCCTAAGAATATATTTAGTAGGTGGTTAGGTGAGTCATGGGAATTTAAAATTCCTAAATAATGAATAAGTGGGGATTAGGATAATACAAGAGATGATTAGAAGAATTAATGAAGGAGTGGGATAGAACTATGGTTAGTAGATGAAAAGTGATAAAAGGAGATATTAAATAAATGTTTAGGAATGAGATAAATTAGAATAAATGAGATTAGTAGAATTAGTGTCAATTAATAGATATATTAGTGATGATAAATGAAGTGAGCATATTTAGATGGATACAATTATCAATAGTGAGTCATGAACAAGCTAACAATTTTTTTTTAAGCTTTGGTACATAAAAAACATTATTATAACAATATTTAATTTTTTTTTCTTTCCTTAGTTGCTTCTAAAAATGAATTATCTCCTAATTAAATCTTTTTAAAGATATCTCTAGAATCATATATAATATTAGATAAACAAGTCATATGTTGCAATGCACTGCTTTATAAATTTCATTTATTTTCATTTGAAGCAAATAAAGTAGGCAATAAAGTAACAATATTTTGATCCTGATTAGGGTTCTGATTCTTCTACTTGTTTTAATTATATTTATTCCCTTTGTTATTTTTATAAGATTGATTGTTAACTCTATCTTTATTTTTATAACAAGTTTATAGTATATGATCTAACTTATCACATATCATACAATTTCTGTTAAATTTATGTTTATGATTCTTATTACTAGATTTCTTATTATTATTTGTGCCATAAGCAAAATTAGGGTTATATTTATGGTTCTTATTGTTATTAGAAATGATATTTAAGGTGAGAAGTGTCTAAGTGACATTCTATTTAGTTATAATTTATTATTATTGAATCAAGAGAATAGACAAGGTGGTAAGGTTAGATATATCTTGCTCAGTTTGATACTTGGAATTCAAAATATAAATAAAATTTTTAAACATTTTATGAATATTTAATTGGATGATAAAATAAAATAATTGATCCTGGATCAAATTATAATTACATCCATCTAACTGAGCTTTGTGTTCTTAATTTTATCAATAAAATTCATAATCTAGGAGACTCTTAATTACCAATGTGGAGAAGGAATTCATCCTTAACACTCCACAAGATAATAGACATAGCTTTATGAGATTTAAGTTGAAATGCATTGATAAGCTCAGGGGTCACATGTTGTCTAAAAGGGGCTTTTTTAGTCCCAATGACAATATTTTATAACTTTCAGGCCATAAATTAAACTTTAATATGAATTTTCTATATATTATATTTATTTCTATTAAGCATTTGTGATTTATCTAAAATAAAATTAGGCGAAGCCATAGCTTTCTTTTAAGAATGATAGTAAATAAATGCTTAAAATGAATCATTTTTGGTGTGAATTTTAACTTTATTTGATAGTAAAAATATATTACAATTATAGACACATGGTAATAATTCAAATTTTGCTAGACAAAGTAATAAAATTGTAAAATATTGTGATAAAATAAGGTGTCGCAAGTGTTGTAAAAAATATACTAATGTAAGCACAATTGTTTAAAAAAGAGAGTTTTCGAACTTGTTTGTAAATTAAAATGTATCACACATACAACTATACTTCATTACATAATTTAGATGCTAAATAATACAAAAAATAAATTAGAATTATACTAATCTAGGTGTCAAAAGAGTCACTCTCAGAATAATCACCTAGACGCTATTATTTAAAAAGTTGTAAAATTAATAGTAGGAGGATTTAAAATATAAAATGGACCATGTAGATGCATCCAAAAGATGTCAAAATCTAAGGATTTATTGGTTACATAATAATGCTTGTCTAGATTTTGACTAGGTCAAATGTCAAAGTAAGGTGAATAGGTTAACTAAAGTTTTGAACACGTGAATATTGACACACAAACCAATAATGAAATTCAAATTAATTTAATTTGAAGATAATTTGACAAATTTCAAAAAATAGATAAATACTTTCTAGGGGGGATTTCAACATAGGACCTCCCTTGATGCAATCTTTTAACAAAAAAAATCAACCAACTCTTTTATACTAGAATTTGAGATAATACATGCAACCCTTAATGTAAAAAAGGAATGTGTAAAGTGTGGGAGCCACAATAGATCGAAAGAGATTTTTAAAAATAAAAAATAGATTTTTTTAAAATAATTTTAGTCTTCTTACTAACCTTTATAGTTCTTTGTAGCAGGCATGACGCTCAGGTGAAGCTTTGAGGAAGCACATAAATTAGTTCAAGCCATCAAATCTCCTAAAAAATTATCAAGTTTCTTGAAATTGCCTATGGATGATGAAGTAAACTTAAAAATTATATTTTGGTTGAGAAATGGATTTTTTACACCTTCTAGGATACACTATGGCACCCCACACAAAGAAAAAAATCTTGGTGGTTGAAGTAGCCTTTAGAGATTTTTAAAATGCTTTCAAACTGCTTCTATATTAAATTTGATCTTTTCCAGCAACAACCGAGATCAAAAAATATTGAAATAATTGTTTTTGATTTTTTTTTCAGCATTGAGGTTGTACAAAGTCATACAATAATGCTTGAAAGGAGAGACAAAAATTAAAATCAGCTTTACAGTCCTCAATTTGTAGAGGATCTTAAATGCCTTATCTTCCTGATTTTGTCCCTTCTGAATCACAAAAGGATCAAAGGAATGTACATTATATATATGTATATGTATATAAGATTTATTCCTTTCACAGGCCGTTTAATAGCATCCTTGCAGTGAATAAAAAATTAGAGTCTTAAAAAAAACTTCAGAGGCTCTGTGGAAGCTGTGGGAGGCTAAGATAATGATATTTGATAGATTAAATGCCAAACCAACAACAAAAAAACTTGATTTTTTTTTTACCAAATCCTCAAGTAGGAGACCGTACCATAACATTAATGGTGTTTCAAATAGTTTTTTCTTCTTAAAAAGTAATCTCTGAGAGATTTGAAGAGTGATCTTAGTTTTTAGAAGGATGAAAGATCATGAAATCAAGAAGCCAACCTCCATGATGATAAAAAAAATCTTCTTGAGATATTTTATTTGTCTAGGCCATGTTGTGTTGTTCCATGAGATAATTGAATTTTTATTTTTTATATCTAAAAAATAAAATTACCAACCAATTTCAACCAACTAGCTCTGATTCCATGAAAGATTTTAAATAATGTAGTATACACGATCTAAGAAAGAGATGATTATAAAGCATAATAAAATCACATATCAATTTACACAAAACACAAGTATTTAATGTGAAAAAACCTCAAAGAGGTGAAAAACCCACAAGATGATAATTATTCAAATATGAGAAACTATGCGCCCAATACATTAATTTCTCTTTCTCACTTCTTCATGCAATGCTTCACAAAACTCAAAAATTGAATATGATCAAATAATTTCATACTCGTGAGATATGATTTCACAATAGGGGTAAAACCCTATTTATAGTGAAATACCAAGGGAGGTGACCATTGTAAATATAATTGGTCTATCCATCCCGATAAAGCAATTTAATTTAAATTTGGTAACTTTTAAATATCTATATCTTTATTATTTATTTACGAAATCATGTTAATATATAATATATTGATACTTAATTAATTACCAATGCTAATGATCCATTAAGTCCACTTAGAATCAAATGCTCTAACACATAAGTGTCTAGGGGTTAAAGGCAATTAAAATGTAGAACGAGTAAAATCCAAACTTCTAGAATAGTCATGTGATGGTTCTTGATCACATTCATATTCTATAACTGAGCAGCAAACAAGATATTCCCTCTCTCATCCTTTAGTCATGCAGTTGTACAATAATTTTTATATTTATTGTACATGCTCAAATAAATTTATGACAAATATTATATTACATTGTTTAGATCTGAATATTACAACATTGCATTCAAATAGTTTTATTTGCTTAAGTGTATTAGTGTATAAAATCCAAATAGCATAAAACATTCTAGTGAACCCCTAATTTGTTATTATTTAAACCAAACCCTAAATTACATTTAGGGTTTCTCTTATGAAAATTCATTTGTAGATTACTACATTTTCTAGGTCTAATTTATTACATGGGCATAACTTAAGTAATGTTTGCTTCTATTTTTGACCTAGACATTGTTCTTATCCTCTTTGTGGTTGCATCCAAATTTGGAGTCTTCCTCAACATGTTTAATTCTACTACAAGCTCTAGGAAACCCCATTTTTTGGATCATTGCTTAAATGCTCCTGATGATCAATATATTGCATATGAAGATCTTATAGCATATCAAAAACAAGATAATACCTATTATTTTGATTATAACTATGAGAATGAAAGAACTAATAATGAAAATGCAAGTTTAGATGAACATGGTAATGATCACAATTTTCTTTCATATGGTTGAGTGTGATGTTATCCCTCTTGGGTATGTGGAACCTAGTTTTCCTATTTCTTCTCCTTCTAATGATGTAAATGTTGAAAAAATTGAATATGCCTCTCTTATTTCTAATAATGAAAATGTTGAAGAAATTGAGTGTGTGCCTTTTGTCAAAGTGATGTGAATCTTGAAAATCTTATCCCTTGTTTGAATCACTCAGGTGAAAATAGTGGAAGTACTTCTCTCTCTAGATATAAACAATATAAATGCATATACTACTTCTCTTCCTATTGTCTTAGATTGGAAACATGAAATTAGCCAAAATAGTGGAGCCGCATGTTATTCTATTTTTATTCCAATTCAAAAGAAACAACAAAACAAATTTGCTAAATATTTCCTAATAAAATAATTTTCTAAGAAAAATAGCAATGATGCAAATGATATATATTCAAATGTTCCTTTCTCATATAACAATGATGTACCTAAAGTAGAAAGTGATATTGCATCTTCTACTCCTTCTTTTGAGTTAAAAAATTAAAATGAAGCTTGCGTCTTTCCTTCCTATGATAATATTTTAATTAAAATGGAGAACATTATTCTCTCTCCTTCTTTTACATTTTCAAGTAAAAATCGTGTTCCAATTATAGATGAAAACAATGAAAGTACATTTCCTAGCCCTATTGCATGTAATAATAATCTAGGTACTTAGGGTCTTTTAAATAATAATTTGCATTAACCTTTGTGATATGCAAAATGAAATAATGATCTCCATTGAACCATCATGCATTATGGATATCCTTTTACACAATGTTTACAAACCACTTGATGATCCTAACCTAAAATACAATTAGGATTTAAGGAGCCTATTATTCCTATGTCCCATATGGATGGAAAATTACAACCACTAAGCAATTCTTCAATCTCTTTAATAATACCTCCTATTGATATGTTATATCTAATGATTACCATGGGATATCTTTAACAATAAATGACTCTTCTTAAGTTGCAAGTTTTCTCCCATGAGGCTACTTTTAATGATAATATTTTAGAGGACCAACCCCTTACTAGAGATGTTTTTGATTATCTATATCCTTCCAGCTTTATCATGCCTATATTATCTTCCTTCGATGGCAAATAAGATCTTTCAAATCATTTGAAATAATATATACACTCCTTTGAACATTGGGCTAAATATGGATGTTTGTTATTAAAATCTTTCCATAGAAATTTAGCTAAATAGGCTCTTGATTGGTTTTATACACTCCCAAATGGTTCCTTATCAACCTTTAAAAACCTTGAGGATGTATTCTTATCTCATTTACATAAGCTCACAATACCCAAGCTACCATTGGAACATTTGTAGGCCTTAACTAAAAATGAGGATGAATCCCTTCAAGTCTATGCAATTAGATTTAAGGATATCATGTATTCCTTAAACTATACCCCCTCAGATTTGGAAGTATAATTCATACTTAGTAGTGGTCTTATTTCTCCATTCAGATAAAAAGTGTTGTATACGCCTTTTACTTCATTTGAAACCTTATATTGAGATGTGCATAAATATGCATGTGCTTTAACAAATACCAAAACTGAATTACCTATTTTATCCACATCAAGGAAAACATGATATAAATAATGATTTTGAAGCAAATAAGTAAACCAAGAAGGGTCATGAACCACTTCAAAAACCCTCTTCAAAACCAACAATGCATGCCAAAGAACAAATAATTAAAATTATTGAATAAAAGAAAGGAATATACTTATAAAATATCTCTTATAATTAAATGGTATCCCTCTATAAAAAGGTAACCACTTCATGTTAGGAGTTAAAGTCACTATTCACTTAGGTGAGGTGACATTCACTATTCATGTAGGTGAGGTGGCATGGGGTGCATTTCTCCTCTAAGGCACATGTAGGCCTTTGATTTTGCACATGGATGAATGTGAGGTGTATTTATTGTGGGGCTCCTTAATGTGAGCTTTGTCTAAAGTCATAAATGTGATTGATTACCTTTTAACTCATGGGCACATGTGGAAGATAAAGACCACTATTCATTATTATTCACTCATGTGGAGTGGGATGCCATTTTGGATGACACATGGTGGTGGTGATCTTTGTCAAAAATAGATTCCCTACTTTTGACCTTTGGCACACGTGGGAGATAAACTGACACTTCATTATTATTCCTCCATGTGGGAGTATGGTGTCTTTTTTGGACTCCTTATATTCTCTCTCTCTCTTTTATATTCTCATATAATTCTATAAAAGGATGTTAATCCTTTTCATTTGTATTCTTGAAGTTTGAATTTGTAAGAGTTTACATTTTGAAAGCTAAGCTAAGGCCAAGCTAAGGAGATTTGTATGTAAACTAGGATCAAGTAGGCCAAACTTGAGGAAGCTTTGTAAATCAAGAAGAATTTGTTGAAGGAATAAAAGTCTGAAGCTGTTATTGCCTCATGTTTTTTGCCTTGACATTGTAGGTTTCCACGTAAATCTTTATGTCATTGTGTTATCTCTTTCTCCTTTTCATTATATTGTTTCTCATTTTTCCACATTTATTTCTTGCACATATTATATATTTTTTCCCTAACATTTGGTATCAGAGCTAAGCTCTTTTGAAAAACTCTTTGGTTGAGTGTTTTATGTGTTGTTCCCAAAATTTGTCACTCATTTTTTGGGACAACATATGAACTATTTTGGTTATGCAAGCCAAAATTATCTCTTCCCTTCTCAAAAAATTGTTTTGAGCTTTCAAATTCTTCATTATTCAAGCTTTTTCAGTTAAGGGACTAGCAGGTTCAATAGGTTCAACGGCTTCAACGGGTGAATTCTCATAAAGGAATAAGTTCCCAACACTTAGGTAATTTCAAGATTGGTTCAATGCCCCGGTTCAACCAAAAATGTTCATCGACAAGATTCAAATGAAGGATTGAACCATTGAACCACTGAACCCCGCTTCCAAAAAGGTTCAAAGGTTCAACGGCATCGGCAAGCTTAAAGAGTTAAGCGCTTCATCAAAATTTCAAAGTTCAACCACCTTAGAAAGTTCAAAGGCTTCGAAAGACTTAGCGAAAAGAAGGAAGATTGAACCGTTGAACCTTGAACCAAAAAGGTTCAAAGGTTCAACACAGTTGGCTCAAAGAGATTGGTTCAAGCGGTCAATTGAATGAGCAGAACAAAAGATTGAACCATTGAACCATTAAACCAAAGTTGGCTGAATCGATTGGTTCAAAGGGGTTCCCCAAAGCCAAAAGGGCAAGTTCCCTTGCAGAGGGTAGGGAACATTTGCTCAAAGATCAAAGAGAAGGCCGAAAGGGTAAGGTTTCCTTCAGACTTATTGTTCGAAGAAATTACCAAGTAAAAGAATCAAAAGAATTCCTTTGAAAAGATATTTTGCAGAAGAATTTCTCAGAGGTGAAGGCAAATCCTTCAGACAAAATGTTTGAAGGAATTCCTTCGGACATTTTGCCCGAAGGAATGATCAAAATCCCAACAGAAAAGCAGCCAAGGCAAGGAAATATTTCCTTCGGACAAAATGTCTGAAGGAATTGAAGAAGCAGACCGCCCAGAGGAAAAGGCCGCCTGAAGAATCTCGGAGGGCAGGTACCCTTACGAGGGGCTCTTGGCACCCTGAAAATGGACCTTTCTCAAAGACCCAAAGGGACACCTTCCCTTTGGGGTGTTCCAAAGACATAAAGCTGAAGTAATTTCGAGGCTTCAAAAGACTTAGCCAAAACAAAGGATTCTCAAAAAGAGATTGAACCATTGAACCTTGAACCAAAATGGTTCAAAGGTTCAAAAGAAAGCTCTAAGCAAAGGAAGCGGAAGATTCTAGAGACTAGTTTAGAGGGATGGTTCAACCAAAGAGCAAGGAAGTGATGGAACCAGGGAAGCGATTGAACCAAGGAATTGATAAAGACCGCCTGAACCATTGAACTATTGAACCAATGAACTTTCAAAGGTTCAAAGGTTCATGGTTCAATATGGTTCAAACAACCAACAACCATTGACGTCCCCGCGGACATCAAATTTAAGGTAATGGAATATCCATTAATTTTCAGCTATAGTGCGGAACTTGAAGGATGAACCAAGTGACCAGCTAAAAAAGATAGCCCGAGAGCTCCAATTGCAGTAGGAAAGAAGAGAAGGCTATAGGAGATATTGAAATATCTATGAGAGAGTTATTTTTAATAGGTGAAATAGTTCACCAAGTAGTCATCTGAGCACACCAAATCAAGGACGTGGCCTATTTTTCTTTCATGAAGTAAAGGCAAAGTGGACAACTATGCAAATATGAAGGAAAGGACCAGGCGACCTATACTTTGGAGGAGACATATGAGATGAATGAGCACGCCATAGTTATGGCGGATGCACTATTCCAAGCATGGCCCCTCGATAAAACTAAAAATGCATTCAAGGCATTGAATGCAGCATGGGCCATTCTATGGAAAAAAGCATCAAGCCTTTCTTGGCTGCCAAATATTGTAATCTCTTGTTTTGTGCAGGGGAGATCTCTCAATGATAAAAGCAAAACTCTGCCCAAATTAAAAGGTAATTATTGAGACTTTGAGCTCAGATTATTGATCATATTTCTTTATCTAAATGAGAAAGCAAGTTACTTTTAGACTTTGTGCTGTTATAGCTTTTGTTATTCCAAGAAATTGTTCTTATGTCTATTTCTTAGGAGCTTTCTTATTTATTTAATTTAACAAGCAGAACTAGTGGAAATAATTAGGAAGGTGTCCTGAAGCCAATTGTGAAAAGACTTTGTGCTGTCACAATTGTCTTCAGTGTGTGTTTTTAGTTTCTTTTTGTGTAAAGGATCTTGAGATGATTTTGTGCCCCCATTATCCTTCGTATTTCACTCTTTGGACAGCTGAGGTGTAGACTTTGTGTTACACTTCATCCTGCTGGTTACTGCACCCTTGTTACTTGTTGGTTACCCACTAGAAAGAACTTTTACACCCTGTTGCAAGACCACTTTTGAGAGAAGAGGAGTGCCTTCAGTATTATCACCAAGATTTCTCCTTTGTCTGTGAACATCATTTCTGAAAAAAGAGAGATGGATGGTGTAGTCCTACCCCTGAGTGTTATCTTTTGCTTATATATGTAGTATATAGCTCCTCATATTTATAGGGAACCTCCCCTAGATGAGAGGAGAGATTTATCCACCTCTGATGTGGTAAACCTACACATTTGGCTGACCAATCTCCTTATGTTATGGTTGAAAAGACCTATTTTTCCATCAGTTAGTTGGTGACAAAATATTCACCCAACAATTTTTTGGTGACTCAGCTGGAGAAAGAGCACACAGTTTGAATCCTCAAGCTTCAAGCTGAAGCAGGGCCAATTCTTTCCCATTTTTATTCTACAATTTGGTAACTCCATGCTATATTAGAAGACATAGAGCCCAAGGTGTTGTTGACCCTATTTTTGAGTTGGTGTAGTAGGGCAATTTCTATTTGTTCCCTCCCCAACTTCAAGTTTAACGATCCAAGAGTGTTCCTCCTACTTGTACCAGGTCACCAACACAAGGTAGAGCTTTTTTTTATGTTGTTAGTAGAGCTTTGCCTATACATACTCCACCCAAATTTGTCATCCCCACTATCCATAATCAAATCATGGTGGCTCAAGGCCCCTGGGGTAACTCTTTTGGTCCACTCAATCTTACTCCACCTCTACATGAGCGACCACGTAGTTCAAGGAAGAATTTCCCCAAATTCTTTGGTGATGGGAGAGTTCATCCTAATGAACATATTTCAGCCTTCAACATAGCTTGTGGCGTGATAGGCGTGAAGTATGATGACGTAGTAGTCAGGTTGTTTATGAAAACATTACAAGGTGCTATTGCAGACTGGTTCTACCATCTGCAGACTCGGTTAGTGACTGACTGGGACACTCTCAAAGCCAAATTTGAAGCAAGGTTCAAGCCTGCAGAGGATGCGCATGCCCTATTGGCCCAGCTCACATAGATGAAGAAGGAATCTCATGAACCTATGAGGGACTTCATTCCCAAGTTTGACAAGCTGAGGAATCAGATTCCTACAATTGCTCAGCCAACACCTGAAAACCTTAAATATTTATTCATCAACTCACAACTGCCTGAAGTGAGTTTTTTGCAAAGACGTGTTGGCCACATAGACCTTGCTACTGCTCAAGATTTGGCCACTGAGGTGGAAGATGATCTCATCTTGGTAGGCAAGATAAGAAGAGATCCTAACAGAGGTAAATCTTCTTCATCTTTTGAATACTCACTTACAGTCACCACTGATCCAATGGTGCAAAAATTGGCAAATAAATTGTTAGCTCTTAGAAAGAAAATGGCACAAGGGATGTCATCTTCTCCTTTATATAGAGATGTACCAAGAAGGACATTCCCCAATCAGTCATACCAAGGCCATGTTGCTAGGAATCAAACGCAGCCAAATTGTCTTTCTCTCCCTTAGGGGAAATTGGCCATTGAAGCACCTCCAACCAATTCAGTAGTCAGATATCTTGAAGAAAAATCAAATTTCTCCTTCTAACATGAGTTGAGCTCAGAAGATGATGCTAATCTCTTCACAGAAGGAGATTCAAAATTAGCTGGTGACTCCAACATTGGTTTCCTGAATTACCAGGATGAAACCAAAAGTGAAGGTAAAATAGTTGGACCATACACTATATTCACCCGATCCAAGAACCAGTCAGCCTAGCAAGCTGATAAAGAAAAAATTGAGGAGTAACCTCAACCAACAATCTCAATTGCTAAGCCGGGAACCACTCTGCCTTTCCAGCCAAAGGACCCAGTGATTGCAAGAAAGGTAAGTACATCAAACATCCCTACACCTTCTACTTGAAATTCATAGACCAGTCCTCCCCCTCCCAAAAACTAAAGGGATGAACTCCCATCCTCTATTCTTAGTTCATTTCAGACATTTGACATAATTGACCATATAAAGAAAACCAAAATTCAAATGTCTGAATTTAAATTCTTGTAATCTAACCCTAAGCAGTTGGATAAGTTGGTTCAATGTGTAAAGAACCAAGCTATCCCTATAGGACAAATAATTGTAAAGGTAACTCGTGATCCCCTTAAGAACACATCCACCAAGAATAACCTTGTCATTACTCCTCCTACTGCTCCTAGGAGGACTGAACCATTTTATGTTTCCCTACTCATAAATGGATATCAATTGAACAATTACATCATAGATTTCGGTGCATCTAAAAATGTCATGCCTGCCAAAGTGGTAGAATCCCTTGGTCTCACACTGACCAAGACATTTGGGAGATGTTTCTTCAGGAAGAACAAATAAGTGCCACTACTGGAACAAATCAAGGATGCCTAATTTACATTTGCAGCATTCCCAGACAAGAGAATTAAGATGACCGTTCTGGTGGCCAACGTCCTAGCATCATATGGCATCCTTCTTAAGCAAAATTTTTGCAAGGATGTTGGTGGTGAATTAAGCATGGACTTGTCCAAGGTGAGGATCCCAGTCAAAGGCATTATGCAGAGATTGCTCCCTGAGAAGGAAGCAAAATATGTGGTCACCCAAACATCAGCGCCTGAAGCTCAAATTCTATTTGAGTCTTCAGGCATGAGTAATTAATTTTTATCCATGGAGGAAGTCCATGAGGTGTCTAATGAAATTCCTGAATGTGTCAACCTGAAAATTAGTTCAGATGGAACAATAGAAGGATTGGTGGAGCGCAGTGCAAGTGTATAAGAATCTCTCCTCCAAATGAAGAAGAATCTAAAAAAAATCAGTGTCTGATGAGGTATGGATTCTAGAATTTGATGGCAGCTGCTCTTTTACTAGTTTAGGAGTTGGAATTATGTTGATATTTCCTCAAAGAGATATTTTCCCTTCTTCATACAAAGTTACAGTTCAACAACACCAACAACACAACCGAGTACGAATCTCTATTGCTTAGATTGAAGGCTGCTCGAGACAAAGGCATCAAACTCTTTCATGCCAAAGGAGATGCTAAACTAGTGGTTTGTCAGGTGAGGAACCTGTATCAAACCAAAAATGAGAGATTGCGCCACTATTGCAATCTAGTCTGGGATTAAATTGAAAGCTTTGATGCTTTCAGCATCTCTACCATACCCAAGGAATTTAATGACTGAGCTGATGCACTGGATATTTCAGCAACTCTATTGGTTCTTCACCCTGATTTTTAAGGGAGACATGTACACTATTGAACTGGTCTTTCGTCCAAATGTACCTGACAATGCCAATCATTGACAAGTGTTCAATGGTGACAACCAAATCATTGCCTTCTTGGAGTAAAATGACAACTTTGAATAGCTTCATTTCGAAGGAAGTGAGCGTCAAAAGCTTGAATTAGCCCCTAAATCAAGTGCAGATGCAAGTGACAAATTCTTACAACTTAAAGAAAATAAAATCCAAAAAGGCTTGGTTTCCCTTGAGAAGCTGTTTGAAAAACATGACAGGTTCATCAAATATCAACAGATGAATTCAAGCTCCTCCTAGGATTTTGATCAAATAAATTTGGTTACTAAGGGAAACCCCAAGATGGTGAACATTGGGAAGTGTTGCACTCAGGAAGAGAAGTTAAAGTTCACTACTCTGCTCAGCCAGTACATGGATGTCCTAGCATACTCCTATGATGATTTGAAGTCGCTCAGGATTGAAGAAATTTGCCATGAGATTCCTCTCAAAAGTGATTCGGTGCCTTACAAGCAAAAATCTAGGCAGTACAATCTAAAGATATCAGGTACTATTCTATTTGAAATATAGAAAATGTTGAATGCTAGAATAATTTTCCTAATTTATCATTTCACATGGATTGCCAACATAGTACATATGAGGAAGAAGAATGGAGAAATTCACCTCTGTGTGGACTTTAGAAATTTAAATCAGTCATCCTTAAAAGATAACTATCCTTTGCCAATCATGGATCAAGTCCTTCAAACAGTGACTGGTTTAAAAATGTTATCAATGCTGGACAGCTTCTCAGAATAGAATCAAGTTGAAGTTAGTGAAGCAGACCAGCATAAGACTGCCTTCACCACTCCTTGGAGCACCTTTGCATATCGAAGGATGCCATTTGGCTTGATAAATGCTAGCACCAATTTCTAGAGAGAAATGGACCTTACTTTCAAAGACAAAATGGGTAAGTTCATCATGGTATACCTTGATGAATCGTCTTTTCCAAGCATCGCTCTGATCATGCGCACCATTTGCAACAAGTGCTAGAATGCTACCGTCAGAATGGCATTTCTCTAAATCCCAAGAAGTCTATTTTTGGAGTGACAGAGGGGAAACTTATTGAACACATTGTATTTCAAGAAGGCATAAAGACTGACTCAGACAGAGTCAAGTCCATCTAAGAACTTACTCTGCCCACAAGTAAGACTGCAGTTCACTCTTTCTTTGGAAAGGTGAATTTTTTACGAAGGTTCATCCCTGAGTTTGCTGAGAAGACTCGCCACATTGTGGACATGATGAAGGGCAAAGATACTTTCTGGTGGACTACAGAAGGCAAGTCAGCACTTGAAGACATCAAGACAGCTATTGCCCATGCTCTAATTCTAGTTTGTCTAGATTATACCAAGGATTTCATAGTGTATAGTTATGCTTCTGAACACACACTTTCAGCAGTTCTGGTTCAATAGAACCAAGAAGGTGTGGAATCTCCCATTTCTTTCATGAGCTATCCTCTCAAAGCTCATGAGCTGAAGTACTCAGACATGGAGAAGCATGCTTATGAAGTGGTAAAGGCAGTGAAGCATTTCTGCTTTTACATCTTGAATTCATGCACTACTGCCCTGGTTCCTAACACTACAGTCAAATCCATATTAACTCAGTAGGAGTTTGAGACAAAAAGAGGCAATTAGATTGCTAAAATTTAAGAGTTTGATCTAGTCATCAAACTAATGAAGCTGGTGCAGGGAAGGGGCCTATGTTAATTGATTATTGACAATAGACCAGAAGAAACAGAGCATGGAGAAGAAGAAATTGAAGACATGCCAATAGTCTTTTTTGTCTCTACCATGAATGAGTGGTATTCAAATATTGCTCATTTTCTTACTTATAGTGAGTGTCCTGCTCACCTATCTCATAAAGAAAGGAGGACTGTCAAGTTAAAAGCTACCAATTTTGTCCTCTGAGACAACGGCCTGTATAAGAGGAGCCCTGATGGAGTGTTTCTTCATTGCGTGGATAAAGAACAACAAAACCAACTTTTGAAGTCCTTCCATAATCTAGCCTATGGAGGACATTTTTTGCTCCTATAATTGCCCATAAGATTCTACAAGCCAGGTATTACTGGCCTACTCTATTTCAAGATGTATACAAATCAGTATGAAGATGTGAATTATGCCAACAGTTCGTTGGAAGACCCAAATTAGTTGCTTTACCTCTTAAACCAGTGGTGATAAAAGAGCCATTTCAGTAATGGGGAATTGATTTCATTGGTGTTGTAAACCCATCTTCAAGTGCTAGACATGATTATGTCCTCACAACCACAAATTACTTCACCAAGTGGGTGGAAGCTATTCCAACCAAGCATGCTACTTCAGAAGTAGTGTGCAATTTCCTCAAAGAGAACATTATTTCTAGGTTTGGGGTCCCAACCAAGATTGTCACAGACAATGCAGCTTGTTTCTCTTCCCAAGAGATTACTCAATTCTATTTTTACTATGAGATTACCCTCTCCCACTCTTCTGATTATTTTCCACAAGGGAATGGCCAAGCCTAATCAAGCAACAAGAACCTGGTGACTATCATTAAGAAGCTGGTAGATAACAACCAACGAACATGGCATAAAGTATTGGTTGATGCTGTATGGGCATACATAATTACACCCAAGAGGGCAATTGGTATGCCACCTTTCCAACTTCTTTATGTTCTCAATGCTGAGATACCAATCACCCTAGAATTGCCAACATAGAAATTGGCCAAGGCAGTCGAAGATCGGACATATGAAAGCTCCATCGATAAGAGGATCATGTGCTTATCTGAGCTAGATGAGCAACGAACTATGGTGGTGGATTGAATTACTGTGCATCAAAGTTTGGTGAAGAAGCTCTTTGACCAAAAAGCAAAAAATTGTGATTTCTAGATTGGAGATCAAGTCCTGTTGTGGGACAAGAGAAGAGAACCAAAGGGAATGCATGGAAAATTCGACTCCCTTTGGAGAAGCCCGTTTACTATCCATCAAATCAATGGTGAAAATAGTTTCTTGTTGAAGTATCAAGATGGCACACCCTTTTCTCTACCTCACAATGGGCAGCATTTGAAGCACTTCAATTCTTGAAGTATCAGATAAGTTCACATGTACATATGTATATTTGTATAGTATTTGTTTCTATTTTGTTTTCATTTTTAGCACCTTTTTTTTTGGGTATCATGACTTCATATCCCAAGGGCATACTTAAAGGCACTGGAGATTTTGGTTTCTACTCCCCTCAGCTGTTCTAAGTTTTTAACTGAAGAAAGTTCCCCAACTGGAGCTAGTTGTTGTTCTCAAAATTTGTCACTCATTTTTTGGGACAACATATGAACTATTTTGGTCATCTAGGCCAAACTTATCTCTTCCCTTCTCAAAAAATTGTTATAAGCTTTCAAATTCTTCATTATTCAAGCTTTTTTATTAAGGGACTAGCAGGTTCAATAGGTTCAACGGCTTCAATGGGTGAATTCTCATAAAGTAAAAATTTCCCAGCACTTAGGCAATTTCAAGATTGGTTCAACGCCTTGGTTCAACCAAAAATATTCATCAGCAAGCTTCAAATGAAGGATTGAACCATTGAACCCTGCTTCCAAAAAGGTTTAAAGGTTCAATGGGTTCAAAGGTTCAATGACGTTGGCAAGCTTAAAGAGTTAAGCACTTTTTCAAAAGTTCAAACTTCAACTGCCTCAAAAAGTTTTAAAGCTTCGAAAGACTTAGTGAAAAGAAGGAAGATTGAATCGTTGAACCTTGAACCAAAAAGGTTCAAAGATTTAATGCAATTGGCTCAAAGAGATTGGTTCAGTGGTTAATTGAATGAGTGGAACAAAAGATTAAACCGTTGAACCAAAGGTGATGTCTTATTTTGTGCAGGGGAGATCTCTTAATGATAGAAGCAAAACTCTGCCCAAATTGAAAGGCGATTATTGAGACTTTGAGCTCAAATTGTTGATCATATTTCATCTGAATGGGAAAGAAAGTTACTTTTAGTCTTTGTGTTGTTATAGCTTGTGTTATTTGAGGAGATTGTTTTTATGTCTGTTTCTTAGGAACTTTCTTGTTTATTTAATTTAACAAGCAGAACTAGTGGAAGTAATCAGGAAGGTGTCCTGAAGCCAATTGTGGAAAGACTTTGTGCTGTCATAATTATCTTCAGTTGTATTTTTAGTTTCTTTCTGTGTAAAAGATCTTGGGATGAATTTGTGCCCCAATTATCCTTCTATTTCACTCTTTGGGTAGCTGAGGTGTAGACTTTATGTTACACTTTATCCTGCTGGTTATTGCCCCCTTGTTACCTATTGGTTACCCACCATAATAAACTCTTGCACCCTGCTGCAAGACCACTTCTAAAAGAAGAGGAGTGCCTTCAATATTATCACCAAGATTTTTCCTTTTTCTATGAACATCATCTCTAAAAAAAGAGAGATGGATGGTGTAGTCCTACCCCTGAGTGTTATTTTCTACTTATATATATATAGTATATATCTCCTCATATTTATAGGGAACCTCCCCTTGATGAGAGGAGAGATTTGTCCACCTATGATGTGGTAAACCTACCCATTTGGCCGACCAATCTCCCTATGCTATGGTTGAAGAGACCTATTTTGCCCATCAGTTAACTGGTGACAAAATATTCACCCAATATTATGCAAGTAGGGAACTTTGTGCAAGTGGGAGTTACAACAATGACAGGAGGATCAACCATGTTTGAGATTGATAATTTTGATGGTAGGAATTTCTCCCTATGGAATATGAAGGTGTAAGATATTTTGGTGCAAAATGACTAAGCTCTTACCTTGAAAGGTCTTGAAAATTAACCTAGTAATATGATAGAAAATTAACCTAGTAATATGATAGATGAGGAGTGAAATAAGATGGATAGGAAAGAAGTTTATATAATATGTCTTTGTCTTGTAGATTCTATTATATTCAATGTTAATAAGGAGAAGACTACAATAAAACTATGGTAGAAGCTTAATAAACTATATTAGCCAAAAACAACAACAAATAAAGTTTTCCTAAAGAATCAACTTTACAACTTGAGGATGAAGGATGCTTCATTTATAATAGAACACCTGAATGAGTTTAATACTTTTATCAGTAAACTAACCTCCATTACTATAAAGATGGAGGATGAGGACAAAGGAATCACCTTACTATGTTTCCTCCCTAATACTTGGGGTCATTTTATGATGACCATCAATAATTCATCATCAAGGACCATAAAATTTGATGATGTTGTAGCTACTTTTCTTGGAGAGGAGTTGAGGAGAATTTTTTTGTGGTACCCTCTAATAATGAAGCCTTGGTTGTGAGAGGTCGATCTAGTGAGAAGAGCAAACAAGGTAGATCACTATCTAGATCTAAATCAAAAGAGCACAAGATAAATGGGAAGTGATGGCATTATGGGAAACCAAGACATTCAAAGAAAGGTTATTGGCATTTGAAGAAGAAAAAGAAGGATGGAAATCAAAATCCACCTTAAGCTGATACTAGCATAACATATTTAGAAGAAATGACAATAAATGAAGCTTTCTAGCTCAGCAATAGTATAAGTCTTTCAAATGTTTAGGTTTTGGACTCAGGTGCATCTTTTCACATGTCTCCCCATAGAGA
Source organism: Torreya grandis (assembly GCA_037957365.1). Lineage (NCBI taxonomy): Eukaryota > Viridiplantae > Streptophyta > Pinopsida > Cupressales > Taxaceae > Torreya > Torreya grandis. The sequence continues at coordinate 463,119 of JARHVA010002390.1, read as the reverse complement.
TTGGTTTGTCAAATATCAACCCTATAATGAAGTGTTTGTCTATTTTGGTGATGATGATCCTTTATAAATTATGGGAAGAGGGGATATAAGGATCATGCTGAATAATGGTAGATAAAGGATTTTGAATGATGTATGACATGTTCCTAATTTAAGGAAGAAGATGATCTCCATTAATATGATGGATAGGCTAGGGTATTCTTGTACCTTTGGTAACAATCATTACAAAATTACAAAAGGATACCTAATGTTATCAAAAGAGAATCTTATGGTTACCTATATCGTTTGTGTGGAGATTCAATGACAAATCATACAACAGTAACAACTTCAAAAAATTCTCAAGATGCAGTGGCATCAACACCTTGGACACATGAGTGAAAAAGGCTTGAAAATTTTACATGATGTATGTTGTCTGGAATTAAGTCTTGTAATTTAGACTTTTGTGAACATTGTATCTTTGGTAAATATAAGAGAATTTAATTTACTGCAAGCATGGGTAAAAGTTCTTATTTATTACAACTTATTCATTCTGATATATTTGGACTAGTCCCCACTTAGTCTATAAATGGTAGAAATTATTTTATAACCTTTATAGATTATTATTCTAGAAGAGCATGGATTTATTTTGTGAGAAAGAAGTTAGAGGCTTTTGATAAGTTTAAAGAATTTAATGAATGAGTGGAGAAAAGTTTGGGCAAATCTATTTTATCTCATGATAGATAATGAAGGAGAATATTACTCCAAGGAGTTTGATAATTTTTGTACGTAAGAAGGGATTAAGTATCAAAAGACTATTCCATATACTCCATAGAAAAATAGTGTAGTCAAGTAGATGAATTACATAATCATGGAGCGTGTAAGAAGCATGCTTAGTGTATCTAAGTTAGACAATGGATTTTGGGCAGAGGCTATTAATACAACTATTTATGTTATTAACAGGTAACCTATAACTACATTAGATAGACAAACTCCAGAGGAGGTTTGGTGTGGTAATCCAATTGATTATTATTATTTAAATTTATTTGGATGTGAAGCATTTGCCCATGTGCCTAAAGAAAAAAGGTCCAATCTTGATATAAAATCAAGGAATTCTGTTTTTCTCAACTATGGAGATATAATAAAGGGATATAGATTGTGGATACTACTAAACATAGGTAATTATTAGTCGAGATATTATGTTTAATGAAAAATCCATGCAAAGAAAGGAGGTGTAACATACACTTGAGATTGTATCTATTGAGGTAGTTAATGAAGAATAAGAAGATGAAAATAAGCATGTTGAAGCTTCTGATCAACATGCAGAGCACCAAGTTCAATAATGACAACTTAAAAGATTCACACATCCCAAAAGGCATCTAAAAAGGTATTCTCCTAATTTTCAATCCTCTTTTGCTTTGTTAATTGATGAGGGTGAACCAAGTACATTTTAAGAAGCTACAGAATCTAAAAATACAAACAAATTGAGGAAAGCCATGGAGGAGGAAATGAGATCACTCCATGAAAATGAAACATGGAAACTTATGGATCTCCCACCTATAAGAAATATTGTTGGTAACAAGTGGGTGTACAAACTGAAGAAGAACATTGATGGGCTATTAGAATGCTATAAGGCTCACTTGGTGGCAAAAGGTTATGTGTGAAATTCAGGTACAAAATTAAATGAAATCTTCTCTCTAGTCATGAAGATAACTATTGTAAGAGTTTTACTTGCACTTTTAGCAACACAAAATCTAGAACTAGAGAAATTTGATGTAAAAATTATGTTCCTGCATGGTAATCTTGATGAAGATATTTATATGGATCAGTTGTTAGGATCCATGGACTAGGTACTAGTAGTTAAATCCTAAGATCTGGTACCACTTGTTATGAAAAACCATACTAAACATGTGCAAGTAAATAAAAGTGGAATAAAATAAGATTCAAAACATAATAGACAAGAGAGAACACATTGCACAAGATATACTTGAAAACCCTATAAAACTGACAAGGGAAAAACCACAAGGCAATGGTAGCTCCAAACTTTAATTACTTCCAAAAATCTCCTCTATAAACATCTTCCTCTAGAAACTCCATTTCAATTCTTACAAATAAAGCACTCATGTGAGCTAAGCTTACAAATCCTTCAGGCTTCAACTTCTAAGCATGATGTTTACAATTAAGGCATCTAGGTGAGCCAAGCATACAAAGCCTTCCAGGCTCAAACCTTCAAGTTGAAATAAGCAACTCCTCATAATGCTTACATCCAAAACATTAACAAATCCAAGCTAACAAGCCTATAAGCTTCAACCCAAGGGATTACCATGCTTACAACCAAAGCATATAATACATACAACCACAACATTTGATGTGATCTTAAAGCATCAACCTTCAAGCATGTAAGCCCAAGATTGCATGGATCCTCAAGGGGAATCCAAAAGGATTACATGATCCTCAAAATTATTGGATTAACAAATATAAAGGAGAACTCATGCATTTATAACATTAAAATCAGAGAAGAGAGAGGGATAGTATGGCACCACACTCCTCTTGGGCTCAATAGTGATTAAGAGTAACTTGTGTTCCCCACATGTGCAATGTCAAAAGATGTTTCCCACTTTTGATTGAAAACCCTCACCACCATGTGCCACCAAATATGGCATCTCACTTCACATGTGAGACCAATTTTCAATAGTGGTCTTGGTCTTCCACTTCCCATGTGCACACAAGAGTTAATTGAGCCTCACATGCACCTATGTGCAAAAGCCAAAGGTAACCCATGTGCATTAGAGGAGAAATACACCCCACTATAGTGGGCAAACAATGATCATTAATAGTGTTTGTCTCCATGTGCAAAAGTTAACAAAGTATATGCTCTACTTTATATAAGATCCAAGCCACCCTCATGTGACTCCAAATATTTCACCCCACTCCACATATGAGGCTAATAAAAAATAGTGATTTATTGTCTTCTTCTTCCCATTTCATGTACAAGCCCAAAAGGTGTTACAATCACCTTTTAACATTCACAACACATATGAATCATGGAGCCTATTATAAATGTGCCCATACCTAACCTTATCAATTACACCCAAGATAAAACTCACGTGACTTAGTGGAGTGCTACTCCCCACTCCTATCATGTCAACCGGATCACATTTGGTTTACTTATTATAGAAATCACTATATGGATTAATATAGGCACCAAGGATGTGGTACAAAAAAATTGATACCTTCATGAAGATCCAAGGTTTTAACAAAGGTGAACCTGATCATTATGCATACTATAAGAGTTTTGATGATGGAAGATTTGTTTTCTTGCTATTATATGTTGATTATATGTTGGTTTCAGGCCCCAACATGAAGAAAATCAATGATTTAAAGGCTCATTTGGTTAGGACATTTAAAATGAAGGATTTATGAGCAATAAACCAAATTTTAGGGATGAAGATACACATGGACAAAAAAGGAAGAAAGATCTAGTTATCCTTGAAGACATATATATAAAATATTCCACAACACTTCAATAAGTAGAATGAAAACCAATTAGTACTCCACTTCTTGCAAACTTCAAATTGTCTTCTAAGTAGTGTCCTAGAATATAAAAGGAGAAGACAAACATGTCTCATGTACCATATTCATCAGTAGTATGAAGCCTCATATATGCCATGGTGAGTAGTAGACCAGATATTTCACAAGTAGTGGGAGTTGTTAACAGGGTCATGATAAATCTTGGTAAGGAGAATTAGTCTACAGTGAAGTGGATATTTATATATTTGAGAGGAACTTCACATGTTATTATCTACTATGAAGAAATAAATTTAAAAATTGAAGGTTTTCTAGATTTGGATTTTGGTGGAGATAGAGATGGATGAAAGTCCACTACAGGATACACTTTCAATCTTTTTGGTGAAGCTGTGAGCTAGGCATCTAAGTTACAACCAATGGTTGCTTTATCATCTACTAAAGCAAAATATGTGGTTACAAATAAAGCTTGAAAAAAGGCAATATGGTTAGAGTGATTATTGGGTAACTTCATGAAAATGTAGGGAAATATTACTTTGTATTATAATAGTCATAGTGAAATTCAATTGGTGAAGAATGTAACATTTTATGATCGCACACAACATATTTACATCAAGTTCCACTTCATTAGGAGCATGGTGGAGCATGGTATAATCCTATTACATAAAATTGACATAGAACATAATATTATAGATATGCTAACAAAGCCGATCAGAATAGAGAAGTTTGAATGGTGCAAAACTTCTCTTGGCTTATTGAAATAGTGATGAAGGCAAAATTGGAAAATTAGCAGTTGGATGGTAGAATACACAAGTTTATAAATTTGAATTCAAGTGGGAGAATGTTAGGAGTTAAATTCACTATTCACTCAGTTGAGGTGGCATTCAATATTCATGTAGGTGAGGTGGCATGGGGCACATTTATACTCTAAGGCACATGTAAGCCTTTGATTTTGCATGTGTATGGATGTGGGGTGCATTTATTATGGGGATCCTTGATGTGAGCCTTGTCTTAAGTCATAAAGGTGATTGATTAACTTTTTAATCTTGGGCACATATTGAAGGCAAAGACCACTATTCACTATTATTCACTCGTGGACTGGGGTGCCATTTTGGATGGAACATGGTGGTGGTGATCTTTGTCAAAATTAAATTCCCTACTTTTGAACTTTGGAACATGTGGGAGACAAACTAACACTATTCATTACTATTCCTCCATGTGGGAGTATGACACATTTTTTGGACCCCTTGGGATTCTTTCTCTCTCTTCTATTCTCATGTAATTCTATAAAAGGATGTTAATACTTTTAATTTGTATTCTTGAATTTTACATTTGTAAGAGGTTGCATTTTGAAATCTAAGTTAGGGAGATTTGTATGTAAGCTAAGAGCAAGTAGGCCAAGCTTGAGGAAGCTTTATAAAGTAGGAAGAATTTGTTGAAAGAATAAAAGTATGAAGCTATTATTGCCTTGTGGTTTTTCCCTTGCACATTATAAGGTTTCCCCATATATATCTGTGTCATTATGTTATCTCTCCTTTTCATTGTATTTTTGCTTGCTTATTTCAATTTATTTATTACATACATTATATATATTTTCCCTAACACTTCAGTTTGATTGTTACCAAGATAGACCACATGATATATTATGTGTACTATTAGATAAATAAATAATAAAACTTCATCCAAATTCTCATTATCCACCACACATATTTAAAAAGGTAAAAGGAAAACACTTTTTCACTTACCATGGTATAAATGGGAACTATGACAATGATTTTTTTACTCTTGAGCAAAATTTAATGCAGTTGAAAGTTAGGGACATTATTGTATTTCAAAAATAAACATATAGATATCTTTCCCCTACTTCTACTTGCGGTTATTCTAAGAGGGCCGAGACATCCCATGTTGTTCTTTTTAAGGAATGCATGGTACATCAACCTTTATATAAGACAACCAATAATGTAAGTCCTTTTCTTAGTTTACCCTCTACCAAGACTGATCTTTCCCACACTTATCTTACTGAGGACCCATTGGTTGATCATGTTATCGATAGAGGGACATGTGGAGGGGTTATACATACATAACAGATTGGGATACCTAAACCAACACATATAGATTCATGGAATATTTCTATAAATACATCACTTGCAATGACAAAAGAAAAACTAGAAGTTCCATTACCACTTGATCATTACAGTTGAGCTTTCTTATTCTAGCCAAGTTTCAATGTATATAGTGATTACTTCATTATCACTAAATTTCAAGTTTCATTAAATTGAAATATTTTATATTACAATGAAATTTATCATATCAAAATATAAATTACACAAAAAAAGTGTGAGTAATGTATATATAATGAATAACGAACTAAAAGTACACATTTATGTGGAGCATAAATACCAAATACAAACTTACCAAAAGACCATGATACAAATTCCTAATTCTAATACACACCATATTGAGATATCCATAACACCTACACATATTCATATTAATATTGTTCTAAATAAATCACAGAGACGTCAATGATGGGTTTCATGAAGCCTTACTCCTATTTTTTCTTCACGGCCACATAGTCCTATTTTACATACATAGAGCATGATAAATTATATAGTGACAGATATTGCACCTATACTTGATCCTTAGTAGTACCACTAGTTTATTATACCAGGTTCCTAGTGGGGAGATACATATGAACATCCATGGGATGAGATCATACGATAGTTATTTCTTTGTCATATACCAAAAATACCAAAAAAAAAACAAAAAACTTCAAAAATCCAAAAATATTTTTAGCATTTACATGTTTTATTATCTATTTAGAATATATGTTGTTAGTTCCATGTTAGTGGATAACATATCATTTATTTATATATACATGTGTTTCATACATATTTTGAGTTTGATACAGGCATAAATAGATACATGATATATACACTTTCAGATGTTAGGCCTTCTCTCTACTCATATTATGTGGGCATTGGGGCATCTACTTCTTTGATCATGATAAATATAGGTTATATCATTCTATTGTCATTTTACATTATCATGTTTGAGATTATATACTTACACATGCCTTTATCCATACTTATATCTTTCTTAATGTACTTGATATGCTATGTAATTAATGTTTTTTGCTAACATATATGATCCATGGACTAGTATGATATGTTTATGCTAGTTGCTTATGCTTTCATTCATGCAATTTATTGAGTGTCTTACCTTGATATTGTCTTGCTTGTTTGAGAAGTTGAATATGTTCCATTGATTGTGGCTCCCATGCCTATGTTTTCATATTGTGATATATGTTGACATTTGAATATGTCATTCTTTCTTTTGTGGACATTTCACTAAGTCATGTACCTTCGATTGTATGACATTTGAACATGCCCCTTTGTTTGAGGTTTTATTAGAACATTGTCTTTTGATTTACTTTTGAGTGCTCTTATGTATGTGCTTGATTTCTTTTTGAGATTGTACTATTACTATCTAGACATTTCCATGGTCTACATAATGCATCTTAGGACTTGGTGTGATCACATTCTTTGTTCTTCAATGATATATCTACCTAGACATGTTCTATTTATATATTATCTGATACATTCACAATTTGCATGGTTATCTTATCCTTTTGAGGTAAGGTAACTACTAGTTGTAAATTTCCCTCACCTCAAAAGGGGGGCACACTAATGAGGGCATGCCATAGAGGCATGGATTCCACACTACTTCATATATTCAAATTGTAGTGGGGGCATGTTTGAAAAACATGTTATCCACATTGGTCATAGTTTTATATTTAGTGGGGGCATGTTTTGGAAACATGTTATCTACACTTATTCAGTATTCAACATACCTAGATTATAGTGGGAACATGTTTTGGAAACAAGTTATCCACACTTATTCAATACTCAACATACCCATATTACATTAGGGGCATGTTTTGGAAACATGTCCTCCACATTGGCACTTACACTAGTTCTCATACTCTGATTGTAGTGAGGGCATGTTTTAGAAACGTGTTCTCCACACTTACAATAGTTTTTAGTTTTAGATTATAGTGGGTGCATGTTTTGGAAACATTTTCTCCACATTTAACACAATTTCAAATTTGTTGAATTCATAGTTATAAGATTCAGATACACATTTATATAAAAATTCTATATATTGGTGCCATTATTACACATAGTTTCAATGTGAGACATATCTAAGGTGCATATGATATGTAATGTGTGCTTAATATTGAAAAATAAAATCAATTTCAGATTTTAAACACTTTTATGGACTGTCATCACTCACCAAGTTGGATTTTTATGGAATGTATTGAGCTAATCTACTGCAGTAGTTGGTTCACTTTTTGGTATAATTAAGGTGCTTAAATCACTCAATCTTGCCAAGTTTATATGTTGAACTTGGTCACGTCATCCAACCTCAATAGTTTTATAATATGAGTTGACTTGGTTCATTTAGGCTCACTATATTATAATATGATTGGGTTGCACGGTTGAGCTAATCTAAACTGTTAGGTGAAAAGTCATATTTTCTCAAAGGTTGGGGGCATGTGTCCTCTAATATCTCTCCATATATTTAGATATATACACTTTATAGATTTTATATTTTGTCTTGATCATTGTTTTAGTGATTCATAATGCTACATATTTTCAAATCAAATTGCCAAAAGGTAAGGTAGTTACATCGATACACATGTGTACTCCTAAACCTTACTCTCTTTCAATTTTAATCATTTCAATGCTTTAAATTTTAGATTATATGCATTAATTATAACTGTAACATGATCTTGGTTGCAATTCAGTCACCAACAAAGCACTAAAGTTGGACTCAAGCAAAGATAAGGTGTGTGATACACACCCAGGTACACATTTCTTTTCCTTTAAACTAGTAATTTTGTTACTAGATTAAAGGGGGGTAATGTAGACCTTATTTTTGATTTATATATCATCTCGATTTTGTACACTTGTTAAATATATATCATGGATGTACCTTCAACTTCTATACCTTCTCACTGCTAAAAGACTTGCATACACTATCTCTTTATGCCTAATTGATTATCTCTTAGTTCAACCAATTTTATTTTGATGACTCAGGCCTATTATCTTTCCTAGAATGTTATAAACATGCTTATCTTCTTTTTATACAAGTTTTGGACTTATACCTACATTTTTTCTTCCCAGACACTTATTTTTGAGTCAGATGCCTATGTTGATGTAAGTGTCCTATCCCAAAGCAAGTGTTTAGTGCCCTAAAGTCATCTAATTTGCAAATGAAATGTATACTTATGGTTGACCTAGGTGTTTTTATATGAGATATTATCCAAATGGATTGATATAAATATAAGATCAATCATAATTCATTCCTCACCTAATGCGGACCAAAAAACACTCAATGAAGCACTCAAGTGAGCAAAACTTCCCTATTTCCTCTTATTTCCATATCAATCATAAGGACAACATATCTACAAGTCTAAAATATTGAAGAAATAATTCATGAGATACATTTTTCAAATTAAAAGCTATGTTACTAAGGAATGGCCTAGTTACAGGTCTAAAGTACTAAAGGAGAATTCATAAGGTCATATTTTCCTAATTACAAACTAGGTCACTACTATACTTGATTTGCACACATTGCATGATTCACACATAAGCCAACACATAAGGGATAACTACATAATTTTGAGGTCCTCTAAAAAATATTGGATATGTAGGAAACACTCATTGATAGAGGGGTATTTAGGGCATATCAACACCATGTGACCACTAACCCATTTTTTCCACAACCACTATGAAGATTAAGAACTAGGGTTTTGATCAATAAACTAAGATTGACAACCTATGCACATGATCTGAATACATCGGTATAAAGATGATAGAAAACTTAAAAAAACCTAATTGATGGTTTTGAAAAAGTATCTATATTTTGGTTTGGACACTTCTAAAAAGACCAAGATGCTTGCGTGGATGCAATTATCTAGGGGTTAAAGGTAGTTAAAATGTAGAGTGAGTAAAACCTAGAACTTTGGTATAGTCATGTGACAATTATTGATTACTGTCATATTCTAAAATTGAGTAATAAAGAATAATATTCCCTCTTTTATCCTTTGGTCATGTAGTTGTATAATCATTGTTATATTTATTGCACATACTCGAATAATTTTTTTTCAAACATTGTATTACATTACTTAGATCTAAATATTACAATACTAAATTCAAATAGTTCTGTTTACTTGTGTTAGTGTATAAAAGCCAAATAACATAAAAAATGTATAGGCTATTCTAACCTTTAACCCTTAAAAAAAGGGTTAAACACTTAGTGAACCTGACCCCTGTGTCTTCTCATGCAACTCCTAGCTTGTTGTAAGGTTTTCAGCCTTTTAAGGTTTTTGTTGCTTATACTTATTCATATTTGTTTTATAATTTGTATGCAGTCTAGGTGTAGTCTTGGATTCGGTGGTGTTCCTATTGAATATATTGAGCTGCCCCTTGGGCCACCTAAAATGTCTCAAGATAATACCATGTCAATTTTCATTAATAATGAAAGTGCCAATAATGACAATGAGCCACATGCTAAAAAAATCTTGTAGAAGATGAATATGATAATGAAACACATGAGCATATTGAAAATGAACAAGTTGACCAAGAATAAGTTAAATCTATCGCATTAGTTGAAAAATGAATTCATGAGAATCTTGAAGATATCCATAAGATCCTTAATACCTTATTGGAAACTAAAAATGCAAAAGGCATAAATAAACTATCCCTCCCCTTGAGCACCACATTGCCTACTAATTCTAGTGGGGACATGTGACATGTTTTCAAACCATCTTTCCTTGAAGATAAAATTACTCTTGTTTCATCACCCATGGGAATAATTAATACTTCGACTCAATTAGCAATTTCAATTCCCACATCAACACAATTAGTGTTTTCATTCCCTTTAGTTACTTTTCAAGTGTCTAATATTAATCCCAATGGGTCCACAATGCAAGTTCTTCTCCAAGTTATAAAATATTTAGAAGCTAAGGTTACCAACATTGAACAAAATGCTTTGAAATCAACTCATGATATTGATTAACAAGATGTGTTACATAATCCTATAACACCTAAGATATCTTTTCAATCTTTCCCAATTAGTTTTATTGCACCCAAGTTCATATTTTATGATGGAAAAGGTGATCCTAAATAGCATATCCAATCATTCTATGCAACATGTCTTGATTATGCTTCAAATGATAAACTTTTGACCAAATTATTTCTAAGGAGCCTAAATGACTATTCTTTAAGATGGTTCTATGACTTACTAATCTAATTGGTGAAAGCATTCAAATGTTTAGTGAATCAATATCTAACACATTTCTCTATCGACATCATTGAAAATTTGTCATATGCATAAATTACTAAGATCAAACAAAGAACCAATGAACCTACCAATAATGTTTTTTGAGATATAAAACAATGTTGGCCAAAATAACAAATCCAATGGTAGATAAAGAGCTTCAAAACATATTTAAGTGAAGTTTGTTTGTCCCATTACATTTGTCCCTTATGTTTTAAAAGTTCAAAGGTTTTGATGACTTATGGCATATTGTTAGAGATCATGAAATGAAACTTATTTGCTTTGAAAAGATTAAGTGTGTATCAAGCACACTAACTACATCTACTACCAAGTTTCATACCAAACCAAACTATAAGGTAAAACCTCTAAAACCTAAAATAGAAACAACCAAAATGGCTATTGCAGTGTCACAACACCTTAATTAGATCATATTATCTAATGTACCCAAGAGACAATTTAGATGATTACCTGAGTCTCTAACTTCCATTCTTAAGAACTTGTGGAGTGTCATCTCATATCTCTCTTTCCTCCTATAAAGGTCGATATGAGCCAACCTCTACCAAAAAGATATGATTTTAATACATATTGTGACTATCACCAAGGCCTTGGGCACTATACAAACATATATTATACCTTGAAACATAATATCCAAGATCTTATTGATAATTAGAAGATTACATTTGATGATCCTCAAAAAGATTTAGGTTCACAACCTGGTGACCATAAAAACCATAAGATATTCAACAATCTATTGCAAGACCATTCTAAGAAAGATCTAGAAGTGCAAATGGCATATAATGCACATCCTCCTCCATCATATTATGGGCATCCATTAGATGGGATTATTGACACTTATACATGCACAATACCTCCTATGATCTGAGACCTTCTATTACATTTAATGATGGTGAAATTATAGATGATGACTCAGATCTTCATTCATTATTTATTCAAGCATACCTTGATCATCATACTATACATAGTGTTATAATTGATAACAATGCTAGTGAGAATGTATGTACTATGACATTACTTACAAATTTGAGATATGCACATAATGATTTATACCCTTTGGCTAAAATGGTTAGAGCTTTCAATGGGACATCACAACACATTATTGGTGAGAATGATTTACCTTTACAAATTGGTCCAACACATATGGTTACTACCTTTTCATTTATGCCATATATAAGAGACTTTGATATATTATTGGGATGACCTTGGATATATAAAATTTATGTCATACCTTCTATAGTGCATGGGTGTATTAAATACATTCATTCCAATAGGGTAATTACAATTTTTAAAATTCCATAAGAACATCCACTTGAATAGGAGAGGTTCATTCTCATATAGTTAATTATATAATCTACTAAGGTTAATCATCCATAAAATGGTAAGCAATAGGCAATATCCTTTCCTAGTTAGCCCATACTCGAGAGACTGTTGCACCAAAGATACATAATGGATTCCATGGAATCATCATCTACACCTATGTAGTCTACCTAGCTGCTGAGAGTACATAAACATGTGAATAGGAGAAGTTTATTCTCATATAATTAATTATATAATCTGCTAAGGTTAATCATCCACAAAATGGTAAGCAATAGGAAATATCCTTTCCTAGTTGGCCCATACTCGAGAGACCGTTGCACCAAAGATACATAATGGATTTCATGGAATCATCATCTACACCTATATAGTCTAGCTAGCTATTGAGAGTACATAAACATGTTACAATTAAAGCTACACTGATGAAACCATATAGCACAAAAAAATGGGTTCCATGAACCCATACTTCTATTAATTATTCACAACCATAGAGTCATATGAGACATATTGTTATAACCCCTCAAATTTTACTTAGAATAATGTAGTAATTTAAAAAAAAACTAAATACTAACATTCATACCACTAAAACAAACTTAAAAAATTAACCAAACAACTCAGAATAGAAGTAATTCTAAATTTAAATTCCAAAAAACTATATATGTCTTATAACTTTAAGAACCTCTTATCCAACGGAAGCACAATTGATTACTTTTTTATAAGCAATTAAACATGGAATTATACCAGAATGATTAAGTAACTCGAAACTTGAGACAACAAAGAATTTGAGAGACAATACACACTCTTGTATTAAATACTACTAGAAGAAAATTCAATAAGGAAGATGCCACTTCTTCCTCCACCTCAAAGGCTTGCCACACCTCAAGACCTTCTTCCCTCTCTCTCTTGCTCAACACAACCAAATCAACAACCTGAGTTGTTATCCCCTCCTTGAATACTTTAGCTGATCTCCTTGACCTTACACCTGTAGATCTCCTTGAGCTTGCTTCAATACTTCAATACTTTACTTGCTTGCTTGATTTACAATACATGCCTCATGGGTCTTTAAATAGAATCCCATGCATACAAAAATAGAACTCTAATTACAATAATTAGACACGCAGCTCGTGACTATAATTAGCCCCTAAACATGCAAACACTCGCTTTACTTAACTGAATATTCATCAACAGTAGTTCTAGAATGCCACAGGCGACTGACATCGGTCCCTGTCTGTCTGGTGCTAACCGATGTCAACTGACTCCCTGCCAATGCCAGTTGCCTTCTGCACTGGTCATGACCGACGTCTATCATGCTGCCAACGCCGATACTTTTGGATCTTCAGAACCTCCCTTTTTTGTGTCTGCAACAGTTGAAGCTTTTAGCTCCACACCCTAACAATCTCCCACTTGGAGATAAACAACTGCAACTGTAACTGTACCTATACACCATCTACTTTGTTCCCTTGGCTCTATATCCCTCTTCAAAGTCACTCTTGAAGACCAACCACCACAAAACTTGTGATGCCATACCTGTCACTTATGCCAAAAGAATTTTGCTGCTCCCAAATTCTTCATGACATACTTCTAAATCAACTTTACCCTTAGCTCAGAAAACTCCCTGTATATGAAACCCTGCAACAAGTAACACAATACAGTAACAGGATAATGTAGCTAATATTATCCAACTTGGTAAAGATAAAAACAATGGTCAAACCTCCATTGTCCTAGAGCCTAATCAAGACCATATACCATAGCCTTCTATCTCACGTGTCCATCCACTCTCTTCTCTATCATGGGAATCCATCCCTCATCCAGTGCTTTCTTCCAGCTGACAACTCCACCAACAAATACTTGTTTGGTTCTTCTCCAAGGACTCACACTCCTCATCCATGCCAAGCTCCCACTATTTCTGGATTCTACCTGCATTGCTTCTTCACATCTTCTTAGTTCTTGACCATTAGTAAGCAATATAAATAAGGTGAACAATGAATATGAGGTTCACTTACCCTTTCTGACCTCCATATGGGTGTTTGAGACTCCTTGACAGCTTGCTGTCCACCCTAAATCCGTTCCAGTGACCGATCTCGGCCATCTCCCATTCTGCTCCCGACTGATTTTGGTTCCCTACATTGACCCTGATTGCCAACGTCATTTCCCTGGCCGACGCTGGTGTCCCATCTGTCAACGTCAGTTCCTGCCTGACTGACATCAGACTTCTCTACCTGACTCTATCGACCCTGCTGGTCTACACATGATTGATGTCGATATCTGCCTAAATGACGTCGGTCCCAAGTGACTAACATCGGTGTCTGTGTGTTCCTGTAAGTGATGAAATCTTCATCTGCGAGCTCATCTTGGATCAAACCTCTGTCCATACTACCCTGCTCAGAATTATTCAACCCCTGTGACTGATCTTTATCCTTCATCTCCTCCATAAACACCAAGGCTTCTTTGTTCCTATCAAAAGCATCAAATTTCCTTTTTCTGTAATGAACTCTATCTATGCTTTCTGAATCTGAACACATACCTTTTGAATCAAGAACATCCATTCCCTTCTTATTCATGTGACCAAGCCTATTAAGCCACATCTTCGAATCTACAATTGAAGTAGATAAACCAAAAGTAGAATCAGTAATACAAGTAGATAGATAAAGAGTACCTACTTTCTTACCTCTTGCTAGAACAAGTGCACCCTTGGTAACCTTCCAAGAATCCGCTGTGAGGGTTATTGTGCATCCCTCATCACCCAACCTTCCTACAGAAACCAAAATCTACTTCAGAACTAGGACATGCATGACCTCCTTTAACACCCATGTGTTGTCCATCTACAATCTCAGCTGCACTTTCCCTTTTCCAACTATTTGACAAGGCGTACCATCCCCTAAATAAAGCACTCCAAAGTTTCCCTCTTCATACTCATGGAACAAATCTCTGTTTGGGGATGCATGAAAAGAAGAACCAGAATCTAAAACCCAAGATCCTACATGACTATCCAAAGAAAGTATAAGAGCTTCTTGTACCATAATATTTGCATCCTTTGCTTCTTCATTACCTTCATGTTGATTCTCTTTATCCCTCAACCAACACTCTTTCTTTGTGTGTCCTCTCTTTCCACAAAACCAGCAGGTGACACCTCTGGATTTGGATCTCCTTCCCACCTTCGACCTTGATTTCCCTTGCTCTACCTTCTCTCTTTGCCTTCCCCTGCTTTCTGCACTTAGATCATTCCCTGATGATTCACCTGTGCTTCTCTTGCGTATTTCTTCATTCAAGATCACACTCACAACATCATCAACTTTTAAGATTTTAGAAGCAGATGTAAAATTACTTACTGCCATAACCAAACTATCCCAACTTTCAGGTAAGGAGCATAAAATTAAAAGAGCCTTTACTTCATCATCAAAAACAATATTGACTGAAGCTAACTGGTTTACCAAACCATGGAAATCACTAAGATGAGTATGTACCGATCCACCTTCCTGCATTTGCAAAGTAAATAACTGCTTCATAAGAAATACCTTATTAGAAGCCGAGGGCTTTTCGTATAAATTCACCAAGGATTTTATCAAGTCTTCCATTGTCTTGCACTATGATAAGTTGGAAATCACAGACGATGCAAGGCTCAGCCTTATGGAACCGAGAGCCTTCCGATCAAGAACACTCCATTCTTCATCCTTCATATCTGTGGGCTTGCATGCAACCCCACCCAATGGTAAGTACAAATCCTTTTGATACAGATAATCCTCGATCTGCATTCTCCAATGTTGATAATTCTTGCCGTTAAACTTCTCCATTCGTAGCTTACTTTCTTCTGCCATTGCTGAACTCCCACTCAATCAAAAACCCTGTGAATGACCTGTAATCAACAAACAGTAACCTGATCCCTACAAACCATAGCTCTGATACCAACTGTTAAGAACCTCTTGTCCAACAGAAGCACGATTGATTACTTTCTTATAAGCAATTAAACATGGAATTATACCAGAATGATTAAGTAACTAGAAACTTGAGATAGCAAAGAATTTGAGAGACAATACACACTCTTGTATTAAATACTACTAGAAGAAAATACAATAGGGAAGATGCCACTTCTTCCTCCACCTCAAAGGCTTGCCACACCTCAAGACCTTCTTCCCTCTCTCTCTTGCTCAACACAACCAACTCAACAACCTGAGTTGTTATCCCCTCCTTGAATACTTCAGCTGATCTCCTTGACCTTACACTTGTAGATCTCCTTGAGCTTGCTTCAATACTTCAATACTTTACTTGCTTGCTTGATTTACAATACATGCCTCATGGGTCTTTAAATAGAATCCCATGCATACAAAAATAGAACTCTAATTACAATAATTAGACATGCAGCTCGTGACTATAATTAGCCCCTAAACATGCAAACACTTGCTTCACTTAACTGACAATTCGTCAACAGTAGTTTTAGAATGCCACAGGCGACTGACGTTGGTCCCTGTCTGTCTGGTGTTGACCGACGTCAGGTGACTCCCTGTCGACGCCAGTTACCTTCTGCACTGGTCATGACCGACATCAATCATGCTGTCGATGCTGGTACTTCTGGATCTTCAGCAACCTCCCTTCTTCGTGTTTGCAACAGTTGAAGCTTTTAGCTCCACACCCTAACAGGTTAATCATCCAAAAAATGGTAAGCAATAAGAAATATCCTTTCCTAGTTGGCCCATACTCGAGAGACCGTTGCACCAAAGATACATAATGGATTTCATGGAATCATCATCTACACCTATATAGTCTAGCTAGCTACTGAGAGTACATAAACATGTTATAATTAAAGCTACACTGATGAAACCATATAGCATAAAAAAATGGGTTCCATGAACCCATACTTCTATTAATTATTCACAACCATAGAGTCATATGAGACATATTGTTATAACCCCTCAAATTTTACTTAGAATAATGCAAGAATTTAAAAAAAAACTAAATACTAACATTCATACCACTAAAACAAACTTAAAAAATTAACCAAACAACTTAGAATAGAAGTAATTCTAAATTTAAATTCCAAAAAACTATATATATCTTATAACTTCAAGGAAAGTAAATACAATAGGATATAGTTACGTCTGGTCTACTAATACAGTAACTAATATTCAAAATATAATCAAACATGATTATTACATTTACATCTTCTTAGGCATCTAGTCTAATATAATAAATAGATACTAAGCTCTTTGAATCTTGAGTCAAACCATCTTATGTAACTTTGAATCTCCAGTACAGTCTCCAAGTAAATAGTACTATTGTGGGGAGGGAGAACATCATCCAAGCATTTTTCCACACCAACCATTGACCAATCATCACTCGACTAATCCCATATCAAGAAATGTCCCTCCCTTCATGGATAGGTATATGGAATGGTGTGGAAATCTAGAGAACAAGCAAGTACCCAAAGTGTGTATGATTTCTAAACTAAACATGTAGTGTATCATAAAAAACCTATTCTATTGCATGATATCACACTAACATTACAAAAATAATATTTCATTATACATTATTTAACAACAATATTCATACTAAGTACATTCTCCTAACAATCATATCGCATCACATGCTAAACATAAGAGTAATCTAAGTATACTTTTATTCCATCCACACATGAATGAATTATACATTATTATTTAACTCAAACAAAATTTAATGCTTATAGTTCATACCACCTGAGTATGTTTCACTTTAAACTGTTGATTCCCAACTACTACAATAAGATTCAAAATTACACCCTATGATATCCCATAATATCATAGTTTAGTATTCTAAGGCACAACTACTAGTTTTTCCACAATTAGTCATACTAAGTAGTCATAAATACATAGAAGCATACAATTTTAATAAAGTAAGAACATATAACAAGCGAAGTCATACAAATACATAAAAATATAACCTAACATTTGTTTACACTCTCAAGCTTGTATGCATGCATACATAATGTCTTATTAACTGTTACAAAACATATTTTTTAAGAGATAACCAACCCATTCATTTAATCAGTCAATGTAAGTGAGAGTCTAAACATTCAACTATAATATGTACCATTCAGGCATATACATTTAAGCTAATGTATTCTATGATATCCCATA
Organism: Torreya grandis; assembly: GCA_037957365.1. NCBI lineage: Eukaryota > Viridiplantae > Streptophyta > Pinopsida > Cupressales > Taxaceae > Torreya > Torreya grandis. The sequence goes on along the minus strand of JARHVA010002390.1, from coordinate 444,835 downwards.
ATATCATAGATCATTGTGCTTGAGAATCCTAATCACACATGGACAGTCAATCTTACACTAAAATTATAAAATAAACAAGCATATGATTATACCACCCAGGTATACCTTGGATTATACTACACAATAATAATATGAAAACATATTTTCTAGGCACACATCTCAATGTCCTATTTTATTCTAGAAATGTCTAATCATTTGCACATAAATTACTCTCACAAAATATAATGCACACAAGCTTTCATCTTTACATGACGCTATAGAATTTGACTCAGTTGACATGTTGCATAAAACTATAGTGCTACATATATACTATTTATTTCGCTGAATTGCAGGTATTCATTTATAGAGTACCTCTAATATAATGTAAAACTCTAAGCTGCTTTGTTCACATATATATTTCTATATTCTGACATTATTTTCCAAAAGGTTTACATGATTAAATATTATGTGAAATGACACACAAGTTTTCACTATTTATTTCCAAACTGAGTGTGTAATGTATTCCAACATTTACTGTTATCAATATCTCATCTCTTAATTATGTTATCATGATAATTACCCTCATTATTTAATAATAATAATATTTTATCTGATAATACATTTTCGTTCAATCCATGATACAAAAATCTGAGACAAAGATAAAGTTTTACCCTATATTTGATCTTGCATTAAGGAAGGAACATAGTTTTCTTCATGCATTTACTATCACCGAAATAACTTATCAAATTCACATAATTATTATTTTCAGCCATTAAAATATTATTGACTTAATGATCAATAAATTGTTAACTCATCGTTACAATTTGTTTAACTCAACTTTGCAGCCATTAATCTCAGTGTTTAAGGTTATGACTAAATGTCCTGACTACTTGGCATTTAATGATATAGCTAGGCATTTCACTTAAAAAAGACTCAACGTTATAATTATAAGGATTTCTTTGACATAACATTGATATTTATGTGGTCTACATTATTAAAACACATCACTTCTTATAAACAAAGTGTTTCACTTCAAATACCGTGTTTGACTTTAAGCTTAGTGCTTTAACATTAAAATAGACTCAAATATTAAATAAGGCATCATTTATAATAGAAACTCTTTAATTCGCTTCACTTAAATAACATGGCCTTTATTCACTGCATTTCAATTTTACTATAAAAGGTTCAAAACTTCAATGAAATGACTGAGTGCTATAATAAAACTCTATAATTTCCATCTTAAACTCAACTTTCCTAGTTTAACACTCAACACAACCAATAAAATATAAAATAAGCACTACCCTTTTTAATTCCAAACTCAGCTTTTTTAGTTGAACACTCAACAATTTAAAATTAAATATATATCCATCTTTAATTATCAACTCAACTATTTCAAAATATATACATACAATGATATCAATAATATAAAAGTCTTTCCATTACAAAAGCTAACTTGGCAACTTAAAGAGTGACTCAACATTGAAGTAAAGACTCAAATATTTTAGTTTAATGCCTAACATTCCAAAATAAAGACTGGGGTTTTTGTTTGAACTTGGCATTTCAAAATTGACTTTGGTGTTATAACTTTGTAGCAATGACATAACAATAACAAAAGTAATAAGGCATTTCATACTATATAGGGCATTTCAATTTAGAACCAGACACTTCAAATTCATTGACTTAGAAATTCAAATATATGATGCAACATTTGAGTTAATTTTAATCCAAAGGTTGGGCATCTTAATTTTGATACTCAACATTTTATATAGTATAATCAACGCTTATGCTATTCATAATTTTATCAAAGTCTTAGGCCATATCAATTTTTTTTACATTGGCCAACATTTCTTACCAAATAAAAACATCATGCATCTAAGGTAGATACTTACATAGACATAGAAAAATACAATTCCAAGAAAATAATATAAAGGAAAGATTAAGTGCATTATGCAAAATATCATATTTGTAAATCACTTGTAAATTTGGGAATGGTTTTATTTCATTATGGCACTGCAACATCTGCCACAACATCTATGAATGCAGTACACATAGTAATTTATTACAATACTCAGTAATCATTATTATACATGGCTCATATTTTTGTAAATAAATACTCAATAATTTAACTAAATTACATGGAATTTTATTTCATACTTGGTGTTCCTATCATACGGCTTAGCGTCTAATTAAAATTATATGGTGTTTTCACTCTTTTAAGAATCAATTTATCCTTTTGCAAACTTAGCCTTGGATTCCAAATTACTCAACATAATAACCATATGTATATACTCATCAGATTTATAATTTTATATTGGAATCATAGTTATACCTATATTTTATTTTATAGATAACTTAATTTCTACTTTATTTTCAGCATTCTAGCTTTTATATACAATGCCTAAATTTATAATTATTAAACTTAGCCAATAATTATCAGTGACTTAATCAATTTGAGCTTAGTGATTTCAATATATTTACACAACATTTTATATTACACTAAGCATTATTTTATGCAAACTATGACAATAAATATAAAATAGAACCAACCTCCTTGAAGAATTATCTAAAGAATGAAGACGCCCTTCCTTTATTTCTCCATTTTCCTTTGCCTTTTTTGTATTTCATTCTCTTCTCTTCTCTCCGTGTCCCTATGTGTTTTTTAAAATTTCATTCAGCTTTATTTATATAACTAAGCCTCTCTCTTTACATGTTGTGCCCCACTCTTGCATGTTATTTATCCATCAAAATTTGCATGCTCTTTATTTCCCAAGTTCACCATCCTGCATATTATCTATGCCTGCCTTTAATTTTACAAATCTTAGTTATCTTGTCTTTTAATTTATATTTCCAAAGTTTAAATTGAGTTACCTTATTTTTTTTTATAATTATGCATGCATATTCAAAGATTATTTATTTTCTAAGTTAACTTAAGTTTAAATTTTAAACCTTCATTCACAATGGATTTCATGCAAAAGGGCTTATCTCTTTATCATGATAATTAAATTTCCTCAATTTAATTATAATAGAAAATTATATCTTAAATAGATAACTAAATCAATTAATAAATCTGATTATTATTTTAATCAAATACTTGTAAAAGTGGATTATACATAAAGACTTTAAATAATGATATTTACCAAATATCATTTAAACCTTTCATCGAGTTAAGTAATCAGATTAATGTCCACATCGGTTAGATGATCAAAATACAAAATTTGAATGAATATCTATGCAATAACAACGTACATAAAATCACATAATTTAGATCATCATTAATATTGACCAAAACATGAACATAACCAAAGTATATAAGCACATAAAACAAACTAGCTAACCAGATCAAACAAAGAGTTTAAACAAGTTAATCAATTGTGATGTGTGTGTTGGGTTACTATAAGTTTTCTCTATTATTATCTCAATCATTCCATCTATCCCATCCTCTTTGATGATGCTCTCCCTCTTCAAGCTCTGAGAGTAGGATCTATCTTGCATCCACCTTATAAAAAGTAAGTAGTTAGTTTGAGTCATCATATATATCAACCAATAATATAAAACTAATAAATATACAAAATAATAAAATAAAACTATCACATTATGTATACAAATAAATAATATCACTGTCTCATACCAGTATATGTCAAAATGCTCAAATCAAGGCAATAATAATCAGATAATAACCATATTATTCAATGGATTAAATGTTTATAAGTCATAAGGTGAAATTGGATTTTTTCATCTTCCCTTGCCTAAAACCTTGATAACTCTTATTAAAACAAAATTTATGATTAACAATACAAAGTTTAAAAACATAAAAATATAGTATCAAGTATCATATCATATAAATACATATAAATTTTACCTGAAGAACTCATCACAATTCTCTCATTTAACACTATTCTTAGAGTATTGGTCCCACAAGACCTTATTTGGTGACATTTTATATTATGAAAATATATTTTAAAAATGTCACTTATGCTTATTATTTCTATTATGATTACCTTGGAGTTTATAACTGGCAAAACAAGCTTATAATAACTTGATAAGTCTTACTAACTTTCTAAAAACACACGAGTTCATCACAATAGTCAAAACAATTGACCAAGAAGAGTTCCACAAAACCTTCCAACCTCTCTGCACATCTCTCTATCTTAGAGAGTGTATTTATCATATAGAAGAAAAGTATTTAGAGAACTTGGCAAGAATGATGTGTATATGTTAATACTATCACTACACTACGTAGCTTTAGATAAGTATAACATGTCAATATTGTCATTACTCAATTGAAACTCCTGACAAGCAAGAGGATGAATAGGAATGATAAATATAATGTATACAAAAATTCATGGAATACCCATTCACATGGAACACTCATCCATAGTATACATGCCTATGGCCATACGACTAAATTTGATAAGTTTTACCTATCAAATCCTAGATTCAACAAGTCCACCTGTCGAATCCAAGTCAGTACCAATAATCCAAGTTAATGTGAGGCTAATTATGATACCATCCTATCACTTAGAACTCACGTTCCCAATTCACCACTCTTCCCTCAAGTCTCCACGACCTAACAATTTTCAAAAAGTGCACAAGTTTCATGAAACACAAATCTATGCTAACTGATCATAAAAATTAATACTATATGCTAATTAATTTTAGATGTAATAACTTATATACAAGTTAAATCATGCAATCATCTCGAGATTGTATTAAGTTGCTACTAATCAAACATAACTAGTATACTATTCTACAACTTAATCTATAGTGTTATATTCATAGTAAAAAGGAAATAATACCATAATTAACATAACATACAAAGGCTTAATATCATACCATCCCTATAACCTTATAATTGAGATAATGTCTCCTTGCTTGCATGACTAACACACAATAATTAAAAAGTTTATCTCCACCCTTTTAGACTACCAAGATGTTCTACACATCTTATACCTTACTCTCAAAGAAAGGTACATATATAACTCTTCAAAATAATATGCTTTAAGAAGAGAATAATATCAGTCTAAACAAAGATATACAATAACATAATAATTGTAATCAACTAGAATTAATATAAATTCCAAGTTATCCACTCCTCATGGTCAAGTACACAAGTTTAGATATAATAGTGGCTCTATGAAGTCATGAGTGAAATTAGAAGCTAAAATATCATAAACAAAAATTCATACATACCCTAATATGATAGAAGGAAACATTGCAACCCACGTTGCCAATCACTATTCACTTACCAAACTTGTAAGTGTAGTAAGATCACCTACTTTCACAACTATAAATAAAATATGAACCACAAATATGCATCAATCCATTAAATCCTATGACTTTTCTCAATGAGAAGTAGTAAACACTATCCCATAAACTTAAGGGAATAAAACAACAATTTAGAAATAAGTTTCTGCCTAAGGAAACTCTAAATCAACATCCTAAAAAAAAAATGAATCTTCTAAGTAGTTTAAAGTGATGCAAGGGGAGAGTGAGATAATAACAACTCACCTCTAAGCTAACTAAGAGAGATGACACCTCTCCTAAGTCCACATAAATATAAGGATACTAATCCACATAGTAAACTCTTAACAAAAAGGAATTCTTAGCCCAGACATCTATACTTAACTATAAGAAAATTCCCACTACACTAGGTGGTGCCAAACTAGAATGGTCTTATAAGATTCCCACTCCTAAGATCTGTGTAAGTAAGATGCAAAATAATGCATATAAACCTAAGTGGGAATCACTCCATGCTTTTTTAAACAATCAAAAGCGCAATGAAAATGGTGAAGGTGATTTGATTACTAAGAAAGATATGCAATCAAACTCGAGGTATTCAATTTAAAAGATCAAGAATACAATAGTAAACTTTTGTTCAAAACTCAATAACTAAGCTATGCACTCTCCTATCCATACACCTTATAAAACCATCACCAAAAGGATAATTGATAAACCAATCCTTTAACAACTCTAATGGGGTAAGAATACTCTTAGGGCACACACTCAATGTACTATGCATACTTTCTCAAATCTCCTTTCTACAAAACATAAAGATACAAAAATGCTAACGGAGTCATTAGGTCCTAGAGTTCAATCCACAACTCTGATACCACATTTTACAACCCCTCAAGTTGTACTTAGAATAATGCAATAATTAAAAAAAAAAACCAAATACTAACATTTATACCACTAAAAGAAACTTAACAACTTAACCAAACAACTCAGAATATAAGTACTTCTAAATTCAAATATCAAAAAACTATATATATCTTATAACAACTCCGAGGAAAGTAAATACAATAAGACACAACTACGTCTAGTCCATTAATACAAAAATTATTGTTCAAAATATAATCAAACATAATTATTACATTTACATCTTCTTAGGCATTTGACCTAATACAATAAATAGATACTAGGCTCTACGAAGCTTGAGTTGAACCATCTCATGTAACTTTGAATCTCCAGTATAGTCTCTAGGTAAATAATACTATTATGGGGAGGGAGAGCATCATCCGAGCATTTTTCCACACCAACCATGGAGCATGGTCCCTCACATAATCCCCTATCATGAAATGGCCCTCCTTTCATGGATAGGTAGATAGAATGGCACAATAATCTATAAAACAAGCAAGTACCCAAAGTGTGTATGATTTCTAAACTAAACATGCAGTGTATCATAAAAAACCCATTCTATTGCAAGATATCACATTGACATACCAAAAATATGATCTCACTATATATTATTTAACCATAAGATTCATACTAAGTACATTCTCCTCGCAATCATATCGCATCACATGCTAAATATAGAAATAAACTAACTATACTTTTATTCCCTCCACACATGAATGAATCATACATTATTTTTTAACTCAAATAGGAATTAATGCCTATAGTTCATACCACTCGAGTATATTTCACTTTAAATTGTAGATTCCTAACTACTACAATAAGATTCAAAACTGCACTCCATGATATCACAAAATATCATAGTCTAGTGTTCTAAGGCACAACTACTAGTTTTTCCACAATTAGTCATACTAAGTAGTCATAAATACATAGAAGCATACACTTTTAATGAAGTAAGAACATATAACAAGGAAAGTCATACAAATACATAAAATTCTAACCTAATATTCATTTACACTCTCAATCTTGTATGCACACATACATAATGTCCTATTAACTATTATAAAACATACTTTTCAAGAGATAACCAACACATTCATTTAATTAGTCAATGTAGGTGAGAGTCTAAACATACAACTCTAGTATGTACCATCTGGGCATATACATTTAAGCTAATATACTCTATGATATTCCATAATATCATAGCATATTATGCTTGAGCAACCTACTCAAACATGAACAATTAACCTTACACTAAAATTATAAAACAAGCAAGCACAAGATTATACCACTCGAGTATACCCTAGATTATATTACATAATAATAATCAGATGAAAATATATTTTCTAGGCACACATCTTGATATCCTATTTTATTCTATAAATTTATAAGCATTTAAATATAATTTACTCTAAAAAAATATAATGCACATAAGCTGTCATCTTTACATGATGCTACAGAATTTGACTCTATAGACATGTTGCATAAAACTATAGTGCTGTAGATATACTGTTTACTTGGTTAATCACATGTATTCATTTAAAGAGTACCTATAATATAATGTAAATCTCAAAATTGTTTTGTTCACATATATATATATTTCTATGTTATGACATTATTTTCGAAAAGGTTTACATAATTAAATATTGTGTGAAATGACACACAAGTTTTCACTATTTCTTTCCCAATTGAGTGTATAAAGTATTACAACATTTATTGTTGATCAATATCTCATCTATTAATTATGATATCATGATAATTATGCTCATTATTTAATAATAATAATATTTTATCTGGTAATGCATTTATGTTCAATCCATGATATGTAAATCCAAGGCAAAGATAAAGTTTCACCCTATATTTGATCTTGCATTTAGGAGGGGATAAAGTTTTCTTCATGCATTTACTATCATCAAAATAACTTATCAAATTCACATAATTGTTATTTTTAGACATTAAAATATTATTAATTTAATGATCAATATTTTTTATTTGATAGGTTGATAAATAGGTTGACGGGTCCCATACCCTTACAAAAGAAGGTGAAAGATAAGTAGGAAAGCTCATCAAAACAGAGTGAGATAAAACTTAGAAACTAACTGGAGACACCAACTTCAGCCTAAAAGACACCAAAACCTAACAAAAAATTAAAAGAAACCTAGACCACTAACTAGCTATTCCAACTCCTCAGACTCAGAGTATAAGACCAATTTCTTGGTCTTTATGTTTTCCACTTTCTTGTTCTTGCCTCTATTCTGATTCCCAATAACCTACTTGTTTTCCATATCTAACCTCTTCCACTTCATTTTAGTTGATTTGAAATCCTCCATCACCTTCTCGATTCCTTCTTGGTTTCGTCAGCATCACCATGGTATGTGGTTTTAGTCCCTTGGGGGGTATATTCAATGGTTCCATCTTCCTCATCATTTCCTAGAGCATATTTGCCATGAAACGAAAGACTTTTCAATTTCTCAATCTCATCAATAATTTTCATACGCAAAAGCTTCTGTATGGTTATTTTGGTTTATAATTTTTTTAGGGACTACTCAAAATCTTCTTTCATCTTGGGATTAAAGAAGGCCCAACCCCTGCTAATAATTGGAGTTACAATTTTGGGAGCCCCCATTTGATTTCCACTCGGTTCAACATCCCCTTGCATGAAATCATCACCAAAAAATTGATTTTGGTCCCCTGCCTGCTCAGTTTCTAGATCTAAGAAGTCATCCTCTCTACTTGAATCTTCATACTCATTTGTGATATTGATAGCCTCCGTAACCACTTTAGACTAGAGGGATTTTCCCTTTTTAACTAGGAGCAGAATGAGCCTTTGGTGGATTAGGTTTGCTGAGGGGTTGCTCTTAAAATTTGTGATCGAAGCTCCCAAAGACTTAAGGAGAAAAAAGGGTAAGCTAATAATATAGCCTTTGAAATGGTTAAGTAGAAGGAAATGATGTGAAAATATTACTGTGTGCTTCTCTTCTAGCATAATGTATCTCATTATCTATCAACAAACGTTTGGACATTTTCTATGTACATCCACCCTTATGAACCCTTTCTGGTTTGAAGCATTCAGATTTTTTTTCTCCTTGTAAAAAATGTTGAACAACTCTTCCTTTCTCTTATTTTCTTTAAATGCCTTAACTCCTAAGCACTCTATCCCAGTAATTTTCCCTATGACCTCTTTAGTGACCAAGAGCCTAAGCCCATGTAATAAATTGTTAACTCACTGATCAATATATTATTAACTCAGTGTTAAAATTTGTTTAACTCAACTTTGTAGCCATCAATCTCAGTGCTTAAGGTTATGACTAAATGTTCCAACTACTTAGCATTTCAAGGATATAGCTAGGATTTTCACTTAAATAAGACTCAACATTATAATTATAAGAATTTTTTTACCATTGATATTTCTATGCTCTACATTATACAAATGCAACTCTTATTTTAAACATATAATTTCACTTCAAATAATGAATTTGAATTTAAGCTCAGTGCTTTAACATTAAAATAAACTCAAATATTAAATAAGGCAACATTTATAATATAGACTCTTCAAATTACTTCACTTAAATAACATGGCCTTTATTCACTGCATTTCAATTTTACTATAAAAGGTTTAAAACTTCAATGAAATGACTGGGCACTACAATAAAACTCAATAATTTTCATCTTAAACTCAACTTTCCTAGTTGAACACTCAACACAACCAATAAAATATAAAATAAGCACTGCCCTTTTTAATTCTAAACTCAGCTTTTCTAGTTAAGCCGTCAACGATTTATAATTAAATACACATCAATATTTAATTATCAACTCAACCATTTAAAAATATATACATACAATGATATCAATAATATAATAGTATTTCTGTTACACAAGCTGACTTGGCAGCTTAAAGAGTGACTCAGCATTGAAGTAAAGACTCAACTATTTTAGTTTAAAGCCTGGCATTTCATAATAAAGATTGGGGTTTCTATTTGAACTTGGCATTTCAAAATTGACTTTGGTGTTATAACTTTGTAGTGATGATACAAAAGTAATAAAAGTAATAAGGCATATCATATTATACAGGGCATTTCAATTTAGAACCTGAAACTTCATATTCATTGACTTGGCAATTCAAATATATGATGCAAAATTTTAGTTAATTTTAATCTAAAGGCTGGGCACCCTACTTTTGATACTCAGTGATTTATAAAGTACAATAAGCTCTTATGCTATTCATAATTTGATCAAAGTCTTAGGCCATATCAATTTTTTTTACACTGGCCAACATTTCTTACCAAATAAAAATGTCATGCATCTAAGGCATCTACTTTCAGAGACATAGCAAAATACAATTCCAAGAAAAGAAAACAACTTAAAGATAAAGTACATTACACAAAATATCATATTTCTAAATCACTTGCAAATTTGGGAATGAATTTATTTCACTGTGCCACTGCAACATCTACCACATCTATGAATGTAATACACACAATAATTTTCTTACAACACTCAACAAACATTATTATACATGGCTTAGCTTTTTGTAAATAAATACTCAATAATTAACTAAATGACATGGCATTTTCTTTCATATTTGGCGTTCTTATCATATGGATTAGCATCTAATTAAAATCATATGACATTTTCATTCTTTTAAGACTTAATTTATCCTTTTATAAACTCAGTATTGGAGTCCAAATTTCTCAACGTAATAACTATTTGTATATACTAGCATATTTCTAATTTTATATTGGCATCACAATTATACCTGCATTTTATTTTATAGATGACTCAAATCTACTTTATTTTCAGTGTTCCAACTTTTATATACATTGCCTAAATTTATAATTATTAAACTTAGCCAATAATTATCAGTGATTTAATCAATTTGAGTTTAGTGATTTCAATATATTTACACAACATTTTATATTACACTAAGCATTATTTTATGTAAACTATGACGAGAAATATCAAACATAACCAACCTCCTTGAATATTTGTCTAAAGAATAAAGATGCCCTTCTTTTCTTTCTCCATTTTCCTCTGCCTCTTTTGTATTCTATTCTCTTTTCTTTTCTCCGAGTCCCTGTGTGTTATTTTTAAATTTCATTAGGCTTTATTTATATAACTAAGCCTCTCACTTTACATGTTTCACTCCACTCTTGTTTGTTATTTATTGATCAAAATTTACATGCTCTTTATTTCCCAAGTTTGCCATCATGTATATTATCTCTGCCTTCCTTTAATTTTGCAAATATTAGTTCTCGTCTTTTAGTTTCTATTTCCAAATTTTAACTTGAGTTCCCTTCTTTTTTCTTTTGTTTATAATTATGCATGTGTATTATAATATTAGTTATTTACTAAGTTAGCTTAAGTTTAAATTTTAAACCTTAATTCACAATGGATTTCATGTGAAAGGGCTCATCTCTTTATCATGATAATTAAATTTCCTCAATTTAATTATAATAAACAGTTGTATTTTAAAAAGATAACTAAAGTAATTAATAAATCCAATTATTATTTTGATCAAGTACTTGTAAACATGTATTATATATAAATACTTTAAATAATTATATTTACCGAATATCATTTAAACCTTTCATTGAGTTAAGTAATCAAATTAGTGTCCATATCAGCTAGATGATCACAAGACAACATTTGAATGAATATATATGCACTATCAACATACATGAAATCACATAATTTAGACCATCATTAGCATCGAATATACCACAAACATAACAAAACTATATAAACATATAAAACAAACTAACTAACCAGATCAAACATAGAGTTTAAACAAGTTAATCTATTATGATGTGTGTGTTGGGTTACTAGCAGTTTCCTTTATTATTCTCCTAATCATTCCATTTATCCCATGCTCTCCAATTATGTTCTCCTTCATCAAGCTCTAAGGGTAGTATCTATCCTGCATCCACCTCGCAACAAGTAAGTAGATTTTTTTGAGTCATCATATATATCAATAAATGATACAAAACTAACAAATATACATCTTTAATATACAAAATAATAAAATAAAGCTATCACATTATGTATACAAATAAACAATATCACTGTCCCATACTAGTATATGTCAAAATGCTCAAATAAAGGTAATAATAATAAGATGATAACCATACTAAATAATGGATTAAAGGTTTATAAGTCATAGGGTGAAATTAGGATGTGACACATATGTAGAGTACGACAGACTCTATAGTTCCAAATATGACAACTATGCATTTTTCTTGGCAGTATCACTAGTTTGGTGTACCATATTTTGATTTTAGAGCTTCCTATGAGCATTCATTCTATCGGATAATAGGTTAAACATTTTTCCTTTCTGAAAAATCCAAAAATTAAAAAAAATTATTCAAAAAAATACAAAAACATTTAAATAAATTTAAAAATACAAAAATATTCAACATTCATATGCTTAATAGATCCTTGGCATCTATGTTATTTACTTTATGTTAATATATAACATATAATTTATTTTCTAGATACACATATGTTTCACACATACTTGAGTGTGAAACAAGCATATACCAAATACATGATACATGCATGTGCAAATGTTAGACCTTTCCTCTTTCTGTGTGACACACTACGTTGGGGCATCTACTTCCTTGATCATGATTGATACAAGTTGCATTACTTTATGATCATTTATACATTATAATATTAAGCATATATATACTAAAACTTACACATGCCTATGCTCATGATGACATCTTTCATAATGCACATGATATGCTATGTTACATGATATTTTTGCTAACACATATATGCAAGGAATAGTATGATATGTTTATGTTGGTCACTATTAAGCCTATTTTTATTATCCCCCTTTTTTCTAAAAAACATGTCATGTTTTTTATTTTTCCATATATATGACCTAGTGTCATAAAGTATAAAACTATGGTGGAGGCCAACTCATTTGCATTAAATTAAATACACAATTTATAGACATTGGTAGACATTTGATTACTATATTTGAATTAATTTCTTACTTCTAATATTGATTAAGTGGTTTAAAAAACATAAGTCGGTTCTAAATGAAATATTTTTTAGAATTAATTTTCAAATGTTTTGTAGGGCAATTTATAGTGTATTTAATGGTTTATAATAATTACAATGCTTAGTTTGAGCTTGGTGCAATTCATAGTGTTGAATCATAAAAATATATTATATTAATGCTTGGTATAACATTTGATCATATTAAAGTGATGAAAATGAGAGATAATACTTTTAGTCATTCCTTGTACCATCTCATACATTCATAGTTCATTTGTTCAGTATTTGTTTTCTGATGTCATAACATGTTTTGTCAGCTGCTCTTGATCAGGTTACTTTGATGAGAGAATTTTCAAAATTGGTTCTTGTAGTCTTTATAACTATTGTATTACTATGGTATAACAATTCATGATTAAATTTCTTGATGATCTTATAAGATTATATCATTATTGTTGAATATATGGAAGACCTAAAAACTAAGTATCAACCACCTAGTCTATATATCTAAGACTTAAAAGCATTCCCTAAATATTATACATGTTTATTACCTAGGAGGTAATATTAATATAATGTAGGTATTGAGTTATATGTTTTAATGGTTCACTTCAAACATGGTATTATGGTTGATAATCACATTGATCAAAGTCTTAAGTTAAATGTCAACTAGGGTTAAGTTGTAAGTTCGAAGTAAAGTTTATTAGGTTGAATGATGATTCACCATAGATTTGATGACTAATGAAATTAATGGCTTACAATCTTAAGGTTTGAGATGGAATATTTGATAAGATTATATGCATTAAGTTTAGGGTACTTGACTTAGAATATGGATCTAGTAGTTGATATGATAAACTGGTAAATAGATTTCTAAATGAATTAATGAGCTTCTAATTTTAGCATGGTGTAGTTAGTAAGTTAGTAGATGTTATGGAATCTAATGCGAGTTTTACACATCATGTTAGATAAAAAATAAAATTTACGATATTATAAAGTGGTAAAATTCTTTATGTTAGTTTCATTTCATTTCAAGCCTACTACAAAAGTGAAGCTTTGTTTGAAAGCATTCTCAAGGGGTTGAAGAAAATATAGTGAGATTTTGGAAAATATTTTACAAGGTCGATGAGGTATGTTTAGTTATTTACTTGATTCAAAAAAATACTATGAGAGATATATCCTGGAAGTGTGTTTTTTGTTGCATGGTTTGCATTATAGTTGTAATTGGAAGTCTGAATAAAGGAATGATTAATCAAAAGGACTACATGTAGTATTATGTCTTTCTTTTGAAACATTTGGAAAGTTTAGATCTGGTTCAAGTAAAGTAGATGGATTGACCTTGATTTTCTTAATGATTGACCTTTTGAGAAAGATATAGCATTAGATAGTTTCTTAAAATGTTTTTATTGTTCGACCATGCATGCATTCTTTGCCAAAAAGACTATGGTTGGCTTGAAAATACTATGCACATCTCAACTGAGTGTTATTTATTCTAGAAATTTGTTATAATATTTCATGCAGTTAGGTATTTTCCTTTTCACCAAATGTATGAATTGGTTTGATATTATGTCTTTGATGATAAACATGTTATAGTTATATTTGTTTCATTGAAGGCATGGAAATAATTATTCATTTGGAAATGGTTTTAAATTCATTTTTGAGAGAATATAGTTTGATATGACTCTCTTGGTATTTTGATTGTCAAAGAGGATTTAAGTATCAAATGATTATTTACATAAATATTCTAGTCTTATAATGCATGCGTTCACTTACTAGTTGATAGAGATTAGTCAGGTCATTTTATTGAGAAAATCAGGTGATAGTGTTTGAGAAAAAATATTTGTAGTCTCTATCATGTACAAGAAATCATTTATAACTGATAAGGTTATATGCATACAACTTGTTTTATTTATCAAAGGCATGAGCTAGTTTTGATAATATTATTTCAATGACAAATATGATTAAATGGTGGATTTTGTTTCTTGCTAATAAATTTCAAGGAGTTTCTTCAATTTCATTCTGCATGAATTCTAGTTTGAAGAAGTTTGTATCATGGTTCATATTTGCAAATGTGTGATTCAGTTTTGTATGCATATGGAAGAATTAAAAAAATAGTAGAATACCTTGCAAATAGTCAGTATTGGGTTTAATGGTTACTATGTGAAATTAATCAATCAAATTCATGTCTTGGGTTTTGGAAGATGTTTTGATGGTATAACAGTAACGATGATGGTTTTGAAAAACAATTGATGACATATAAGATATTTTTGAGTAAAATAAAATTTTTATTGTAAAGTTAATGGTGTATGTTTTAAGATTTAGATTTTATTTTGAATAGAATATTAAGAGAAATATATTTTGGTGTTTGGGTATATAATTATCTTTTGAGATAAAAAACATGGTTCTTTTGAAAATATGATTTGATAGCATGATTTTAGAATTATATATAATGCTAAAATTCTATAGAGTTAGATATTTAAAAGGATTTTGTTTGAGCATATCTATCTGATCAAGCTTGATTCTACTACATAATCAATTTCACGAGGGTCTGCTTTATGCATGGTATTTCAATTTGTGGTCAAAATAAAATTAACAAGCTTAATTGTTATTTTGATCACTTTAAGTCTGGGTCATTTCAAAATGTAATTTTAAAAAGTTTTAACAATTCATAAAAATGTGCTATATGAAAACTACATTTAGATCATGGTAGTCATGATGAGGTATGATAATTATGGTTAAGTGTTTTATCTCATTATGGTGATTTTTGTACTTTTGTTAGAATGAATATTGTTTTAATGGCAAAATCAAAATTAACATAGGTTTTGAAATTTGAAAATAGCACATGTTTGTTTGATATAAATATATGAACTTCATTAAGGTTAGGATTATATCGATTTGACTTCATATATTTATTTGTGCATTTCATTCCCTGCTAGCATTAAGTAATGATTGTAGTTTGGTTGATTTTAAGGATTCAAAACATATCACAATCTATTTTCAAACATTGATATATAGAAATGAAATGAACTTTTAATATATATAGTTTGGTCCTGAATAATATTTTTGATTATTTCAGTTTGTTGGTTAAGATGTCAGGTTGGACTCTAAATTCATTTAATTATAGTAGAAATATTTGGGGTCAAGATCAACATAGCAAGGGCAGTCCTTCATGGTAAATTCTCAAGGATAATTATTTTGCAGGCATAGGGTTGCTCACTCTTTTCCT
Organism: Torreya grandis; assembly: GCA_037957365.1. Taxonomy (NCBI): domain Eukaryota; kingdom Viridiplantae; phylum Streptophyta; class Pinopsida; order Cupressales; family Taxaceae; genus Torreya; species Torreya grandis. Next base: position 428,502 of record JARHVA010002390.1, on the reverse strand, counting down.
AGGTCATTTAACTACAAAATCTAAGTGTCCATCCATTTTTATGCTACTGATCCTATTTTTTAAAATATTTTTGACTTATTTTCACCTATTTATTTATCCTTTCATGATAATAGAGGTTTGAAAAGAGCATATGGGAGATATCATCCTCATGGATGAGGTAGCCCAAATGAATCTTCTTTACACATTCATACTGTTGTTTAATTCAGTCAATATAATACTCTAACATATCCACATCCTAAAAATGTGCTTGACATGATGGTAAAACTACACCCTAATTCAATTTTGCTAATCAATACCAAACTTCCTTCACCTGAGCTTGAAAATTGACTTAAACATTATACCAAATTAACTCTTAATCAGTTTATACCACTCGTACCTGAATCAGATAGGACTATTCCCTCCAGTGGAAACTATGCCATCAACCTTTCAACTTCATCCTTGATAATAAGAATGGTTAAAAAGATCAAATTGGAAGTAGATTATGTTGAAGGCACTCAGTTGATCATTTTTCTTGCCACTACAATGGAGTATACTAAGTATTTGACTGATAGGGGTGTTCCTTTGATTAAACTAGTTTTATATTTTGATGATGAGTAAATTGTTGTTCAAGTCATGTTTTGGTTGATCTTTACTACTTTGATTCACAGTTGATGACACTTTGATATTTTGATATGTAGACATATATAAATGACTTTAGCAATTTTGATAAGACATGATATTACCTTTCTACAGAATAAAATGTTTGATTTACTAAAATTTTATGGAAGTGTTAATGGTTTTCTACCATTTAAAGTATTTAATTTTATTTAAATATCAATAGTTATTTTGAATGTTATGTTTATTAAATGTCTATTTTTTATTTTATTCTTATGAGTCTTGGGTCCCCACCCTTTAGAGTTATTTTTGATCTATTATTTAATTAATTTGATCTTTAGACTTTATTAATGTCTATATTAAATTTTTTAAGTTTAGTTAACTAATTAAATTTAAAAAGTTGATTAAAGTTAATAATAACTAACTAACAAGTTATTTATAACTTATTTTGTAACTATATCCAAGAGATAATTTTATAAACAAATCAAAGTTACAACACAAGACGAGGAACATAACATGTATTGAAGAGCTCTGAAGTTATTCAAGTTTCATATTACTTCTCTCTAAGTGAAAACATTCTCTAAGATTAAATAGTTATTCATAAATATATCGAACAATACATTCTCCAATGGTTAAGTAACCTGCTTGTTTAGCGTATGTATATCTAGGTTTTTTGTTTGGTTTATAAATTAAATATCCAAAGTCTATCACGGCTAATATATTTTGATTATTGTAGCTATGCAGTCATATGAATAGAATCTCATGTACTTGACCCAAACATTGATGAATACCTTATTTTGTGTGATATTTGTTGATCTCTAAATTGTAAATAATTATCTATTGAAGACCATTTGTATTGAAAGCTTGTTTCTCAAATAAATTTTCTTCAAAATTTATGCTAATATGACTCTATTTTTAGACTCACATTTATTTTATTTTTATTTTTTAATTTCTTTTATTTTGATTTCTTTATTATATTATAATAGACTCTTAAAATCTTGTCCATTTATTATTTCTTAGTTTGAAGTTCCTTATTAAGTTTGATTATTTTATTTTAGTACCGCTTTTATTTAATTCATTATGATTTCTTATTTAGCTTTAAATTTTATTATATGTTAGGTTTTTTATAATTAAAATCTTAAATTTTTGAATTTGTTTGATTTAGTTTTTAGATTAAAGTTTGGTTTAATTACTTAGTTTAATTTAATAACATAGTCAGGTTATAGATTTGATAGATATTGTTTGTTTATTTTTATAATTAGATTTCTATATGTTATTATATTAGTTAATTTATTTATTTTTCTTAGATTTTTCTATCTGTTTGTATTAGATTAAATTAAATTATATTATTTACGTTTTGTTTGTTTTTTATAGGTTGTTTTTAGTTCATTATAGTTTAGAGATCAATTCTTTTTTTGATAATTATCTTGTTAAGTTCTTTAAGTGTGTTTTTTTTTAAATTTCTATCTTGTTGTTTGGTCTTCATTTTCAGATATTTTATTTATCATTTAGTTTCTTTTCTTTAGATCTATTTTGATCCTAAAAGAGATATCAAATAGTTACAAGTAATTGATTAAAACAAAATTACAAAGGATTAGAGATATTTCTTTCAAGAGACCATCTAATTCATACGCTTTCTCTGTCGATAGGTTAGATTATATAACTATAATATGATTCCTATATTAAATATTCAAGTGATATTTGATTTGTGAATATTATTTGAGCATTACATAATATTTGACTTGCTCTTTTTTCCCAAATAAATAAAAAAACTCTTATGCACATCTTTGGAATTCATTTTATTCTATAAAATTCTATGATTAGACTAGTAAGAATCCACCTTAACCTTTGGGATAGGTGAAAGGGTTGATTTGTTGATGTGACATTTTCATCATCAATAGATTTAGTTACTCTGCTGAGGAAACTACTTTTTAATAATCTTATTTTCTTTTATGTTTTATCTTTGTTTGTCCATGACCATTGGAGGACCACCTCCAATCATACAACCTTTGATTGATATTGTTGATGTTGATTTTAATCTAACTCATTTTGCATGGTATAATATGCCTTATGATTTACCCTGAATCATTGAAGTTATAAATAACGAATAAAAATAGGTATGAATTTTTTATGTACAAGTGAATCTTACACAAGAAACATAATATCATATTCAAGAAACTAATTGATGGGTCAAGCAAGAAAGAGAGTAAACTTTGCTTACTAACCCAGAGTTCATTTTTTTCTAGTTATTTTCATCCTAAAGATTGTATTTTAACCAGTGATCCTAATATAAATATACATTAAAATTAGATAGGTCAAGTAGTGGAATTTATTAGAAAATATGATGGAAGAACAAGCACCACAACTTCAATATGTTCAACAGAGGGTTTGAGACTTGATTAAAAATATCTAAAACAATATAAATCAAGCCAAAATAACTAATAATTAGGTAGATTATGATGATTATATTGCTCAACCTTTAGTGAATCCATGGATTCATGGTAATATTATTAACATTAGTGCTCATCCAAATAAAATTCCTTTTTTAAAAGGACTTAATATTCCTAAATTTTATGGAAGTCCTGGTGAGTCTTATGAGGATCATTTAGATGCCTAAAAATTAATTTGTGCTACTGTAGGTATTATGAATTAAAAATTTCCACTTAGAGTTTTCTCACAAATGTTAGAAGGTAAAGTTTATCAAGTTTTTATTAGTCTTCCTTCTGTATACACCCATTTTGGTACAAGTACACATAGTTCTAGTCTTTTTACATGTATATATAATTTTATTAAGAATTAGACATCTAGTGACACAATCTCTCATGGACCTCTTCAGTTCCATCTTATTTCACTTGATTTACCTACCCCTTGGATTGGTGTGCTATATTTTTTATCTTCATCTATTATATACCAGATAGCCCTACTTGTTTTACTTATTTTTTGTATTTTTTAACCCTTGGACACTTGCATCCATCCCAAAAACTATCATCAATGTTAGTGTCTAACCTAGACACCACTATTTAGTCTTATCTTTTTATTTTTTTCCTATATCTTTCAAGTTATAAACATTTTGCTAGCCCTCTTTGTCCATCCTATGGTCAGATTTTCACATATCACTAGGTTCTAATTCAAAGTCAGAAGATTCTTATATATACAAAGATGATGGTCTAATTAACACACCTTCTAATTTGATAAGGCAACTCTGTAATAAGAAATTACTATCTATTTCAAGCTATCAAATTACACTACAACATTATTTTATATCTGAAGCATTCAAAAGGTCAAATATACTATTACATCACTTATACCAAGGGTTATGAAAAGAAAGGGTATATAGTCATACTATTATAATTCCACATACATGCATAGTTTGGTGAATTGCATGCGAGTCAAAGGCCTTGTTAAGTGTATTAGATATGTCAGCATCACTTAGTAATAATAGGGTTGTTAAGGTTAGTTTAGCTTGTATTACTAACCCATTTTTATTAGGTTGTAAGAGGTACAATACAAAAGAACTAGGGTTGATTATTATCTAGATCTGGCACATAAGTGAACATAATTTGAAACATGAAATGATTATACAGGGGGAAATATAGGTTTGGTCCAAATTTGAGATCATTCATGTGTATATCTCTCACTAGACACTAGCATCAGATACAGACATAAATGTCAATATTACTATCTTAGATTGATGCATTTGTCTAAAATTAAAAAATAGTTAGAACACAGAATGAGCAAAATATAGATCTCTAACACAACCCTATGATGACTCCTTACCACTGCCATGATCCAAAACAAAACATTAAATAAGTTACATTCTCTTTGTACCTTAGTTGATTTATATGCACTATATTTATTACACATGCTAAATTAGGCAATTCTATATTATTGACTATATTTTAGTGTAAATCTGAATATTGTCATTCTTTTTAAACAACTTTATTTTCTTGGTATTATCTTATAAAACTCATAAAGCACACAAAACACCTTCCATTGTCATTAGTACTTATAATGATATAGAAGAATGGCTGGAACATTGTTTTGGTAAACCTAAACAAGATTGAGATTTGGTCAATGAATTAGTTTACATCTCTATAGATCCAGGAGAAATAGTTTACGGATTCATAAGTAGATTCATTATATTAATAGAAAAAAAATCCATGTGATGTTCAACCTTCAAAGAGATTGTCAAGATTATATTTTTTTAATGTTTTGCCTTTCAAGTATAAAATGGATTTAGAAGATAAAGATATCATGGATTATGATCAAACTATAAGTTTTTGTAATGAATATGAAAATAAATTAAAACATGGTCATTTTAATGATATGACTATAATATGTTTAAATTTTGATAATATATAAATCTTAAAATCTATTCATAGTCTTAGTAATGAGTTAGTTGCCATCAAGCAGGAACTTGATGATAAACCATTTACATTAGGTAAATCTTCGCTTCTTCAAAAATGTAAAAATAAAAAAAAGTTTATTATTGTAATGTATGTGAATTAGATCATGATCATAACACTTGTATAGTTGTGAAAAAATTTAAAAGATATATTCAAGGAAAAGATAGTATCTCAATTGATCTTGCTGATAATATAAATATTTGTAAATTTGATGAATCATTTGAAGATATCGAAACCATAAATGCTTATACTGTCAATACTAGACAAAGGGATTACTCTGTTTTAGTTTATTTTCCTCATTTCTTAATTTTGAAAGTAAATGAAAAAAATCTAGTAATAGGGTGTGTAGAAAAATACCTGGTGAAATGCACGTGTGAATCCAAAACAAAAATAGGAAATTGGTCAAGGTCTAGGACAGGTTACCTCGAGTATGGGAGGAGGTATTCCCCCTCAAACCATGAGATGATTAAGGTGAGGATAAAACTAGGTCAAATTTTTTATAGGTGGTATGAGGTGGGTGACATGAAAGAGGGTAGGTAGTAGAGACATGTTCTCATGGCAAAAAAGTGATGAAGAGCGATATTCAGATCATGTAATGACAAAAATTACCAATGTTGTAAAAGAAGGTCAGGTTGTAAAAAGATGAGAGAGGGTAATTGATCCACAACATTGGTCATAGCTGATTAAGTCATGCCTTTTAATCCATCTAGACAAGGTCAGGGTAGGTTGTAAACATCTCAGGTAAGAAGTGTTCCTGTAAAACAACCCAAGTGGTTGGGTCGAGCATGTGGTGGTGTAAAATCCTAATAGTCAACTTGGCAACTTTGGTCAGTGTGGTCAAAGGATAACACAAAGTCAGCATGAAAGATGTGAAAGTATTAGGTCAAAAATAAACCAACATCAAATTAGATGTGGCATGATATAGGGTGGGTGGGTTTGGTGTGAAAAGGTGGTTGAGTTGACCTTGACTGCATAAGGTGAGTGGATGTTGCCTACATAGTTCCATAGATACAAACATCTAGAAGAACTTCAAGCCAAATGTAGTTCTAGATAGGAGGTAGGTAGATGATGAAAGGTCAAGTTAGAAGAGCATTGGGATAAGGTGAGGGATCCTAACCATCAATGTTTAGGGTGCCCCAAGGGTCAACCATTGATGGTTACCATAACTGTCGATGGTTAGGATGAAACCCTAGAAAGTTGAACGTTAAAAGTAAAAACAAAAGGTTATTTTCACTCATTTACTATTGGTGAAAAGTGTCTAGCATCTTGAGCATTTTCGTTGGGTATGTAAAGCATTGTGTGTGCTGAGGTGGAAGGTCTCAATTGATTAAGTGCATGTGTTCGAGTGCGATGGAAGGAAGATGAGGATGTGGTCAAGCAATGGTAAGAGGGATCTAATCATGCCTTCGATCATGGAATGAGGTGGGGTTTATTTCAAGTTTAATAAAATGGTAGTAATTGATTGATAAGAAAGGGGTAAAGGAGGTTAAGAATATGGCAAAGTAGAAATAGGTTGTGGGAAAAGAACATGCCTAGACTTGGATGCCCTAGGTTTTGGTATGGTTGAAAATGGCGAAAATGGGGTAGAAAAATGGGGGGGGAAGGTTAATTAAATAAAAATAGGAAGTAGATAAGTAGGAATTTTTTTTTTGTGATGCATGTTTAGCATGGTTTAGGGTTTGTAGGTGGGAATCAAGTGGTTGGGTATCACCACTGACGGTCACACACAGTGACCATCAGTGATTGGACCCAATCATCGATGGTTGACTATGGGGGGCCAAATATCCCTAGGGACCATCAATAGTTCCCTAAACCTTTGGTGGTTAGCCAAAAGAGGACCAAATCCATAAGGCATTAAGGTAAATGGAAAGGGGTCTATGTGAAAAATAGGTGAGGGTGGGTAACAGGGCCAAGGTATAGCAGAACATTCGGGTGAAAAGAGTGGAAAGATGAAAGAATTGATATGAGGTAGAATTTATAGGTTAATAGGTACATGCAAAAATGGGTACAAATAGAGGTCAAGGGTGTGTGTCAAGTAAGAGAGGGAAACTTGGAAATATTAACATTGTTGTGATTTTTGTGTAGGCCTATGAGAAAATTTAGATGATGGATCGAGTCCCTTAGATATTCACATAGGTGCATAATGGGATGATTTATGTTGAGTGGAAGTAGATGGAGGATGTGGGCCTAGGGGCCATGAGACACTACTAGCACCTTACATGTGACACGATAATGATTGTAACACTAATCAAGAGATGGGACCCTACCACAAACACCTTCTTATTACTGATTACAGAGATGTCTATTCTATTGGAGGATGTTCATAGGATTATGCAACTTTTGATTTGAGGTGAATTGATATACCACATTGAGAGTGATGAGTAGGATTACTTCATAGACTTGATATATGGTGAAGATTGAGTTTAGGTGAGGTACCATACTGGTGAATCATACTATGGGCCATTATACTAGAGGGACCCATATGATAAATGACTTTTGACCATGATGATGATGGGTATGTCTTGCTTTATGATACCATATTTGAGTAGTAACTAATTTCCATGTTTTCTATTGGGAGTGCTGATAGAGATGCTTCTAGGGGTTAGGATTTTTAGATGGGCCATAGTGTTGCTTCTACAGATATATAGAGAGCTTTGGGCCTTAAGAGTGTAAAGATGATATAGGATTAGTGTTGGATTTGTGATCTACTATTGGGCATATGATCACATACGGGTACTGAGACCTCTTTGGCTCCCATGGGATGGATATGCACCAACTAACTATAGGGTTGGCTTCATGAGGTGGTAAGGTGATTTTATACTATTAGGGGTTGGTGGTGGAGTGAGGGATATAGATTGATTTCAAAATGTTCTAGAGGTCTTAGTGGGAGGAGACATTGTATGGAGATCTTATGTGAGTTGGCCCCTATAGATAAGTTACATGTACTACATGCTATCTTTACAGAGTTGGTAGTGGGTTTATGGTCGATGGGATAGTGAGACTGAGCACATTCTAGTGGATTGAGTTTAGAGGTAGTTCAGGTTGGTGTAAGATACACCCCTAGATGCTTAGCATTATAAGAGGGAAGATGTAGAGTACCTACTTTTAGAGCCATATCTATATGCTACTATGCTAGATTATGAGAAGATTCTAGTGAGAGATCTTATAGATGATGCAAGAGTGATCAATGGATATATGGGATAGTATCAGGCTAGGTATGTAGTCACATATTTTAGATGGGGGGATGGAGGCCAGTGGCTTATGGATGTTGATCCTACACAGGTATATAGTGGAGGACTAGATGGCCAGATAGTGGAAGCCCTTATAGTGACACAAGCCTAGGTGACAAGTTTATAGGGACAGGTGACTATGTAGTAAGCATAAATAGTCACTTTATAGGGGCAAGTAGCCACTTTGATATGAGAGTGAGATATAATGAGGGCCAACCTCGATTTAGTCACACAAGAATGAGATGCCTTGAGATAAAGAGTAGGGGTGGCCATGATAGGGGAGGAACAACTGACTTAGTTCTATAGACATAGTACCTAGCCACCATTTAGGAGATTTGATACTATAAGGCTATGGTTTTAGCCCAGTTGCTAGATGCGATAAAATATAGGGACTATAGGGATAGCCAAGCTGAGGGTCTAATAATAACTACACCAGGTTAGTAGGTATTGACTATAACATAGGTAAGTACATTAGGGGCTCCACCACTAGATGGTGGAGAAGGTATAGGTGGTTCTAGGTTTGGTGTTATAGGTCCTTGATATATGATATCTTGATGATGCTCATTTTTTGATATGCATATTTTGATATCGGCCTACATACTGATGAGGTGAGATGTATTTATGAGAGACACACATATGTATTATTTTATATTATGATGATATTGATGATTATATTTATGATAACATTCATGATCGTGTTGATCATGTGGATTAGGATGCTGGTAGTTGTTTATGATTATTCATGTTATGTTTATGATTATTATTGTGATTATGCTTATGAAGATTACAATGTGATGTTGATTTTGATGACTAGAGTATGATGATGATTATGATGTCATTATGGTTATAATCATGTGGATTAGGATTTTAATGTTGATATACAATTATGATTATGTCATGAGTATTTTTGGTTATGATTATGTTTATTTTGATTGGCTAGTTGAGACATGATGATGATAATGTGGTGATTAGACTATTTTAATTTAAGTTAGTTAAAAAATAAATGTGATGATATTATAGGTGATGTATTGAGACATATAAAAATGTTTTATTGGTAAGATGTGATAGCATAGGTTTAACTTGATAATATTGTTGGTTTTATTTTGAGGTAATGGTAGGAGAGGGTGTAAAATTATGTTGGTCATGAGAATGTTTGATTGGGTCAAAAGACACATATGTCCCAAGAAATAGATAGGAAAGAGGCATGTTATTCTGATTAGCAAGAACTTGACAATAAGAAACCATAGTTGGATTGACTTAGTGAACACAAGCCCATAGAGTGCTTCATAAGAGCATGATTTGATTGAGAATAATGGTGTCTCAATCACTTTGTGTCAAGTAAGCTCGTAGTCTCTTGAGTTCAGGGAGGAGTGAAGGAAATTTGGGTGATCAGTAGGAAGGTGATTGGTAAAGGGTATCCTAATGTGGGTTAGCTTACCCCTTCTATAGGTGACCAAAAGGCTGTAATAGATAAGTCCATGCCTTATAGTAATGTGTAGACTAATCAATGTGGGAAGTCTACCAGTGCTATCTATAAGAGATAATTGTGACTTGATGATATATTAGGTAGACTAATTGATGCGAGAAGTTTACCAATGGCATTTCTAAGAGTTGATTGTAGCTTACATGTTTTTGATTTTGACAAAATTTTGTTCATTACTTTTGTTATTTTTATTGGAGTAAATTTTTGAAGCTGATCAATGCAAGAAGCTTCAAATGACTTATCTTAGACATCTTTCAAAGGAGTGATCTAAAATTTTGACTTTTATAGTTGTCTTTCAAGGAAGTAGTCTATTTTAAGTAATTTTTAGTTATGGGGCAGCTATCCTTCAAAGGAGCAGTTTACGACATTATGATTTTGAATTATGAATTTTAGACATGGATAAGTCTACTTAGGTGTAAATATCCACCCATATGAAGGTAAGACTTTAGCACAAAAGGTTATTTGGTAAATGAAAGGGATGGGTTGAGAAACAACTGATCATGGGATTCTATCTATAGAAAGATGAAAAGTATCCATGAGAACCATGTTATGGGCAGAGTCGAGGTACCCATACTTAGGATCAAGTTTAATATATGATGGATAAATTGCATGGTTCCAAATTATAATCAATTGTTCTCAAAAGATAAAGGAAAATGTAGAAGTTTTGTGAACCAAGGGACAAGCTTAAGCTAGACACAGAAGTGACTTCGATCCTTTTTAACAATTGAAAGGAAAAAAATGTGAAGCTTTGATTGGCTCAAGTTCTGGTTTACCTTTGAGAGAGGACAAATGATAAGTACCAAATCCATACTTATGGGTTATAATGTAGGGTCCTAGCCAGTTAAAATCAAACATGCCTTTCTTGGCCTTCTCCATGTTAGTTACATGTTGATTTTCTTTAAGGATGAGGTTTCTGATGTTGAATTTGCACTTTTTCAAATATTTTTTATATGCACTCTTGATTCTCTCTTGATAAACATGGAGATGATTGAGCATGATAAGATAATGCTCATCAAGAAGTTCGAGGCATGTGAGGCATTCTTGATGGTAGTCACTTTCAGAGAAGATTTCATGTAAGGATATATGAAGTGATGGAATTTGGACTTCAAGAGGCAAGACCACCTCAACTCCAAAGATGAGGGAAAAAGGTGTTGTACCTATAGAATTTTAGATACTAGTGCTATAAGCCCATAAAACAAAGGGGATATAGAGGTACCAATCCTGACCAGAAGCACTGACCACCTTTGTGAGCATTTTGATGAGGGTTTTATTAGAAGCTTTTGGTTTTCCATTAAATTATGGATGATAAGGTGAGGAGAAGCTTAAATTGATGTCAAAAGCATCACAAAGTTCTTGGACTTTCTTTTTTTTAAAGGACTTGTCGTTATCAGTGATTATTTTATGAGGAACACTAAAGCAATAGATGATGTGGTGATTTATAAACTCAATGATATTTTTGGATTTAGTTGATATAAGTGGGATGGCCTTTACACATTTGGTGAAATATTCTATAGCGGTGATAATATATTGATGTCATTATGAAGAATAGGGATTGACCTCCTTGATAAGGTCAAGACCCCATTATGAGAAGGGCCAATAATCTTGAGATACTTGAAGACCATGGGAAGGTGCATGGTGAAGATTAGCATGCTGTTGACACTTGACACATTTACATAGTCACAAAAATATTGATTAAGTGTGGGCCAATAGTAGCCTAGGTGAAGGATACATTTGGAAACAACTAGGCAACTAAAGTGTCCCCCATAGATGCCATCATGAACTTCCTTAATGGAATGAAAAGCATCGTGATGATAGAGACAATGGAGAAGGATGCCATCAAAACCCCATTTATAGAGAATCCATTATAGAATGGTGTAATAAGAGGTACCTTGGATAAAGGCTCTATCAACATTCTTTGAAAGATCAGGTGGGAGAATGCCAAGGTTAAGATAATTGAAATTTTGATCATACCAAACATCAGGATGTGATGTTTCCACATTAAAAATGGTGGGAAGGTCTATACTGATAAATAAAAGTGTGATAAAATGATGAATGGTAATAAATAGTTTAGATTGGGCTGGTTAGGATGGAATTTGGGAAGCGAGAGATGCCATAGTGTCTACAAATTTATTGGTGGATTGAGGAACTGATTGGATGGTGTAATGATTAAATGATGCCAAGAGTATATCTACAAGTTTTTTGTACTTTAAAAGGACATCATTTTTGTATTGATAAGATCCTATGACTTAGTTGATGATATGTTGGGAGTCTCTAAAGACACTGATTGTTTTGATCCCCAAAGCCAAGGTAGTTTGAAAACCTATGACTAAGGCTTCATATTTGGCTACATTATTAGTGCATTCAGAATCAAGTTTAAATGAAAGGGGAAGAGGTTATCCTTTTATGGGAATTAGGATTACTCTGGCACCCCCACCATTTTGGCATTTAGAGCCATTAAAAAATATGGTCATTTGGTAGGTAGGTTCCTCTAGAGAAAGGGTTATAATAGACTCATCTGGAAAGGTAAGAGGAAGAGGTTGGTTATCAGGTAGAGGGGCTTCAACCAATTGGTTAGCTATGAACTACCTTTTAATGTATTTTTGTGGGAAAAACTCAAGATCAAACTTAGCTAGAAGCATGAGCCACTTAGCCATATGTTGGTTTTGATATGACTTAGAGTGCATATACTTGAGAGGGTCGGTATTAGTGATGACATAAGTTTTATGATTAAGAAGATAATGATGGAGATTAGAGGCTATGAAAACTAAGACAAGGAATTTTTTTTCAAGATGTGTATACTAAGTTTCATATTTGATTAAGGTGCAACTGATGTAGTAGACAACCTACTCTTTATTCTGTTCATCACGATGAGCGAGCATGGCCCCCAAGGAATGATCGGTGGCACATATAAATAGATAAAAGGGTTGGTCCTCTTTAGGAGGAATGAAGATAGGTGGAAAAAGAAGATAATATTTGATTGCATCAAAGGATTATTGACATTAATTGGTCCATTTGAAGGAGATGTCTTTCTTTAGGAGGTGGTGGAAGGGTTAGCATTTATCAGATAGTTGGGAGATAAAGCACCAGATTGATTGAAGTTTGCCTTGTAGGATTCAAATTTAGGTAAGGTTAGTAGGAGGCAACATCTCCAAAATGGCTCTGACCTTGGTAGGGTCTATTTAAATTCTATGAAGATAAATAATAAATCTAAGGAGTTTACTTGATAGGACTCCAAAGATACACTTTTTGGGATTGAGCCTGACATTGTAATGGATTAATTATTTGAATATGATGGTGAGAAAATCCAAATGGTCCTGGTGATGTTTGGATTTACCCAAGAGATCATCTACATAATCCTTGAAAATTTTATGAATGAGGTCATGAAATATATAGGTCATGGTTCATTGATAGGTTGCCCTTGTGTTCTTCAGTCCAAAGGGAATAACTTGATACTAAAAAGTTGCCCATGGGGCGATAAAAAAAAGTTTTATGCTGATCTTTAGGGGAAATCAAGAGTTAATTGTATCCCAAGAAAACATCCATGAGAGATATCATTTCATGGCCATCCATGAGATCAACAAGTTAATCAATGTTAGGTAGGGGAAAATCGTCTTTAGGGCAAGTAAGATTAAGGTCACAAAAGTTAATGCAGAGGTGAAGACCCTCTATAGGTTTGGTAATGGGGATGTCGTTATAAACCCATTATGGATAATCTATGGGCTAGATATAGTTAATAGATAGGAGGCATTGAATTTCTTCTTTGACAAGAAGAGCTATGCAAGGATGCATACGAAGAAATTTTTACCATACTAGCTTAACTTTAGGATGAGTGACGATGTTATGGAGAGAAATAAAAGGATTAATTCTAGACATATCTTGATAAGACCAAGCAAATGCTATGCTATGGTCATGAAGGAAAGAAGGGTAGTCATGCTGCTCTTTAGGGGTTAAAAATTGGCCTATTTCGATGATATGAGGGTCCTTCCTAAGTACCCAAATTAATATCAATGGTTGATTCATTCAACATGGTTTGGTTCTCAAGAGAGAGAGATTTATGGATAGAAGAATCCCCCACACCGAGATAGGTGATAATGGCATTATTATCTTGATGGTGAATGGTGTTAATAGTGGGTGAGTCATGTTCAATAATTTTTAGGTGGATGAAAGGAATGATTTTGGTTTGGACCTCTTTTTGATATGTCAGGGGGCCCAAGCTAATGGTATTGATAAAAAAAAAGTTAGAGGGGATGATGTTGGACTCTTTAGATTGGGAAGATGGGGTTGGTGAGGATGGAATTTATTTGGTAGTGATAGTGATAGGCTTTAGTGATGTGGGTTCTTTTGGTAATTTGAACCCTAATCCAAAGAACTCATAAGGTTTCTAAGTTTTGATAACGAGCAACTCATGAGATCCTTGTTCATGGAGGCCAAGACTAAACCCCTTCGAAGCACATTGGTAAAGGTAGGTTTTGACAAAGGTTGGGTTGATTAGGTAAGAAAAGTTAGAGTTAAATGGTTGGATATATGGTGTGGTGGTGGGAACAAGAAGTGGTCGATCAAATCCTCCATAGACAAAATTTATTTGGTTGTTGGGGATCCCAAAAGGGACAATGGTGCTAATGTTGGGGTCATAGGAATGGTCATTTTGAAGATTCCCATATTCATGCAGAGTAGGGAAGGCATCTAATATGAAAAGGCTATATTCCCCTAGCGAGAGTTGCTGAAATGTTGATTGGAAGGGGTATTCTATCAGAATTTGTGACGAGGGAATAGATGATCTAGTGGATTCTTTATCATTATGGTGAGGGGAAATGTTATTGATGGTGGGTGATGAGGTGGTTTGATCATAATTAGGTTGTGAGGTGGATGATAAAGGAATGATAACATCATTAGGATGATATGTCATATTAAAAGAAGCAAAAGGACTAGGATCAACTTTAATCCTAATAACTTATCCTTCATGCTCAAATTTGATGCATCAGTATAGGGTGGAAGGAACACAATTCATAACCTAGATCCAAGGATGTCTGAGTAATGCATTATATTGATAATCACCCTTGACAATATAAAATAGTTCAGGAATGGTACGAGGCCCCAAGTAAATATAAAGGACAATCTCTCCCCAGGTAGTGGCTATAACATCATTAAAATAATGAAGGACTAATCTAATCTCAAAAATGATGTTTGTGGGAAATTATGTTGATTATATGCATAGGAAGAGATGATGTTGATTCTATCTCTTCCATCAATCATTACCCATTTGACATGGGTTTGATTGATGTATGCTATAATGAAGAGGGGAGGATCAAGATATTCAATACAAAAAGGCAATATTTTTAAATCCTAAAAAGTGATTAGGGCAGTTGGGTAGAGGGTTCCAACAAAGGATGAAAGAGGTTGTCGATCATCTAGTTGAACCTTTGTGGAATACATAGCCTCAATTAATGCTTGGTGATGTTGAGGTGAGGCGTTGATTAAATCATAAAGGCTCATTTTTATCAGTGTTTGGTGAGGTTATTTCAACATGAGCTATTGGATGAATGGAGTGGGGTTGGGAGGTGGAGCTTGTTAGTGATGGAAACCTAGAACCACAAACCTGGCTCTGATTCCAACTTGTTAGGATCTTGCTCCTCAATAAGAGCACAATATGATTACCTTGTATAAGCAACTAAACACAGAATTATACCAGAATGAACAAGTAACTAGAATTCACAAATGACATAGAATATGAGAGACAATACACAATTTTTTATTAATACTCATGCCATAAGGAAATACAATGAAGATGCCATAATCTTCCACACCTCTCAAATGTACAGATCTCTTTCCCTCAAGAGTTCACTCTCCTACCAAAAATGGTCCCAACACACAACTCAAACACAGAGTTGGTGTTCACCTCCAACCAGTCAGTAATAACCCTGCCAGTACACAAGTACTCAAAGTACTTCAAGTAGATCTCTCATGAACTTGCAACAACCTGTAACTAAAATGATCTTACTTACCATGTAAAACTTCTTCCTGATCTTGCTACCACCTGCAGATCAACTGTTCTTACAATTGGAAGGATCTACCTTGCCTTAATCCTTAATTACAATACATGCTAATGAGTCTATAAATAGATCCCATACTAAACAATAACTTAGACTTCTAATTTATAATAATTAGACACGCAACTCCAAGACCAAAAATAGTCTTTACATGCAGATAATTAGTTCAACAAACTAATTGTTCATGCAACGAACAATTCTGGAACCGCACAGGCGAATGACATTGGTCCTTGTCTACCTGGAGATGACTGACATCAGCTGACTCCTGCCGATGTCAATTACCCATCTATTCACCCCTGACTGACGTCAATTATGCTGCTGACACCGGTATCTCTGGAACTTAGCAACCTCCTCCATGTTTGCAAATAGTGAAGCTTTTAGCTCCACAACCTAACAATCTCCCACTTGGAGATAAATAGCTACACTTGTACCTATACCTGTACATCATCTAGTTTGTTCCCTGGCTTTGTATCCCTCTTCAAGATCACTCTTGAAGACCAACCACCACAAATCTTGTGGTGCACCTCCTATCATCCAAATCACCTGCCACATCCACATCTACAAATCCTTGTAGAAAAGAACTTGACCCTACATAGCATGTGCACCTGCTATTGGTCCCTCTCAGATACCTGAGAATCCACTGAACTTCCCTCCAGTGCTTTTTTCTTGAATTGACCCCAAACTTGTTGACAACTCCCACTACTTGGGAAATGTCAGGTTTAGTACACATGTACTCAACCTCATCATGTGAATCAGGACACTATTCATAGAACTGTCCAACCATTGACGTGCTAATCGGTTTCACACAATCATCTGAAGACAAAGTCAACCTGTGACCTTCCATGTCTCTAGAACACACTCATGCTAAAGAATCTTGCTGCTCCCAGATTCCTCATGACACACCTCTGAACTAACTTTACCTTTAGTTCAGCAACTCCCTACATATGTGACCTTGAAACAAGCATATAATACAGTAACAAGATAATGTAGCTAATATTATCCAACCTGGTAAAGAGAAACACAATGATCAAACCTCCATTATCCTGTAGCTTACTCAAGACCATATACCTTGGCCTTCCATCTCACGTGTCCATTCTTTCTCTCCTTTATCCTAAACATCCATTTGTCTCTCAGTGCTTTCTTCCAGCTGGCAACTCCACCAAAAAACTCCCATTTGGTTCTTCTCCAAGGAATCACATATTTCTTCCATGCC
The DNA here is from genome assembly GCA_037957365.1 of Torreya grandis. Lineage (NCBI taxonomy): Eukaryota > Viridiplantae > Streptophyta > Pinopsida > Cupressales > Taxaceae > Torreya > Torreya grandis. The sequence continues at coordinate 411,529 of JARHVA010002390.1, read as the reverse complement.
AAGCTCCCACTATTTCCTAGATCTACCTGCTCTACTTCTTTAATAACTTCCTGGTTCTTGACCATCAGTGAGCAACAAGTAGTGTAAAGAAGAGAAATGATGAATTTGAGGCTTACTTACCCTTTCAGTCATCCATATGGGCCCTTGAGACTCCTTGATAGCTTGCTGTCTGCCTAAAATCTGTCTCAGTGACCGATGCCAGTCACATCTCAATCTGCACCCGATCAACATTGGTTCCATGCAACTACCTCATCACCGACATCGATTCTCCCTAACCGATGTCAATGTTTATTTATCTAGAGTCACCGATGTCAGGCTACACATAGCTGATGTCAGTCCTTGTCTGGATGCCGATGCCGATTTTCTAATCGATGTCAGTCTCTATGTTTTACTTGTGAGCGATGACTTTTACCTGTGAGCTCCTTTTGGATCAAACCCTTGTCCATATCAACCTTGCTCTGCTCAAAATTCTTCAACCCCTTGTGCTGATCTCTATCTGTCATCTTCTCCTTGAAAACCAAGGCTTTCCTATTCTTGTCACGAACATCAAATTTCTCAAGAAATGTCACTTTCTTCTTTTGCTTTCAGAAATCTTAATCCATGCTTTTCAAATCTGAAAGCATACCCTTTGACTCAAGAACATGCATCCCCTTCTTATTCATGTGACCAAGCCTATTAAGCCACATCTTTGAATCTACAACTGAAGTAGATAAACCAGAAGGAGAATCAATAATACAAGTAGATAGATAAAGCGTACCTACTTTCTTACCTCTTGCTACAACAAGTGCACCCTTGGTAACCTTCCAAGAGTCCACTATGAGAGTTACTGTGCAACCCTCATCACCCAACTTTCTAAAAAAAATCAAATTCTGCTTTAGGACTGGGATATGCATGACCTCCTTCAACACCCATGTGTTGCCTGTCTACAATTTCAGCTTCACTTTCCCTTTGCCAACCATTTGACAAGGCTTACCATCCCCTAAATAAATTTCTCCAAAGTCTCCCTGGACATACTCATGAAAAAATTCCCTATTTGGGGATGCATGGAAAGAGGCACCAGAATCTAAAACCCAAGATTCTACTTTATCCAAAGAACATACCAGAGCATCCTGTGCAACAATACTTGCAACAATACCTGCAACATTTGCAACATTTGCTTCTTTAGTTCCTTCTTGCTGATCTTCAACCAACCAACAATCTCTCTTTACATGCCCTTGCTTTCCACATTTCCAGCAGGTTATTCTGCCATACCTGGACTTGGATCTCCTGCCTATCTTGGACCTTGATCTCCCTTGCTCGATCTTCTCTTTTTGCCTTCCCCTGCTTTCCACACTCAAAGCATTCCCTGATGATTCACCTGTGCTTTTCCTACAAATTTATTCATTCAAGATTACACTCACAACATCATCCACTTTTAAAATTTTTGAAGCAGATGCAGTATTACTAACTGCCATTACCAAACTCTCCCAACTTTCAGGTAATGAGCATAAGATTAAGAAAGCCTTAATTTCATCATCAAAAACAATATTGACTGAATTTAACTGGTTTACCAAACCATGGAAATCACTAAGATGACTATGTACAGATCCACCTTCCAACATTTACAAATTAAATAATTGCTTCATAAGAAATACCTTATTCGAAGCTGAGGGTTTTTCATATAAATTTGCCAAAGATTCCATCAACTCTACCGTTGTCTTAGCTTGAGATAAGTTAGAAATCACAGACGATGCAAGACTCAACCTTATAGATCCCAGAGCCTTCCAATCAAGAACCTCCCATTCTTCATCCTTCATATCCATGGGCTTGCATGCAACCCCACCCAATGGTAAGTATATATATTTTTGATATAGATAATCTTCAATCTACATCCTCTATAATTGATAGTTCTTGCCATTAAACTTCTTCATTCGTAGCTTACTTTCTTCTGCCATTGCTATACTCCCACTCAAATAAAAACCCCTGTGAGTGACCTATAATCGACAAACACTAACCAGATTTGATACAACCTGTTAGTAACCCAACCAAAAGCTCTGATACCACTTGTTAGCGATGGAAACCTAGAACCACAAACCTGGCTCTGATTCTAACTTGTCAGGATCTTGCTCCTCAATAAGAGCACAATATGATTAGCTTGTATAAGCAACTAAACACAAAATTATACCAGAATGAACAAGTAACTAGAATTCACAAATGACACAGAATATGAGAGACAATACACATTCTTGTATTAATACTCATGCCAGAAGGAAATACAATGAAGATGCCACAATCTTCCACACCTCTCAGATGTACAGATCTCTTTCCCTCAAGAGTTCACTCTCCTACCAAAAACGGTCCCAACACACAACTCAAACAGAGAGTTGGTGTTCACCTCCAACCAATCAATAATAACCTTGCCAGTACACAAGTACTCAAAGTACTTCAAGCAGATCTCCCATGAACTTGCAACAACCTGCAACTCAAATGATCTTACTTACCATGTAGAACTTCTTCCTGATCTTACTGCCACCTGTAGATTAACTATTCTTACAATTGGAAGGATCTACCTTGCTTTAATCCTTAATTACAATACACGCCAATGAGTCTTTAAATAGATCCCATACTAAACAATAACTTAGAATTATAATTTACAATAATTAGACACACATCTCTAAGACCAAAAATAGTCTTTACATGCAAACAATTAGTTCAACAAACTAACTGTTCGTGCAACAAATAGTTCTGGAACCGCATAGGTGACCGACATCGGTCCCTATCTGCCTAGAGATGACTGACATTAGCCGACTCCTGTCGATGTCAGTTGCCCATCTGTTTACCCCTGATCGATGTCAGTTGCACTACCGACACCGGTATCCCTAGAACTCAGCAACCTCCTCCATGTTTGCAAACAGTGAAGCTTTTAGCTCCACAACCTAACAAAGCTCCCACAGTGGAGACTTCTAGTTTTAAGTTTTGTGATGGTGGAGGTGGAGATACTTGGGTTTGGTTGGTAGGTTGAAAGGCCAAAGGATAAGTCTAGGGGATGGTTACATTGGCTTTCACCTTATCCTTTTGTTGGGATAGGGAATGGGTAACCATATGAATGGTGTGGATAAGGGGGCTTGATATTTGCTTCAGTTTCTCCTTTTTACTCTCAAGTAGGAGTGGTATAGTAGGTAGAGGTTGGGTAGGTTGGGTTGATGGTAAGATTGGTAGTGAAGGTAAAAGGGGATCTTCCAATAGATCATCTTCTTATAATAGATTATGGACAAGTGTTTAGAGAGCTTTTCAATTCTCTGTATCATGTCCATGAGTCTTATGGTAATGACAAATCAAATTATCATTCAACCAAGTTGGTTTATGTCAGGTGGGGTCAAAAGGTTTAATTAGAGGTAAGCTAATGGAAGAGGTTTGCAATAACCTTTGTAAAATGGTTATGTAGGACTCCAATAAAGGTGTTTAAGGTTGCATATTTTTGGTTTTAAGAGTGGGAGATTTCTGGGTGCAGGCTTCTTTATGGAAGTTACAATTGGGGGAATGATCTTGATTAGGGGTTTTGATTGGGTTTACTTGGATATGATTGGCTTGGTGGTTGAAGACTTAGATGCAAAAGGTTTGGTTATAGGTGAGAAGGTAGATGGGGATAAGTTTTCTAGGAATGATGAAGCACTATAAGGTTTGGTGGATATAGGTAGAGAAAAAGGAGATGGGTTTTTAGAAAAAGAATAGGTAACGGGGATGGTAGAAGGATGGGGTCCTAAAATGGAAGGTAGGTTGGAAGGAGGTGGTATAGGTCTATTTTGTGGTGGATGTTTGGGTAGTCTTTCCATCTTAAGGGACTTAATGGGATTAGGCTTTGATGGTTTGATGGAGTTAAGTCTAATCTCAAAGGAGGGTGAGTGTGACTAGGTGTGGGAAGGATCCCTAGATTCCTAATTGGTTTGGTGAAAGAAACATGAGGTAACTTAGTAATTTTAGGTGGAGGTATTCGAGATGGCTCATTTAAGACTTTAGAGGAGGTAGTTGGTGGGGTGGTAATAATGGGTTTAACATGGACTCAAGTGAAGTTGAGGAGTCAAATTTGTTTTGGTAAGAAAGGCCAAGTCAATGCCAAAAGGTGGCTCTATCGAAGTTAGGCTGGGATGTGAACTCTAAAATTTGGACCAACCTAGAGAAGGGCTTATAAATGGGGGTAATTACTTGATATTTGGTCTCAAAGATTAAGCCCCTAGGTGAAGAAAGAGTTGTTATAGTATTGGTATCTTTGGTGGAAGGTTCCAAATGTGGTGATTGGGTAGATGAGGTGACCTCGTTTTGGGGAATAGTTTCCAAAGTTGGTTCTATGATAGGAGATGTAGGTGTGGTATTATCAAGGGAAAGAATGGGTATGATTTCTTCCCTGGCTTGGACATTTAAAGAAGTAGGTGATTCTTGGGTTGGAGGGGTGGAGGAAGTGCTTGAAGTAATGGTTACCTCCTTGGGTGTTTCTACTAAAGGAGGGATAGATAAAGCCATGGTTGCATCAAATGCAGAAGGAGAGATAGATAATTCCTCTATTTGGGTCACTAAAGTAATAAATGGTAGGTTAACTTCCTCTATTTGGTTAATAGCGATAATGATGTCTTCAATGATGGGCACATTATTGATAACATTGATTGTATGTGCCTCATAAGAGTTAGAAGATTTGGGTTTACTGTCATGATGTTGGGTGGAAGGAGTGTGATTTGGGAAAGGCTTATAGAAAATGTCAAGAGATTGATTAGGGGGTGCATTAGGGTTATCAAATGTGAGTTCCCCACTATCAATTAGATTTTAGACAAGACTTAAAAAGGTATTACATCTATCAATGTCATGTCTAACAATTTGATGAAAGGCACAATGGTCATTTTAGTTATACCACCTCGGTATAGGGTGAGAAGAATCAAATTATTGGGGTGGTTTAAATTGGTGGAAGTTGGATAGGGTTGGCTTTGAGAAATTTATCCAAAATAAATGAATATGACTCCCTAATGGGAGTATATTGTCTTAGAGGTGCTCGATTTTGGGTTTGATTTTGTTGATAAGAAGGTTTGGAAGAATAGTTTTGATGTGATTGGTTAACAGTTGGAGGTGGGGTAGTTTTTAGAACCACTAAATTTGTGAATGTTTTTGCCTTAGTATTAGATTGGCCAGTGGTTTTAGTAGAGGGAGGTTCGTTGGGTTTGAAAGTAAAATTCTTATTCTACAATTTCAATTTCCCTTCATCAATGGCATGGTTTTCAAGTTTTCATGCCATGGTGAATGCCTCATCAAATGTTCAAAAGGTTTGAACTTGAAGAGTCAGTGAAATATGCTTAGCAAAACCCCTAGAGAAAAGTTCAATTAATTCAGGTTGGGGTAAAGTGAAAGAGAGTTGATTGATGCAGCCTCTCCATCTAGCGACAAAATCAATAATTGATTCATCATCAAAAATTTTAATAGAATAGAGGTTAGTTATGGAAACCTTTTTAGATATGTTTACCGAGAAATGTTATAAAAATATTTGGGCTAGTTGAGAGAATGATAAGATGGAATGCATAGGGAGGGTGTTATAACAATCAAGGGCAGGTCTTGGTAAAGACATTGGGAAAGTTTGAAGGAGGAGAGCATCATCATATGCGATCAAGTAACAAGAATGACAAAATGCTCTCAAATGTTGTTGGGGATCCTCCTTGCCTTAGAATTTGGAAAATTTAGGCAATTCCCATTGGGGAGGATAAGAGTGGATGGGAACAGATGGATGAATTGGTTCATTGCAAATTTGGTCATAGGATAAGAGTATATAAGATATAGAAATAGATGATTCCAAGTTAGTCATTTTTTCCATTGGCATCTTGATCAAATTTAGATAATTTTAGGAAGATGAATAATTGAGGGGTACATTTTTTAGGGTTGAGTGACAGCTATATAAGAATAGGTGGTAGAAGGGATTGAAGAGCCCACATAGTGGTAAGTGATAAAAAGTGGTTGAGATGGTGCTACATAAGAGATGATAGGCACAAATGGTTGAGTGGAAGCTGGTATGTACCCATATTGATAGGTTGTCATAGGTACTTGTTGGGGAATGGATATAGGTTGGCTAAAATGTATGGTTGAGGTAGAAGGTGGAGGTTGGGTAGGTTGAGGCTGGGCAGGTTACGGCTAGGTGGTGACTTTAGTGCTCATAAGTGGAAGCATTTGTGGTATAGAAAGCACTAGATTATAAAATGGGGTAGTGGTTAAGGGATTAGTTACCACTGAAGGAAGGGTAGATATAGGGATAAAAGATACTCCCATGTTAAATGGACTATAAGTGACTAGAGGTAGAGTTGAACCTACATGTGAAGTATGGGGTGTGGTAGGAGGTGTTTGGTTGGAGGTTGGAATATTAGATTGGGTTTATGTATTGGTGGTGGATTTAATATTTTAAGAAGATGAGGCTTGGGTTAGCAAAGGTTGGGTTAAGGTAGTACCCACCATAATATGGGATGGCATTCCATAAGAAGGGTCGATAGGGGAAACTGAATCAATGGAGGTACGGTGAGGCATGGTGTTAAGGTAGTGTTGAAGAGCCACCTAATTATTGTCAAGGAATGTGGCTAAGTCATCATCACCTTTAGAAACAACTAGAATTTGGGTAGGAGGGGGAAAAAATGAGGTGACCCCTCATCATTAGAATTGTACTCCATGGAAGAAGAAGAGGATGGTGGTGGTTGGTTGGTTTGATTTCTCAGTTGATGTCTAATAAAGACCATATGAAAATTGGGGGATATTATGATGAAACTCACACCTCAAAAAAAGAGCAACCAAAAAAACTCAAAGCCATCAATGCATATTCTAAAAGCACATTTATCTTAGGATTCCTTTTAAATCACTTTTGGTTTATGCCTTAGAGAGTGTGAAGAGGGAGTTTGGCTTGTAAATCGGGTACTAAAGTGGCAATCTATGGTTAGTTTTAGATTGTTTAGGTGATCAAAAGAGAGAAAATCTATGTTGAACTTTGATATGTGGCTTGATATTAGGGCCTACCCCCTCACTTCATAGTCCCACAATGATAAGAGTGTCAGGTGCTTAGCTAAAATATACTGAGTTCAAATTTTATACTCAATCAGAGAGCTGAGTTGGTTCTCCCCTTGGTGGTGAAATCCATAGAGGATAGCCGAGAAGGGGTAAGGTTGCTACTAGGTGATGAAATCCTAGTCAGGCCTTGTCTCAGATATGTTTTGATGAGTTAATTATTTCATGGTTTAGTTTAGTGTGTGATAACAAATGTGAAAGCTATGATAAATTAATTTGCCTCCTAAGTTACTAGATGAGCTAAGATCAACAAGCAATCCAAAAGGTTTATTTTATTCCCAAAAATAAATTTTCAAATTTCATTTGATGAAAAAACAATAAAGGAAGAAAAAGGGAATTTGGTCCCATTGAGAATGCCAAAATGTTTTAGTTTATTTTCCTTATTTATTAATTTTGAAATTAAATAAAAGAAATCTAGTAATAGGGTGTATAGAATAATACCTAGTGAAATGCGCGCATGAATATAGATGAAAGTGGGAACTCCTATTTGGCTAGGAAGGAATAACCTACAAATAACATAGACACTTGAAAGGGGGTTGTTAGATGGTTGGTTGAGTGGATTGCTTAGCATGCGCTAGATCCAAGAAGCACAATGCTTACTAGGAGGCTATCAATCCACTTTTATGACAATCAAGTCTTAAATGATAAAATAAGATATTTGCATTTAATGATAAGAAAGTAAATGCTTGCTACAAAGTAAGAGATAACTTGCTTATTAAAGAAATAGATAAAATTTTGATGATAGGGTGGTCAGGGTCTCATCTAGAAAATCAAGGAAGGTAATGTGTGGTCATAAGGAAACACATAAAGTGGAGCTTGATTTGAGGCAAAAGGGTAAAAAAGGCTTGTTATAAAATGGTGCCATATGAACCATCAATGTTTAGGAGAACCATCGATAGTTGAGGTAAATCATTGGTGATTGGTCAACCATCAATAGTTGTAGATGACCGTCGGTGGTTAGGTAACCATCGATGGTTGCCTATGAAAATTTGGGGGTGAATAGCTCAGGAAGTATAGAATGGGACTTTGGTCAAACAAAGGTTGGATATAGGGATGGGAAGTGTAAAGTGGGGTATTGGTGGATTTGATAAGGAAAAGGGTATTAGAAACTAGAAAGAATACAAGCATAAAATCCATGTAATCAAATGGAGCAATCCTGGAGTGATGTGGCTAGCGTAATGATGCTTCAGACCTTTCAAAGTAATTTCAACAGAGTTTTGGGTCTCTAGTGGTGATGCTTACTCACTGGTATAGATGCTGAATATATACAAGAAAGCTTGAATGCATGATGACTGATTGCTCTCCCCTTCTCACTTCTTCTTTTACCCCTTTTATAGGTAGAAGTTACCAAATGAAATAAATGAAGTTACCAATTTGATAGAGGATAAATTGCCTATTTTTTTAGCTTTAAAAGCTTTGTTTTAATGACAAGTTACCATTTTTAGGAGTTACTAATCCCACACAAAGAGCAAGTAAAGTTTTAAAGTTTAAAGGCAAGGTGGGGAGCCCAACCATCGATGGTTAGGCCAACCATCAATGGTTACCCTAACCATCGATGGTTACCTTAACTGTCGATGATCGGAGGCCTAGAGGAAAAATGGGTGAATTACATGATGCGTTTCAAGGGGGTTTGGTAATGTTAAGTTATAAAAGGGTCTAGATAAAGGTCCAATGGTAGTATAACACTAAAAACTATTGTGTGATAGTTTTAGGTGTCTACAACTCTAATCAAAATGATAATTCTAACACAACTAATAACCATTCTTCTTCTAGAAATCATGATAAAGGAAAAGGTACATAGAATAATGTTGCATTTGATAATGCTACAATTATTTTCCAACAAAATAACTCTTTATCAATAGGTTTTAATACTCCTCAATAACCTCTTTATAATTCTAATTACACTCATATACATCATCCAGATGTTGGAGCTTATAATATTATATATGATTTGGTTACTATTAAATCAAGTTTTTCATTATTACAAGTTGCTAGTTTACTTAGACAACTTGATAAAATTAATGATGCCATTAAAAACCTAAATTCTAAAGATTTGCTAGGATTTCAAAAAGAAATAAAGAATAATGAACAATATCAATATGTTGTTTTTATTCAAATTTATGATCCACCTGTTGATTACATGCCTCCTTTTTATGTATTAGTCAAACTTACTAATGAGAATATCCACAATTATATTATGGATACTAGTGCTTATAAGAATATTATGTCTAAGTTCATAGTTGATCACTTAGGCATTTCTTATGAAATAAATAACATGAAACTTACAGGTTTTGATTCATGACAAACTAAGAGTTGTGGTAAGTTTTAGGATATTGTTATCAAAATTACTCAAAATGAAAGAACTAGATGCATGACCAATGTTTAGGTATTATATATTCCTAGTAATTATGATATACTTTTAGGAAGAGATTGGTAAAAAACAATTGGTGCTTTTGTGGGAAAAAATACAAATTGGATTCCAAAGGGTAATGAAATTGATTTTATAAAAAGAGAATAATGGTTTTATAATCATATTGATTTCATACCTATTACTATAGCTTACATGGAAATTAGAATTGGTACTTACGATCTATTAACCTTAGATGAACTTGAAAAATAACAAGAAAATACCTTTTCTAGAGATTGTTTATGGTCATTATATTTTGATGGGGTATGTTCTCAACATGGTATTGGTGATGGAATCTGTTTAATTTCTCCAATTGATAAAATATTTTGTTACACTTATAAATTATCATTTGATAATACTAATAACACAACACAAATTGAAGCTTTATGTTTAGGTTTAGAAAAAAACAAATTGAACTTAATATTAAACAATTAGATTTTTTCAGTGATTTAGAGTTAGTTATTAGGCAAGTGAGAAAAGTTTATGAAACTAATTAAACTCACCTACATAGGTACACTCAAAATTTTTGGGCTTTACTTGAAAATTTTGAAGCCTTTGATATTACTCATATACTTAGAGAATTTAATGTACGAACTGATAAGATCGTTATTTTTGATTCTGATCCTATTTCAAGTGAAAGTGAGCTAAGTGTTGACTTTTCATTTTTTGAAAATTTTAGACCTAAAATTATTGATTTGAATGAAAATTATCCTATTTTAAACTGTGATGAAAATATTTATTATTTTATTAAAGGTAATTATTTTGATTATGATGATTATGTACTGAATTGTTGAAATTATCTACAACTAAGTACTAATAAATTGCCTACCGGTTTGGTGAGTCTAGAATCAATGTTTACTCTAAATGATTAGCCTATAATTTCATAAACTTAAGAATCATCTAAGAAAATAATTGGTGAAATTATTCCTATCAACCTTGAAACTAAAGAAGATCCTAAATTTATATATTTGGGAATACAATGTGCATCTGATGAAAAGGTTAAGTTTATTAAACTCTTTACAAAATTTATCAAAAGTTTTGCTTGGTCTTGTAAATACCTAAAAGGTTATGATACCAACATAATTAGACATTATATTACTCTAAATCTGGGTATAAAAGCCATTATCACTCAAAATATGCACTTGTGTGTAAAGAGCTCTCACACATGTTGATGCACACCTCTTTCATGAATAATACCTTAAACTTGCACATTAAAGAGTGATGAAGTATATCATTGTAATAATGAGATCATCCCCTAAGGTGTGGGACCATTTTTCTCCTTGGGACAAACCTCTGGAGTAGGTTGACTTCCTTCTATTCTAGATGCACTTGGTTTAAGACCAATGCACAAACCTCCAAAGAGCAAAATTAAATCTATAGCTAGTGCTAAATTTAAATTTTATAAGGGGAAAAGGGAGAGAGAAGGTAAGAGTTTGTTGGAAAGTAAAAGGTGATGCACCAAAAATAAATCAAACACCTCTATTACCTTAATGAATACACAATAAATTAATAAGAATGAGATAGTATCGTATAAAATTCACCAGGGATACTCCAAGTGCATAAGTATTTCATATTGAGGTACATGGATATAATACAACATTGAAAGGGACAGGATTATCCATAACTAGAGCTTAAACAAACCCAAGTGAACATAGAATACAACTTGAAAATGTGTTCCCAATTTTACACAGAGGTGTTGGGGATGGAAAATAATGGAAGGGGTAAAAATTACCCACAAATAAAGATCAACAAACATAAATCACACATAGGATATAAGAAGAATGAATGGAGATGAACTCAATTCTCATTAAGGTGCAAGGTTCAACCAACAAGAGTACTATTGGAGGATAAAATTCAACAACATAAGGGTGCTTGAAAATGTTTACTCTTTTACAATCTGAGACTGAAGCTTTTATAGGTAAAGAGAAGCCCAAGGGTCATTAATTAGAATCTTGCCCACTATCAGGGTGGTTACAACATTTAATCATGATGTGAAAAAGTAATTAGGATCTTTGTTAGAAGAGATTATGTACCCATGTTTTAAAAACTTGATAGTTTCCCTTACATTCAATTTTGCCTCTAACTCGACCTTTCCTCAACATCCAATCGAGTTAAACTACTACTATTGCTTGTAACTACCACTTTTCAATCCACCTAGGTCTAATATGCTAATGTGGAACTATGTAGGCATATCCTAGGGTTCTACTTGATCATTTTGCACATGCGACTAAGCTTTGCATGCATGTCCCTAACTTTTGTGACCTTGTGTGCACTAAAGGTTATGCACACCTTTGACTTGGATATATTGCAAAAAGGTGCACATGGAACCCATCTAGATCTGGAAGTATATGGCAAAGTTGAAACATAATTTATATTATAGCCTATGAATTGGGAAGGCATAGGTGTAATATTTTATGATTAGGATGAGACCCCAACATTTGATTGTGAGAAACCCCTTGAAGAAGAGTGAATAAAAAATGGATCAATTGGATGTGTACTTTTAAACCTGTGTGTTATGCACCTTACCCACACATGCTTTTAGACATAATATGTTTTGTGTGAAAGGTGTATACTGAAGACTTCATAAAGAACTCACTGCATAGTGAAGTTATGAGCCTGTGAAGGGCACATATGTAGAATTATTCTAAGGGATTGCATAAACCTTAAATATTATATATTAAATCCATTATAATGGTTCTCTCAAGTCTACATTTCATGTATGGGTCTTATATTGGCTTGCAAAATAGGTAATGTATAACTTAGGTCACAACTTGTGATTTTTAAGGGCACATAAGTGAAACTCTATGATTTAGACTTAGAACTTTGTTATGAAGGAACAAGAAATATTATAGATAGGATCACATAAGATGATCAAAGGTCTTGAGTACACTCTTCACAATTTATAATTTTTCCCCATGGACCTCTTTCCACACTACTTAAAGTTTAAGAGACCTATGTGCTATGATATGTGTGACACATTAACATGATGAAGGCTACTTATAGGTGTAGATTGATACTTAGTTGATATGTGAACCTATGCTGACTGATGAGTATAGGCATAAATGGTAAGAATTTGCATGCAAGCTTATTTCTAGGAAACTCAATACTGCATAAATGCATAAAATACTTGTGGGATCATTTTGAGTTTCATGTAATCCAAGGATGACTTAGGAAGTCAAAATTTTTAGTGACCTCTACAGGCCACTTTCCTACTAAGCACAATCCCAATAGCCTTTGAAGTAGTTTATTCGGTATAAAGTTATTTAAACATGATATATCTAGCTGCTCTGAAAGTGTGATTCCTATACGTGTAAGGGTGTTGAATCATCTTATTGCACATGATAAAGTACTAGATGAATACTTAAAATTCCACTAAATAATGAACTAAGACCTACTTTAGACAAAATAAAAGGGCAAAGGATAATAAAAAATGAGTGAGATGCACTTAGAGGAAGTAAAACAACCAAACTATGATTATATACATGTGTGTACAGGCACTTAAGGAAAACAAAAACTACTCTAATATATACAAAGTGGAGACATGGGACTTAAACCACCCAGATCAAAACAAAATCCTATTAGGTCTCCTTAATTATGTGTAAGCATGTTGTCATGTAGTGAGAGGAGGTGGGTGGGCACTAGTCTGCTACGAAAGAGGTGTGCAAACATGATATCCTGCTTGGGCTCCCTTTTGATGAATGGATCCATACAATAATGCATGATATTTTCATGTAGGTGACATATATCTTAAAAGATGAGCTAATTCCTTATGAACCTATTTGTGTCTGGATGTGATTTTTATTCGTGTTGACCCTTTTAAAGCTTAGAATACTCACCCTTAGTGTTTGATAAGTTCATGCATTCAATAGGTTGTTCTTGTTTGATTCATGGTTTCTCCTTTGAGTCTATTATGTCTTTCAAAAGTTCCCCCATGAAGTGATTAGGAGAGAAAAGATGATGCTCACTTAATATGATGACCTCCTTTTCATCTTCGTGCTACTTAATGGGTTGAACTGATCCATTGAAAGCTTCAAAATCCTTGATGGGTTAGGAGTTTCATTGCTCTTGTTCCCCTTAAGGTTCCCACTTTGGCTTCATAATTATTGGCACAAGAGATTCCTCATATATGATACAAGAAATTGAACCTAATCCAATATTCAGATTCATGCTCCCATGAATTCCTTCGTTAGAAGGCATTGTTTGACATCTAGGTTTAAACATAAGTCCTCTAGCTCATTCTAAAAGGAGTCTTCTTCTTATGATTGTGATTGTGCCTCCAAGTTAATTTAGATCTAGTTAGGGCCTCCCTCTTGAAGTGTGCACACCACTTGTGGGTCTTATTCATTCTTAAGGTCTTCATCTACTAAGAAGGTGAAAACTCATCAAACAAGTTGATATCCCCTTTCTCCCCATCCTACTTGAGTTTATCTCCCTCCTCATCATCCATATATTTGTTTGTTATCCACCTAACTGGACCTCCTTAAAAAATGGAGATGGTAGGAGGGAAAATAGCTTAAATTAGTGAAGTAGGGGAGGCCTCAACAAGGTTAAGCCTTATGAAATTAGGGTGTTGGGTCTAAGAAGGCTTCCAAGGTTGAGATTGAGGCTCTTGAGGAAGAATGGGCTTAAAGTTTATCGCATGTGTAGGCTTATTTATAGAAGGGGGACCTCAAAATTTGGGATTTTAAGACTAAGAGGTTTACTAGAAGGCTCATAAGGCTTACCTTACTTGAAACATGGAATCTTGAGAGCCAAAGATTCTCTTTTGATAGGTTAATCTATGATTGTAGGAGAATCCTACCTAAAAATGGGGATAAAAGAGATCACTCAGAAACCAATCTCTATTGCACTTGTATGTACAACTATCACATCTAGTCCTCTTTGGCTATGATTTTCCTAGCCAATCATTTTTCTTCATACCTTTGTTGCTCTATCATTTTATACTAGTGAATATAAGCTCAATAAGCAAGTTATTTATACCATCTACTATACTCCAACTATTCACTAACCTCCCTCATCTATTGGGTGAAATCCATAAGTATATCCCCAATACTTTTCTAGGATTGGTTAGGGGTAACAAAGCTCTAGGGAGTAACATAGCTTGCACAAGGTTGATTAAAAGTGTGATTAGGTTGTAAAGAAGGATGAGCTATGGTGGGAGGGGAAAACACTATGTGAAGGGTGATATTCCTCTACTTCAAGCTAATTTTGGATGAAATTGAGATAACTCTCAGCCTGATATGGGGGTAAAAAGACATAATTTAGGCACTTAGATTACTTAAACCAATGGATTAGATGTTTAAAATTTCCAGGTGCTTAGCAGAGTGTCTTCAACACTTCAATCGCTAAGAGTAACACCATTCCCTCAACTAACTTTTAAACTTGGTCTCACTAGGTGTGCTAGAAACTGTTATCACTCAAAACATTCACTTATGTGCGAAGGGCTCTTATGCATGCTGATGCGTAGTTATTTCCTACCTAATGCTTTAAACTTATAAGTTAGAGAGTGATTCAGTGTCTCATTGTAATAATGAGATCATTCCCCAAGGTGTGGGACGATTGATCTCCTACAAAGAGCATAATCCAAACAACGTGATAAAATTAATGATGCCATTAAAAACCTAGATTCTAAAGATGTGCTAAGATTTCAAGAAGAAATAAAGAATAATGAACAATCTCAATCTATTGTTTTTATTTACATTTAATATCCTCTTGCTGATTACATGCCTCCTTTTTATATATCAGTCAAACTTATTAATAAGATTATCCACAATTGTGTTATGGATACTAGTGCTTCTAAGAATATTATGCCAAATATATATCTGATAACTTAGGAATTTCTTATGAAATAAATAACATGAAACTTACAAGTTTTGATTCATGACAAACTAAGAGTTGTGGTAAGTTTTAGGATATTGTTATCAAATTACCCAAGATGATAGAATTAGATGCATGACCAATGTTCAGGTATTAAATATTCCTAGTAAGTATGTTATATTTTTAGGAAGAGATTGGTCAAAATCAATCGGTGATTTTATGGGAAAAGATACAACTTGGATTCCAAAGGGTAATGGAGTTGATTTTATAAAAAGAGAAGAATGTTTTTCTAATCATATTGATTCCATACCTCTTACTGTAGCTTATGTGGAAATTAGAATTGGTACTTACGAGCTATTAACCTTAGATGAACTTGAAAAACAAAAAGAAAATACCTTTTCTAGAGATAGTTTATGGTCATTCTATTTTGATGGGGCATGTTCTCAACATGGTAGTGGTGATGGAATCTATTTAATTTATCCAATTGATAAAATATTTCATTACACTAAAAAATTACCATTTGATAATACTAATAACACAACAAAATTTGAAGCTTTGTGTTTAGGTTTAGAAAAAAATAATTGAACTTAATATTAAATAGTTGAAATTTTTTAGTGATTCAAAGTTAGTTATTAGGCAAGTCAGAAAAGTTTATAAAACTAATTAAACTTGCTTATATAGGTACACTCAAAAGGTTTGGGCTTTACTTGAAAATTTTGAAGCCTTTGATATTACATATATACTTAGAGAATTTAATGTACGAACTGATAAACCTGCTATTTTTTATTCTAATCCTATTTTAAGTGAATGTGAGCCAAGTGTTGACTTCTCATTTTCTAAAAATTTTAGACCTAAAATTCTTGATTTGAATGAAAATTATCATATTTTAAACTGTGATGAAAATATTGATTATTTTATTAAAGGTAATTATTTTGATTATGTTTATTATGTACTGAGTTGTAGAAATTATCTATAGCTATGTAGTAATAAATTCCCTATTGTTTTGGTGAGTCTAGAATAAATGTTTACTCTAAATGACAGCCTATGATTTTTTGAATTGAAGAACCTTCTAGGAGAATAATTGGTGAAATTATTCCTATCACCTTTGAAACTAAAGAAGATTCTAAATTTATATATTTGGGAATACAATGTACATCTGATGAAATGGTTAAGTTTATTAAACTCTTTAAAGAATTTATTGATATTTTTGCTTGGTATTATAAAGACCTAAAAGGTTCTGATACCAACATAATTAGACATGATATTATTATAAATCTAGGTATAAAACCCATCATCACTTGAAATATGCACCCATGTACAAAGGGATCTCATGCATGCTGATGCATAACTCTTTGATTAATAATACCTTAAACTTGTACATCAAAGAGTGATATGGTGTCTCATTGTAACAATGAGATCTTCCCTCAAGGTATGTGACTCTTTTTCTCCTTGGGATGAACATCTAGAGTAAGTTGAATTCCTTCTATTTTATATGCACTTGGTTTAGGACCAGTGCACAAACCTATAAAGAGAAAAATTAAATTTATAGCTAGTGGTAAACCTAAACTTGATAAGGGGAAAAGGGAGAGAGAAGGTGAGATATTGTTGGAAAGTAAAGGGTGATACACCAAAAATAGAGAAAACACCTCTATTAACTTGATGAACACACAAAAAATTTCCACGAACGATATAGTATCATATAGACTTCACCAGGGATACTCGAAATGCATAAGTATTTCATACTAAGGCATGGGGACACAATACAACATTGAGAGGGATGAGATTATCCAAAACCAAAGCCTACACAAACCCAAGTGTGTATAAAATACAACCTACAAAAGAATTTTTAGTCTACACAAAGGTGTTGGGGATGGATAATAATGAAAGGGGCAAAAATTACCCACAGATAAAGATCACCAAACACAAATCACACACAAGATGTAAGAAGAATTAAGGGAGATGAACTCAATTCTCATTAAGGTTCAATGTTCAACCAAGAAAAGTGCTCTTGGAGGACAAACTTTAGCAACATAAGGGTGCCTAAAAATGTTGACCCTTTGACAATGTAAGACCCAAGCTTTTATAGGTAACGAGAAGCCCAAGGGTCATTGATTGGAATCTCACCCACTATCAGGGCAGTTACAACATTTAATCATGACGTGGAAAAATAATTAGGATCTTTTTTATAAGAGATCATGTACCCATGTTTTGATAACTTGACAATCACCCTTATATTTAATTCTACCCATAAATAAACCTCTACTCAATGTCCAATCGAGTTCAACTACCACCACTACTTGTAGCTACCACCTATCAATCCATCTAGGTTTATTATGCTAATGTGGAACTATGTAGGCATATCCTAGGGTTATGCCTCAACATCTTGCACATGTTATTTCGATTTACATGCATGACCCTAAATTTTAGGACCATGTGTGCATTGAAGGTTGTGCACACCTTTAACTTAGATATATCTTGTACAAAGGTACACATAAAACCCATCTAGACTTGAGAGTTTATGGTGGAATTGGCACATAACTTATATTATAGCCTATGATTAGGCATGAGGTCCCATCATTTGAGTGTGAGAGACCCCTTGGAAAAGAGTGCACAAAAAATGGATCATTTAGATGTGCACTTCTGAACCTTTGTGCTATGCACCTTACCTTTACATGCTTTTAGACACAAGATATTCTATGCGAAAGGTGCACATTGAAGACTTAATAGATAGCTAGTTGTGTAGTGAAGTTATTATATATTGAAGGGTGCATATGTATAATTGATTTAGGCAATAATTTAGGTGATGGTTCTACCCCAAATTGATGACAAAACTTCCAAGAGCCATAACTTTTGCACCATAGCTCTAATTGACTCATCGTTTGAACCGTTGGAAAGATAAGAACAAGGAAAAGGTAGTGAGATGGCATATAGATCCACTTGATGGATTTTGACCCAAAAAAACCCAATGGAAGTTCCCAAAATTTCAATTTTAGTATTGCAGTCTAAAAATAGTAAGTTTTTAAAAATAGTAATTTCTCGAATTCTATATTGTTTTAAATCATGGAAGTTGAACCAATTAATCTCCCTCGAGATTGGTGACCTTCCACATCCTCCCATTTGATTTTATAATGTGTATAAATGAAGATGTAGCCTAAAATGGAAATCAGACATCTCTTCCCATAGATAAACATATAGTTATATTGTGATCTTGAGTAATAAAACATTACTTCTTAGAGAATTCATTATTATTGTGTTCATGAAATATTTGTCAACCAAAAATTTTGAGTTTTGGATCAGTGGTATCAGAGCGGTTTGTCTTGAGAGTGTATGATTCTGAGGATGAGGTCAAGCTACAAGAAGCTTGGGTGGAAAACAATAGAGCTTCCAAAGTATCCACCTATTCACTCCAAATGACTTCAAATGGCAGATGACACTGAGACATCTGATCCTTTCAAGGAAATGGTGAATGAAGCCCTTTAATGACAATAATCATAGATGCTGTAATAGTTTTCCAAAATTCTCTAACAACTCTCGATGGGAAATTTTGGCTTCTCATCTGCACTTCTTAGCTATTCATTTACGGAATGTCCTTTTAGTGCCCCAACACCCTTCAAGGTTTAGGTGAATTTTGATATTCCTACATTTGAGGCAAAATCAATGTTGATGTAGTAGAAAATTGGTTAGATCAATTGTCTTCCTACTTCTCTATAAATAAATTCACCGATGGAGAAAAGATCACCTTTGCTCTTTTGAAAGCATCATTGCCTATGAAAAATAGGTTGGAAGTGTACAAAAAGAGGTTCAGTATAGATGACATTAGCCTTGAGGTGGAACCTACCTGGGATGATTTCATGGAAGTGGTAAAGGAAGAATACTATCCCATTGGAGCATATGATGATCTGTACATACAGTGGCAACAACTTTGACAAGGTAAGGACTAATCTATTCAAGATTACATAGACATTTTTCATTCTTCATCTGCAAGATTGGGCATCCAAGAAAGTGAGAAACATAAGACTCTCAAATATCAAGGTGGACTAAAATGATACATACGAGGGGAAATGGAACTCTTCAATTTGGAAACCCTTGGTGAGGTATACAAGTTCATAGTGAAGATTGAGCAGAAGTATGGCATAAAAAATACAAAGAGTCAGCCTTCAAAATGGAAAAGTGACAAGGAAGGTCAAATAGGAGGCCAAAATTGGAAGCAAAAGGAGTTTCAAGATAAGAAACCCTAAAAGGGGAAGGCTAGAAAATGGTGTGATTACCACAAAATTGGAACTCACTCCAAAGAAGAATGTTGAGTCATCAAGTCACTGCTTTCTAAGTCATAATACTCAACATCCACTACTCTATCTCATACACAACCTAGAGTCAAAGAGGACAAAGAAGAGATTGTAAATGCTGAGCCCGACACCATCGTCACTTCATCAAAAACCTGTGAGGAAAGGCTAGATGACAAGGAAAGATTGTTTCACTCCAAATTATGGGTAAAAGGTAAGCCTCTACATTTCATTCTTGATAGTGGGAGTCAAAAGAATTTAATCTCTGCTAAATTTATTAAAAGTCTAAATCTTTCCATGAAGCCTCACCCAAAGTCATATGGTATTGGATGGTTGAGCCTAGGGAGAGACCTCTATGTGACCCATCAGTGTCTTCTTTCATATATAATAAAACCTTTCCAAGATGAAGTCTTGTGTGATGTGGTCAATCTAGTTATTTGTGATGTAATCCTTAGTCAGTTGTTCATGTATGATCGACATGGCATTTATGAATCATGAACCCGAAGAATCACCCTCACTCTTGGAACACGATGTTATAGGGTACCAAAGGTACCACCTCCCACATCTATCTCCCTGATCAGTGCCAAGCAATGTAAGAGATTGGTGGAAAAGATAAAACAATTCATTCTCATGGTGGCCAAAACCTAGAAATTCAAGAAGGCTGATGTTACAGTCCTAACTACATAATCAACACAAAAATAGAAGCAGATGGGACAAATCATAGGAGAATATGATGACTTATTCAAGTCACCGATAGGATTTCCACTACATTACCATGTAAAACAATCTATCAATTTGATCTTAGGATCACCTTTGCCTAACAATCTTATATATGATAAATCAATTTTAGAGAATGATGAGATAAAAAGATAGATTCAATAATTGATCTAAAAGGGTCACATCAGGTCAAGCTCTTCACCCTGTGGTAGCCCTATTATCCTAGCACCAAATAAAGATGGAACATGGAGGCTTTGCATTGACTATCGAGCCCTACATAAAATCACTATGAAGAATCGCTACCCTCTCCCCAGGATTCATGACCTACTAGACCAACTCCATGTACAAATTTCTTCACCAAAATTGATCTCAAATCTGGCTATCACCAAATTCCCATCGATCGCACCGATGTCTGGAAGACTACATTCAAATCTAAGGAGGGGCTCTTCGAATGGTTGGTTATGCATTTTGTCTTAACTAACACACTTGCAACCTTTATGAAGATGATGGATGGCATCTTGTGACCCTTCACTAACTCATTCATGGTTGTCTACCTAGATGACATAATAATCTACAATAGAATATGGGAGGAACATCTGTAACATGTTCATAAGGTGCTTCAAACTCTTTGGGAACACAAGTTGTATGCAAATCTTGACAAATGCACATTTAGGATGACAATAATTTAGTACCTTGGGTACGTTGTGAATGAGGAAGGGGTTCATGTTCATCCAGAAAAGATTTAGTTTATTCAAGAATGGCCTACACCAAGGACCCTCACATAACTTTGCAGCTTCTTGGGTCTTACAAATTTCTATCGCAGGTTTGTTCTTAGATTTTCACAAGTTGATTAGTCACTAACCCAAGTGACTAAAGGAGGAGCTAAATCTACATTTTAGTGGGGTGAAATACAATAAAGGGAAATGAGAATTTGAAGAATAGACTTTGCTTAGCCCCTATTCTTGCCTTGCCAGATTTGTATCAACCTTTTGAGTTGATGATAGATACATCTGAATATGCCATGGGAGCTATCATCATGCAACATGGCCATCCTATTGCATAATGATAAGGAGCTCTATGCCATTATGCAAGCCTACAAACAATGGAAACACTACATCTTGGGGAAAAAGATGATCATCCACACTAACCACAGACCATTGGAATTCATCTAGACACAGAGCAAACTATGAAATGAGAGGCACCAAAAGTGGGCCACATATCTTTAGCAATTCCATCTGATAATCAAACATAAAAGGGGAGCTCAAATATTGCTACATATTGTCTGAGTCACCCACCAATTACTGTACTCATGATAGTTCTTGACCTGTGTAGACATGAGATTATCACTTGGGGTGCTCTATATGAAGTAGATCCTACCTTTGTTGATACATATTAGGTGATTCAAAAAGGTAAACATGTTTATGATTTCTATTTGTAAGATAATGTCCTCTATCATATGGGGCACATCTATGTTCTAGCTATATAGTAATAGAAGATGATATGGGAAGCACATTTCAGTAGGACAAATGGATACTTTGGTGTAGAAAAGACATTGGCAATTCTTCAGAAGCACTTCTACTGGCCCCATATGTGAAAGGATGTGGAAAGGTATCTCAAATCTTATACCCCATGTGTGATAGCCAAGCCAACAAATGAGAAGTAAGGATTATACATGCCATTGCCAGAACCAACCAGGCTTTGGGAATCTGTCTCAATGGATTTTCTCTTAGGTTTGCCCACTTCAAAACATGGCAAGGACTGTATTTTTATTGTAGTTGATCATTTTTCAAAAATGTCTATCATGCTTACTTATAATAAAAATATATCTACTGAAGAAACTACTCAACTATATTTTAGTCATGTATGGCTCCATTTTGGTCTCCCTAAGTCCATTGTCTCAGATTGAGACAACAAGTTCCTGAGCATCTTCTGGTCCACTCTATGGAAGATGATAGATACCAAGCCGATGAAGTCCATATCTTTCATCCATAGACTGATAGTTAGATAGAGGTGGTGAACCACTTGATTGTTCACATGATTTGGATGTATCACTCCAAACATCCATACACATGGGATGAGGGGCTTCTTTTCATAAAACATGGATACAATTGAGCCCTACACAACTCGACCAATCATAGTCCATTCCAAGTATGCTTCAGGTTCCATCCCATAACACCAATTGATATAGCCTTTCCATTCTCCACCATGGTATACACATCTCATGGAAGATCTGAGGAAGCAAAAACAACAAAGTTCATTGAACAAATGCAACACATCTAATAGCAAGTTCATGACATCTTGGAGAAGATGAATCAGAAGTATAAGCAATTCCATGACAAACACAGGATTGGACAACATTTTGATATGGGTGATAATGTTTGGTTGTGGCTTCAGAAGGAATGAATTGTAGGCCGACACAGAAAAATTTGGCCTCTGCAATATGGTCCCTACACCATCACTAAATTTTTTGGAGAAAATGCTTTTGAGTTGAACCTACCAGCCTACCTTGGTTTGAATCCAATATTCAATGTGGAGCTCCTCAAACCATATCATCCACCTCTATTGGACACTTTAGTCATAGCATAACAACTAGACATCGACGAGATTGATCCATAGAGTTTTGCTCCAGTAGAGGAGGATCAGATTGTGGACACTTGGATGAAGACAACAAGAGGATGCTCTATTCTGCTTTATCAAGTGGTCAAAATGGGCTAGCTTAGCCACCAAGGTGAGTGGCTCATAGAGAATCAAATCAAGACATAACTACCAAACCTGATGAGGAACATTGATGTAATGGGTACCATTGATTCTCAAGGAGGGAGGAATGATCCAGGCAATAATTCAAGCAATAATTTGGGTGATGGTTCTACACCAATTTATGATGAAACTTCTGAGAGCCATAACTTTTGCACCGTAGCTCCAATTGACTCATCGTTTGAACTGTTAGAAAGATAAGAACAAGGAGAACACAGTGAGATGGCATGGAGATTTGTTAAATGTATTTTGACCCTCAAAAACCCAATGGAAGTGCCCTAAATTTCAATTTTAGTAGTACAGTCTAAAAATAGTAAGTTTCTAAAAATAACAATTCCTCGAATTCTGTATTGTTTTAAATCATGGAAGTCAAAGCACTTAATCTCCCTAGAGATTGGTGACCTTCCACATCCTCTCCCCTACTTTCAAAATGTGTATAAATGAAGATGTAGCCTGAAATAGAAATCAAACATCTCTTCCCAGAGATAAGCATATAGTTGTATTGTGATCTTGAGTAATAAAACATCTCTTCTTAGAAAATTCATTATTACTATGTTATTTTTGTGTTCTTGAAATATTTTTCAACCAAAAATTCTAAGTTTTGGATCAATAATTATGCTGAGGGATTGCATAAAACTTAAATCTTCTATATCAAATCCCTTTTGATGTTTCTCTTAAGTCTACATTTCATATATGGGGCTTATATTGGCTTACAAAATAGGTGGTGTATAACTTAAGTCACAACTTATCATTTGTAAGGGTGCATAAGTGAAACTCTTTAATTTAGACATGGAAATTTATTATGAAGGCATAATAAGTATTCTAGATAGGAGCACATAAGAAGATCAAATGTCTTGAGCATGCTCTTCACAATTTATAATTATTCTTTGTGGACCTCTTTTTGCACTACATAAATTCTAGGAGACCTATGTGCTATGATCTATGTGCCACATTGACATGATGAAATATGATTTTAGGTGTAGATTGATACTTATTTGATGTGTGAACTTGTGATGACTGATGAGTATAGGCACAGATGGGAAGCATCCACATGCAAGCTTATTTTTAGGAAAATCAACATTGCATAAATTCACAAACCATTTGTGGGGCCATTTTGAGTTTCATTCATATCAGGGGTGACTTAGGAAGTCAACACTTTTGGTAACCTCTACAATTCACTTTCCTACTAATTAGGAACCCAATAGCCTTTGAATTATTCCATTGGGTATAGAGTCATTTAAGCCTAAGATATATAACTACTTTGAAAGTGTGATTCTTATATGTGCAAGGGTGCTGACTCATCTTGTTGCACATACCCAAGTACTAGATGAATGCTTAAACTTCCACTGAATAAAAAAATAAGACCTTCCTTTTAAAAAAATAAAAAGGCAAGGGATAATAAAAAATGTGTGAGATGCACTTAGAGGAAGCAGAACAATTAAACTATGACTATATACATGTGTTCATAGGTACTTTGGGAAAACACAAACTACTCTAATATATACAAAGTGGAGAAGTGGGCCTTAGACCAACAAAATCAAAACAAAAGCCTCTTAGGTATCCTTCATTATGTGCAAGCTTGTTTTCATGAAATGGGAGGAGGTGGGTGGGTGTAGACACTCAAACATGTCCCCTCACTAGTTTTCAATGTCACATCACCTCAGACCTATCCTCGCCCTTAGTTAGCTATTCACCTAGTTAACTCACCCTTAGAAACACTTTTTCATATGTTGGCATTCATTAACACACCTAGGACATTTTATTAAACATTATAAACATATAAACTTAGGACTCATTTTAACCCTTTTTAACTTAGGAGTACAACTATCGATGATCAACCTAACTGTCAAAAATTAGCCTTACCATCGATGGTCAGGTCTACAAATATATAACACAAAAATATCTAGATGTAAGCAAGATAAGTAAGGGTAAAATGGAAACTTTCCCATGCATACCTTAAAACTTTCCTTATCTCCAAATTGGCATCTTTATGCTGGACCAACTTATCAACTTTGTGCTATAAATACAAGTCTCTTGGAAGAGTTATGGATCCTAAAAATTTGCATCTAGGCTATCTTGTTTTTTTTATGCAGGTATCTAGGACCCTAAAAATTTGTCTATGTGACTATTGAAAGCTAGATATATTATTATGATGCCCAATTTCATTTATATTGCTATCATCACCCATTTGGAATTTTATAGGTATTTCTTATTTTTTTAATCAGTTTCCCTTCTTCATTGACTTCTATGTCTTGATCAAGCCACCTGCACATCACCCCTCACTTACAGAACCCATATTAAGCCTACTTACCACTTACCTTTCCACCCCCAACTTCATTTCATTAACTACATGACTTCTACATACAACCATCATCGATTGTTGAAATCGTCACCAGTTACATCAACCATCGTCAGTTATCTAACTGCCACCGATCAGGACAACCGTCATTGGTCAACCTAACCACTGACAATCACTGTTAAGGAAAATAATAGATTGTTATTTCCTCCCTTTTCACACCCAATCATACCCTATTTTTTTTTGGCATGTCTACAAACCCTACCCAGACCCTCTGAACCTAACCTTGATACACTTGTGCATGGTATTGACCCGTTGTGCTACATTTTTATTAAATAAGTGTGCTATTTATTTTCTTGAATAAGAATTTATGTTCTTATATGTTTATCATCTTTTCTTTATATTGTTAGAACACTTTTATCTTTAGGGGAGTGGATTGATATCTATCTAAGGGAATTTTCACTTCTTGGATCTAGCGGTTCTAGGTAGTCCACCCTTTATACTCATCTAACAAAAAAATTAGTTTAGTGCAGTCTTATTGTAGGTAGTCCTTTCTCACCAAAAAAGATTTCTCACTTTGTCTAGTCATCAACAAGCATAATGTTTAACCAAGTAGACACCCCTCATCCTTTGTTTCTTCCTTTTAAAACAAAAAAGTTAAGAATAGAATTATAAATAGTAGGAAACATTTTGGCACCCTTGGTGGGGCCAATTTTGGGTCCATAGTTCTCTTTAGGCATATAGTTGCAATAGTGAAAATTCATTATCTTGCATTTATGTTATTTTTAAATTTCAAAAGATAGAAATTTTATCTATTTTACTTCCTAAAAATAAAATAGAAATGAAAGAAAAATTTTCATCTTAGGGATAGGTTACATTTTCATCCTACATTAAGTGCATTTTTAGTTGTTCCTTGTTTGCATGTAAATACATCAAATTTTTTATTTTGGGTTAAAATTGAGTGCATTAATTGTATTGATTGATTAATGATTAGCTCACCTAGATTAACTAAACACATCATGAATTAATCATAGCACACATATGTTACACTACCAAACCACGTGCATAAAAATAACATCAAAACTTACCTGAGACAAGGCCCATTAGGATTTTATCATCCTTTGGAACACCTTAGCCTAAATGGAGATCCCACTTGGATTTCATCACCAAGGGGAGGACCCACTCTATTCTCTAGCAGAGTATAAACTCTAAACAAATGGTATCTATTGGCTAAGCAACCTGGCTCAGCTTCAGGTTTGCGAAGTGTGAGGACTAAGCCCCTAGTACCAAGCCACATACCTGGTCTAGTGTAGATTCTTTGAGAACCAAAATTTAACCCAAAACCATCCTTAGATGGATTTTTTAGTACCCAACTTGCAATCCAATTTCCCCTTTCACACTCTTTACAACATAAGCTAAAAGTGATTTAAAATAAACCCTAGGATTAATTATGCTTTTATTGTGTGCTTTACTTACTTTGGGATTTTATTTGTTTGCTCATTATTTGAGGTGAGAGGTTCATTAGCCATTTCTAATTTCTCATATGGTCATAACCAAATAATAAGTGAGAAATCAAAATAACCAACCACCATCTTCTTCTTCATTCTCTTCCATGGATTACACCTCAGATGTTGATAGATCACCCCATGCTTCACTACACCATTATCCCCCACCTACGGTACCTCCCATGATTCCTAAAGACAATCTATATTTCACTATCTTTTTGAATAACAATCTAGTTGCTTTGCAATACTATCTTAATCCTTAGCCTATCGTACTTTGATGGATTCGATTCCTCCCATGTATCCACCCTATAATATGCCACACCACCTCATGATGGGTGTTACATCATCCCAACCTTATGTTAGCCAAGATTCTTCTTCTACTATTGGTTCATCTAATACTACCACCCAAACACCTATTACCCCAACCAATACCTCTCACGTTGGCTCAACTTTACCTCTTTCCCCTTCTACTGGTGTAGTATCTTCCAAACCTATATCTACCATTCCCTCCAGCTTAACTAATATACCAACCTCAACCCCCTTTTAGAGCTTGGTGCTATCTATACCACAATCACTCCCTCTCATTAGCAGTAGTGTGGCTACCCATTAATAACCAATAAATACTTTAACATTACCAACCAAGACATACCTCTATCAACCAACCCAAATGTACCCTTAAACCAATCATTATCAGTTCCCCTACAAGCCCTCACAACACCTTATCGATATATTTGTAAACCATAGGGATATATTGTACCCTCTAATCAACCCTTAATTCCTATCAGTCTTGTTGAGACACTATCCCAATCTGAGTCCACCACATACCAATATGTGCTCACCTCCATACCTTCTATCGCATACCAATTCATATCCACAACTCAACCTCAACAAAACCTACCACCAAATTATGCAACTGCCTAACCCTAACTTGACCTGATAAGGATGCTTGTAGATAAGATGGCCTAGCTTGAGTCATCTATCTCTGGGTCCCATAACCTTTTATCCTATGATCAAATATGCAATGAACCTATCAAACCATCTATCCCAATTCATGCTTATCTTCCTCAATGGGAGCTCCCTAAATTCTCTAAATTTTAGGGTAAGGAGGATCCTTAGCAACATTTGAGGGTGTTTCACCATTCTTGTTACTTAATTACATATAATGATACCTTCCTCCTCCAAACTTTCCCTATGTCTTTATCAAGCTGTACCTTAGATTGGTACAGTGCCCTTCCTAGACATTCTATCTTTTCATTATCCCAACTCAACCAAATATTCTTAGAACATTTTTGGTAAACATATCCAAAAATGTCTAAAAAACTAACCTATATTCTATCAGGTAGTTTGATAATGAATCAATTACTGACTTCATCACATGATGGCAAGGCCTCATTAATCAACTATCCTTTTCACTACCCTAAATGGAACTCATTAAACTTTTCTCTAGGGGTTGCACAAAAAACATTACTCCTACCCTTTAGGTATAAACATTTAGAACCTTTGATGAAGCATTCACAATGGTATATAAACTATAAAACTGTGTCATAGATGAAGGCAAACTAAAATTGTGAACTAAAAATTACACTTTCAAATCCAATGACCCCCTTTCAACTAAAACATCAAACCGAACCAATCCCAAAGCCAAAACATCCAAAAATATGGTCATCTTGAAAATATACCCACCTTTATCCACTAAGCAACTGTGTTAAACCATGCCTTCCAACCATTCTTACCCATAGAACCAAAATCAAAATTGGGTTTTGCCTAAATAATTCACACCTATAGGTGAATATTATGCTTCTACACTAGACAAACTACTCAAATCTAACCTTATCCAACTTCCACCAATCAATCCACCCCAATAATTTGACCCCTCTTGCCCTATGCCTAGGTGGTACAACAAAAATGACCATTGTGCTTTCCATCAGGTCATTAGACATGACATAAATCAGTATAACACTTTTAAAAGTCTTGTCTAAAACTTGATTGATAAGGGTGAATTATCATTTGACAACCATAATGCACCTCCCAACCATTCTCTCGATATTTTTCATAAACTATTTCCTAACCATCCTCCACGTACCCAAGCCCATGATAATCAATTTGAACCATCTTCATCTCATGAGGCATACATAATCAACATCATCATAAATGAGCCCATGGGGGACGAGTCTCATATTTATATTATTCCTTCACCAACCTCACTTATGGAAGAAGCAAATTCACCTCTTATCCCTTCAAAGACCCAAATAGAAGGATCTATAGCCCCCACATCTTCTCCTTTCATAGAAGCAACTATTGGTTTTACCACCTCTTCTTCTATTCTACCAAATGAAATGGTAGAACTCCCTTCTCCTTTGGATACCCTAGTAAAGGAAAGATCCAGGACCATACCTACACCCCAGATCAAACAACCATCTCCTCCCTTAATCACCCCACAAGCAACCATCATTTTGGAACCTTGAAACTCAAGTAAAGATGAAGGAACCATTCTCTCTTCTTCACCCAAGGGCTTAACATTTGAAATGACTGATCAAGGACCCAAACCTTTTTAGAAGACCTTTTCTTAGTTAGTGTAAAATCTAGAATTTGTCTCACAACCTAGCCTAGATAGAGCCACCTTTTAGCACCATGTGGGTCTCCCATACCAAAATAGAGCTGAACCCTCGACCTCATTGGCATCCACCCTTAAACCTATTATCACCCCAACATCAAACATTCCTTACTCCCAAGACAAAAAAGAGCCATATCACCCACTTCTACCCAAACCATATCATAATTTTATTGTGAGACTAACCAAGACTTTAGGTATCCTTCCCACACCTAGCATCACCTATCCACCCATTATATTAGACCTAACCCCCTTTTGTCCACCTAACAAACCACCAACCAAGATGGACTGAAAGGTGCAATTTCCTAAACCTCAACCTTGGGCTTGACCTATGTTTCCTCCTTCTCATTTACCATCTATTTTGGGATCCCACCCTTCTACCATCCCAGTCACCTACTCCACTTCAATCAAACCAACCCCATTTTCTATGCCTACCCACCGACTACCTAGGTCACTGACTTCTTCATCATTCTTAGCTAGTTTATCCCCTTTCACTTTCCCACCTATTATCAACCCCTCATCCTCTATTAGGAAACCATCCACTAATAACCCAATCATAGCTAAGTCGACCCAACCTAAACCATCTACCAAATTTTCTCAACCACTTACCCTTTCTAAAGACAAGACCATACCTAAGAGGGCTCCTATTTCCTCAACGAGTATGTCAGCACCTTCAACACCTATGAAAGAACCTTAGTTATTTTACAAAGGTTGATATAAACATCCTCCATTAAACTTCCGCCTATTAATCCATTCACCCCCTCTAATACCAAACCCTCTTGGTTTGATGATACTTAAATCTATGCATACCATATGACACCAAGACATGACATAGAGAACTACAAATCCCTCCAAGCTCTTGTTCACCACTTATATGATGATGATGATGATGATGATATGTTATCAGATGAACCACTATCACCTCCCTTACCAACCAAACTTCCAACCCAACTAATTCAACCACTGTCCCAACCTACGCTAGTGCTCCCACTTTCACTGAAAAGTGAGGGGGAGAAACCAGGGCCATCACTTAGTCTACCTGAACCTATTATCCATACCATCCACATGATTACCTAATCATGGGCTCAATAAAGAGGTGAAGGAAG
This sequence comes from Torreya grandis, assembly GCA_037957365.1. Lineage (NCBI taxonomy): Eukaryota > Viridiplantae > Streptophyta > Pinopsida > Cupressales > Taxaceae > Torreya > Torreya grandis. Next base: position 380,977 of record JARHVA010002390.1, on the reverse strand, counting down.
AGCCAATGCATATATTCCATGGACATATCCTTCAGAATCCCAACCTTCTAACCAATCCCCAACACCAACACCTTAAACTACACCATCACCAAAGCCCAAGGTGCCCATCCTTGGTTCCCCTCTGACTAACCCTTCTAAATCCATTCAATGAACTATGTTGAAGCAACTCCATCAGACTCTAGTCAAGATTAGTCTTTATGAGCTAATCAACACATCACCTCATCATCACCAATCACTGATAGAGGCCCTATAATCCATAGAGGTTCAATTAGATGACCCTCAACCTTTGGCATCCTTCATAGGGGCCCTTTGACATTTTGCTATCATCACCTTCTAGGATTATGAGATACTCCCAACCTATTATGAGGAGTCCAACCCTCCTCTCTTTATCATCATATACATTAATCATACCCATGTAAAAAGGGTAATGATAGATGGTGGCACCAACATTAACATAATCTATTCCCATGCATTTGATCAACTGTGCCTACCAAAGAACATCATGATCAAAAGCACAATGGTTCTTCACTCTTTTAATGATATAATGGCTAATATCTTGGGGAACATTGTCCTTTAAATAAACTTGGGGCCTTGCACTATTCCTAATTTATTCTATGTGGTAGAGGGTGAGTTCTAATATAACATTCTACTTGGACTCCCTTAGATCTGAGCTATGAGTTGCATCCCATCTACTTTACATTGTTGTGTTAAATTTGAACATGAAAGATAGGTTATAACCATCAAGACCAATCCCAATATTTTTACATCTTGTAATGTGACCTACAAGCCTAATGATGTCCTTCTTCCACATTCATCTCCCACACATTCAATAAACCCCATTAATACAATTGCAACACCAACTGTGACTTGAAATGCTTCTACCATCAACACTGATGAAGCCTCAACCAGTACATCTATCTTTTATTCCCAAATTCCCATTAAGGGTTCTTTGGTGCAAATTTTCCAATGTCTCTCCCTTGGGAAATATTGAATTTTAACCTTAAATTCTTTTCCCACTCTGTAGGAATATGGGAACCTCCAAAATGACCCTTCATATGACCCCAACATAGAAGCCATCATCCCCTTTGGACTTCCCAACAATCACACATATTTTGTCTATAGGGGACTTGATCGACCACACCTTACTCTTATCACCACTCTATATATCCAACCTTTCACTTCTGATTTCTCCTATCTAAGCAATCCATCCTTTGCCAAAACCTATCTTCATCATTGTGCTTAGAAAGGATTTGGTATGGACCTTTATGAACAAGGACCTCATGAATTGATCAGTATCAAAACTCAAAAATGTTAGGAGTTCTTTGGGCTTGGGTTTGAACCTCCAAAAGAGCCCACCACCAAAACCTATTACTACCCTCGAGGAAGATATTCCATCCTCACCTAGTTCATCTTCCCAATCTGAAGACTCTGACATCATCCCATCTAATTTTTTTTTTGATAAATACCATTAGTCTAGGCCTACTGATCTATCAACAGGGTGGCCAAACCAAAACCTTTCCCCTCATCTATCCCAAGATGATCAACCATGATTCACCCACCATTCATACCATTTAGCATCAATATGATGACTCCATCCTCACCTATCTTGGTGCAATAGATTCTTTTATCCATAAATCTTTCCCTCCTAAAAACAAAACCATGCTCAATGAATCAACTATTGATGTTAACTTGGGGACCCAGGAGGATCCTTATATCATTAAACTGGGCTGATCCTTAAACTCAGATGAGCAACAAGATTACCCCATCTTCCTTCAAGATCATAGCATCACATTCACATGGTCTTATCAGGATATGCCTGGGATTGACCCCTCCATTGCTCTCCATAACATCATTACCCATATTGAGGCTAAGCCGATATGACAAAATCTTTACAAAATACACCCTTGCATAACCCTTCTCATCAAAGAAGAGCTTCAACATATTTTTTTTGTTAACTTCATTCTACCTATTGACTATCCATAATGGGTCTCTAATATTATTCCTATTACCAAACCAATTGGGGGAATCCATTTTTGTGTGGATTTATATGACCTTAACCTTGCATGCCGCAAAGATGACTTTCCTTTACCAAACATCAACCATAGGTTTGAACTTACCATGGGCCACAAGATGTTATCCCTCATGGATGGATTTTTAAGATATAATCAGATCCTAATCGCCCCCTCAGATCAACATAAAACCACCTTCATTATTCCTTAGGGAACATTCTACTATCAAGTCATACCTTTTGGTTTAAAAAATGTAGGAATGACTTATCAATGAGCCATGACCTATATATTCCATGATCTTATCCATAAGATTTTAGAGGATTATATGGATGATCTCCTTAGAAAATCCAAACACCACAAAGATCATCTAGCTATTCTTGCTATTATTTTTGATCGACTAATCTAATTCCATGTCTAGCTCAATCCAAATAAATGCATTTTTGGGGTCCTCTTTAGAAATCTCCTTGGATTTATCATTTCCATTTGTGGAATTGAAATTGATCCCACTAAGGTCATAACCATCCTAAAAATGCCTCTTCCAACAAACCTTAAACAACTTCACAGTCTGTAGGGAAAAATTTAATCTATCCATTAGATAAATGCCAACCCTTTCACCATCTCCTAAAGAAAGACACCTCCTTTAGATGGACCAAAGATTGTCAACAAGCATTTGATTCACTCAAAGAGTACTTGCTTTCTCCACTAGTTCTTATCCCACCTAGGGATGACCAACCTTTTTACCTTTACATATCCACCACTGATCACTCTTTAGGTGCAATGATGGCTCATCAAGATGAATAAAACAAAGAGAAATCCATCTATTATATCCTCTGCATGCATCTAAAATATTAGATGTGATATACCCATCCTAAAAAGCTATCTCACGCTCATTTTTGTCACCTCTAAAATCTGTCATTACCTTCTCAATCACAAAACATATGTTATGACCACCACTGACCCACTCAAGTATATGCACTCCAAGCCATATCAAAATCAGTGTATGGGTAAGTGGCTCATGCTTTTGGCTATGTTTAATCTTGAGTTTCTTCACCAAAAATCCATTAAATGGTAGGTCATTGCTAACCAATTGGCCGAAGCTCCCTTCCTAGATAACCAACCCATTCCATTAACCTTTCTAGATGAGTCTATTGAGACTCTTTCTCAAGAAGAACCCCTTTACCAAATGACCATTTTTTTTGATGGCTCTAAATTCCAACATGGTGGGTGTTCTTATGTAATTATCATTTCCCTTCATGGAAAACCTCTCCCACTTTCCTTTAAACTCTACTTTGAATGTATTAACAACATAGTGGAATATGAAGCTTTGGTCATCGGTCTCCAAACTACTCTCACCTTAAAAATCAAAACCATTTCTATGTTTGATGATTCCCAACTCGTAATCAACTAGGTTAATGGTTCTTATTAGTGTAAAAATGATGTTTTTTAAAAGTATAAACTTCTCATTGATGAGCTCTTAACATATTTTGAACATTACTAGATGTAGTTAGTACCTTGATCTACTAATAAATTCATAGATACAATGGCCTCCCTTGCATCTCAAATCCCCTCTCAACCTGCTAACTCCAAACTCTTTGTCACCATCCATCATATCATTAGGACCTCATATATCAGGTCAACCCTTCTTACCATTTGTAGTGTAGAGGCATCCCCTTCTAACATCTGGTATGACCAACATTTTTTCTACCTTAACCTTGGCATCATTCCACTTGACCTCTCCAAGAATGCTCGAAAATCCTTCATTTAGGGTACCTCTCATTATACCATACTAGGGGGAATCCTATAAAAACATGGCTTTGACAACCTTATTCTCAGTTGTCTACAAAGTCATGAGATTTACCACACTATCAAAGAAACTCATGATGGAGTCTATGGGGGACATTTTAGTGGCCTCACTATGACCAAAAAATTCCTCTTCCTAAGCTATTATTGGCCTATACTTATTTAGGATTGTTGTGACTATGTAAAGAAGTGTATCAAGCATCAACACCATGCTAACTTACATCATGTGCCTGCTCATGGAATTTAGGTATCCAAAGGTTATTACCCTTCTCATAATGGGAGCTTGATCTTATTGGAGAAATCAATCTTCAATTATCTTAGTGACACTAATTTATCATCACTACTACCAAATATTTCACTAAATGGGTAGAAGTCATTTCCTTATCTTGATCAAAGCCAAAAAAATTATTGATTTCATCAATCACCACATCATTTTTCATTTTAGTGTCCCTCATAAAATCATCACTGGTAATAGAAAATCATTCAAAAACAAGAAAGTTTAAGCCCTCTACAATGCTTTTGGCATCAAGCTCAACCATTCCTCACCTTATCATCCATAGACAAATAGACAGGTAGAAGCCTTTAACAAAACCCTCATTAAAATACTAACCAAAGTTGTAAGTGCTTTAGGTTAGGATTGGCACCTACAGATCCCATTCACTTTATGGGCCTATCACACTAGCATTCTAACCTCCATGGGTGCTACACCTTTTTCCTTGGTCTTTGGCACAGAGGCCATCTTACCTCTCAAAGTTTAGATCCCCTCTCTTCGCATATCCTTGAAAGACATCCTTTTTGATGATGAATATCGATAAGAATGCCTCACATGCCTTGAATTGCTTGATGACCATTGCCTTACTACCCTTAACCATCTTCACATCTACCAAGATCATATCACCTGTGCTTATAAAAAACATTTGAAAGAATGGGAATTTAATATTGGAGACCTCATCCTTAAGGAAAACCAACATGTAACAAACATGGAGAAGAGAAAAAGGGGAAAATTTGCTTTTAATTGGCTTGGACCTTATATCATCACCCACAAGTATGGATCAAGAGTTTATCATTTGTTCTCTCTTGAAGGTAAACTAGAACATGAAGCTCTCAATGCTTCACATCTACATCCCTTCTACTGTTAAGGATCACAATAAACCTTGTTGTCTAACTTAAGCTTGTCCCTTGGTTTATGAAATTTTCACCTCCTTGAACTTATTACCTTAATCCTCTTGGGAACATGTGATTACAACAGACCCATGTGATTATTAGTCATAATTCTTGCTTAATCTTAAACATGGGTACCACAGCTCTACCCATGGCACGGTTCTCATGGATACTTTTCACCTTTGACCAGATGGAATTCCATAGTCACTTATTTCTCCAAACATCTCCCCTTACCTTGAAACCACCTTTTGTGGTAATAAAGGTCAACCTTTAATCTTGAATAGATATGTCTATGTCTAAAACAACATTTAAATATTCTACATGGGATATAAAATATTATTTGTGTCCATTTTCTTAAGTATAGATCATTCCCTTGAAGGATGATTGATGAATAAAGTCAAAAATAGATAAACTGATCCCTTTAAGGACAACTATCAAACACTTATTTTATTCTTATACCACTCCCTCAAAGGATGGCTAAGCCAAAGTGTCAAGAATAATCTTTTCATACAAGTTGCAATTAGCTTTATCAAAGCATTTGAAGCTTCCCATATTGATCAACTTCATTCTTTTCATAAGAGCAAGTGATGAATGACCCCCATTAGAAAAAATTATCCCACAAAAGGGCCGCAATCAGCTCTCTAACAAAAACTATAGTGTAGGCTTCCCACATCGATCAATATACACCTTGTAAAGACATGGACTTGTCTTTTTTGGTTCTTGAGTCACCTATCAAAAGAGTAAGTAAAGCCACATTAGGTTCCTATATCATCCCTTTTTCCCTCTATTTACCCATCATCCCAATTTTACTATATACCCTCTAATCAAAAGACTATAAGCTCACTTAGCACCCTACGTTTATGATGACACCTTTTCACTAAAATCATGCAAATGTGAAGCATATGAAAGGCTTCTTTTCATTTAGATCAATCCACCCTGGGTTTAACAGGGTCTAGGCTGATGAACCCAACATGCCTTTTTCTTAGTCTCTCTTATATTAGTTCACGAGGACGTTACTTCTCACATTCAGTTTGTTATCTACACTTACATTAAATCCTATCCATATTCATCATAACAATATTAAAGCAAAACATAATCCACAATGAACAAAATCTCATGAACCATGGAATAAAAATAAATACATCATACCAACCATTTTATTTCACAATTTACATAACATTCACACATTATTTAAATATCAAATCATGTACATCATAAGCATTAACCACACATTAGAATGTATCCATATAATCCAAATCCCATCATCATCAAACCATATATCATCACATGCATATGCTAAGAACATCAATATGAATAAACATCATAATCATAAGTCCATAAGCAGTCGTCATCCATAAAATCTAGAAGTATCCAAATCACAAATCAACATTAGTTATTAAAATCATCACATGCTAAACATGAATGTATGCATCTCATAGAAACATAGAAATCACCATAAAAATGTTTGAATCATCTCATATAAGTCATCTAAATTATGTACATCAAAAACATGTCAATACATACATACATACATACACACACACACACACACACACACACACACACACATATATATATATATATCTATATATATATATATATATATATATATATATATATATATATATATATATATATATATATATATATATATATCTCACTCATAGACATATCACATCAATGGTGTGTAGGCCAATATCAAAATACATATTTACATATCACAAAAAGCAAAATATGTATCCAATCTCATGATGGACCTACACCTAGAGTACCACTGCCACTAGCCCCATCTGTACCTATACCTAGCAGTGGTCCCCATGGGACCCCTATTTGATGTTGGGAAATACGAAAGCACAATTGATTACCAAATACAAGCAACTTACATGCGGAATTAAACCAGAATCACAAGTAACTAGAATTCAAAAACAACACAGAATATGAGAGACAATACACAATTGTATTAATACTCTTCCAGAAGGAAATACAACAAAGAAGATTGCCACAGTTCTTCCTTACACACCTCTAGGGCTCCCACACCTCTAGGGCATAAATAGTAAATCTTCCCTCAAAGCTCTCTCTCTTACGGTCCCAACACACAACTCAAACACAGAGTTGGTGTTCACCTCCAACCAGTTAGTATCCACTACTACCAGTACACCAGTGCTCCACACACTCCACAAGTGCTCCACGCACTCCACAAGTACACAAACGTACTTCAAGTAGATATCCCCTAAACTGCAACAACCTACAACCCAAATGATCTCACTTATGGAAGGATCTTCCTTACCTTCCTCTTTTCTCTCTTTCTGAGTACACACTGTACTCCAAGTAGATCCTACTTGATCTTTCTCCCTATTGTGTTGATGTCCTCCCTGATCTTGTACACTTGTAAATCAATCTGGCTCTACACACCTGCAAACCTGGATCCCGCACCCACATACACTTGCAGATCAATGATCTTACTTACAATGTAGATCTCCTAACATAGCCATGCACACCTACTGACCAAGATCATACATACATGAAGAACCCTTCTGATTCTCCAAACCAGCACCCACACTTGGCACTATGGCACTAGGAGGAACACACCATGCTCTCTTCACACATAAAAGGAGCTAATGTTTTGCTCTCTTACTCTCTAGCACACTTTTACAATACAGCCCATGAGTCTATTATATAGATCTCATCCAAACAATAATTAGACATCTAATTACAATAATTAGATCCACAACTTCTAGTCTAAATTTGGCTCTTGACATGCAAACACTTGGTTCGTTAACTAACTATCTGTAAAACTTGTAGTTCTGAACCACACAGGTGACTGACATCGGTCCCTATCTGCCTAGAGGTGATCAACGTCGATTGATCCCTGATCGATGTCGGTTACTCTTCCTGTCTAATCCTACTGACATCGATTGGCCTGATCGATGCCAATATCTGTGACACTCAGCAACCTCTAGCAACCTCCTTCCTTGTTTGCATCAGTGAAGCTTTTAGCTGCACAACCTAACAATCTCCCACTTGGAGATAAATAGTTGCATTGTACTTGTACCTATACCCCATCTAATCTATTTCCTGGCTTGTATCCCTCTTCAAGCTCAACCTTGAAGACCACCCACCACACAACATGTGGTGCACCTCCTATCATCTGAGTAACCTGCCACATCTGAACCTACAAACCCATGTAGTGAAGTCCTGACCCTACATAGCATGAATCCCTACTACTGGTCGCTCTCAAATACCTGAGAACCCACTTCCCTGAATTGGCTCCTAACTCTTTGACAACACCCATTACTTGGGCAAACTCAGGTCTATACCAAACCTCATGCGATTTCAAACACTGAACTGTCCAGCCCTTGGTGTGCTTTGATTTTGCATCCTGAACCTCGCTAACACCTGATTCACATCAGCTCCCATTGGAGACAAAATCAACCTGTGATCTTCCATGTCTCTCATGCCAAAGAATTTTGCTACTCCAAATTCCTCATGACATGCCACTGAACTAACCTTACCCTTAGCTCAACAAAGCCTTGTATGTCTGAACCTGCACCAACCTCATCCTCCACATACAGTAACAGGATAATGTTGCGACCATCATCCACCTGGTAAGACAAACACAATGGTTATATTGACATTGACTAAAGCCCTGCTTTGTCATCCACCTGGTACCACCTATCAGCACTATACCACTGTCCTGCAGCTTCTCAAGACCATATGACTTGGCCTTCTATCTCACATGTCCATTCACTCTATTCTTCAACTAAGGAATCCATTCATCTCTATGCTTTCTTCTAGTTGGCAACCCTACCAAATCTCCCGTTTGGTTCTACATCATATTCCTGCCATGCTCCCATTGTTTCCTGGATCCTTCCTACTCTGCAATGAGCAACAAGTATAAAGAAGAGTAACAATGAATTTGAGGCTTACTTACCACTTTTAGTCTTCCATATGGGCATATGAGACTCCTTGACAGCGTGCTGTCTACCCAAAATCCATTACAGTGACTGACCTTAGTCACTACACAGTCTGCATCTGATCGACGTTGGTTCCATGCATCTGTCTTGACTACCGACCCCACCGACGTTGGTGTCTACCTGCTGCCGACGTCAGTCCTCGTGACTGACATCAATCTTACTGTCACCGACATCAGTCCTCCTGACTAATGTCGGTCTTACCCTACTCGATGCCACCAGCTCTGGTTTGCACATGACTGACATCGGCACTTGTCTGTTCGATGCCAGTTCCTCTTGATCGATTACGATACCTGTGTTTTCTTATGAGTGATGACTTTTTACCCTTGAGCTTTGTTTGAATCAAATCCTTGTTTAAACTACTCTGCTCAGAGTTACTTAGCCTTCTCCACTGATCTCTGTCTACCATCTCCTCCATAAACACCAAGGCTTTCCAGTTCTGAAGCCTGTCAAATATATCAGTCTTCCTCTTAAGAACATACATCTCCTTCTTGCTCATGTGACCAAGCCTATAAAGCCACGTCTCTGCAACAAAAGAAGAATCAGTAATATAAGCAAGTAGATAAAGGGTACCTGCTTTCTTACCACCAGCTAATTCAAGTGCATCCACTGTGAGAGTTCTTGTGCATCTCTCATCACCCAAATTTCCTGAAGAAATTAGCCACATCTCCAAGCCTAGGACCTGCATGACCTCCTTCAACACCCATGTGTTGGCCGCCTGCAATTTTAGCTTCACTTCCCCTTTGCCAATTCTTTGGCAAGGCTCACTAGCTCCTCTCCTTGGGGCTGCATGGAAAGAGGCAATAGAATCTATTAACCAAGATTCAACTTTATCCAAGAAACATCCCAGAGCATCCTATGTAACAACACTTGCAACATCTACTTCTTCAGTTCCTTCATGCTGATCTTCCACAAACCAACAATTTTGTTTTCCCTGCTCTTTCTTTCCATAGGACCGTAATTGACCATTCATGCTTTTCAATTCCTCCATTCTTAGCTTACTTTCTTCTGCCGTTGCTCTACTCCCACTCAATCAAAAACCCCTGAGAGTGACCTGTAACCAAACACAAAACCTGCTCCCTACAACCTTAGCTCTGATACCACTTGTTGGGAAATACGAAAGCACAATTGATTACCAAATACAAGCAACTTACATGTGGAATTAAACTAGAATCACAAGTAACTAGAATTCAAAAACAACACAAAATATGAGAGACAATACACAATTGTAATAATACTCTTCCAGAAGGAAATACAACAAAGAAGATTGCCACAGTTCTTCTTCCTTACACACCTCTAGGGCTCCCACACCTCTAGGGCATAAATAGTAAATCTTCCCTCAAAGCTCTCTCTCTTACGGTCCCAACACATAACTCAAACATAGAGTTGGTGTTCACCTCCAACTAGTCAGTATCCACTACTGCTAGTACACCAGTGCTCCATGCACTCCACAAGTACACAAACGTACTTCAAGTAGATCTCCCTAAACTGCAACAACCTGCAACCCAAATGATCTCACTTATGGAAGGATCTTCCTTACCTTCCTCTTTTCTCTCTTTCTGAGTACACACTATACTCCAAGTAGATCCTACCTGATCTTTCTCCCTATTATGTTGATGTCCTCCCTGATCTTGCACACTTGTAAATCAATCTGGCTCTACACACCTGCAAACCTAAATCCCGCACCCACATACACCTGTAGATCAATGATCTTACTTACAATGTAGATCTCCTAACATAGCCATGCACACCTACTGACCAAGATCATACATACATGAAGAACCCTTCTAATTCTCCAAACCAGCACCCACACTTGGCACTGTGGCACTAGGAGGAACACACCATGCTCTCTTCACACACAGAAGGAGCTAATATTTTGCTCTCTTACTCTCTAGCACACTTTTACAATATAGCCCATGAGTCTATTATATAGATCTCATCCAAACAATAATTAGACATCTAATTACAATAATTAGATCTACATCTTCTAGTCTAAATTTGGCTCTTAATATGTAAACACTTGGTTCGTTAACTAACTGCCCACAAAACTTGCAGTTTTAAATTGCACAGGCGACCGACATCGGTGCTTGTCTACTTGGAGGTGACCGACACCGGTCGATCCCTGACCAACGTCGATTGCTCTTCCTATCTAATCCTATCGACGTCGATTAGCCTGACTGATGCCAGTGTCTGTGACACTCAGCAACCTCTAACAACCTCCTTCCTTGTTTGCATCAATGAAGCTTTTAGCTCCACAACCTAGCAATTGACCCACTATCATAGCCCATTGACTTGGGGTACCAATCATGGCCCCACCACCCATGCTAGCTCTATACTCAGTAAATATCATAGCATGGGGTAACTGATCAAATACCATTGCCTCACAATAATGAAGCTCTTGTACAGTGGCTAAATAACATGCTTATGGCACTGAATTTGCTAGCCCTCCTACTACTGCTAATGCCATACCCACACTAATTTACCCCTATAATAATCATAACCAGGCCTACAAACTAGCTACATATCCCTATAAATTAATGACTTGGGCCTGTGCCTGGTCCCTCTCAATCATGACTGGGCCCCACCTATCCCTGAAGAGCTATAATCTAGCCCTATAGTGTGGCCACTTGCCCCTATAATGTTGTAATCTGGGCTTGAGCTACATCCATTACCATAGCTACCTATGGATCACCCTATGCAAGCCCCTATGTTAGATCAATATCTATGGGTCTTTGACCCCCATCACCCTAACCAAAATTAGCTACAACATACCTACCATAGAACCATGTAGGATAATCAATTGTGATACCCACGCCATCTCTCACCGTGTCAAGAATTTCCTCATAAAGTAACTCCTCCTCCTATGGTAGTAAAAACTATAGATCCTCCCTCCTATACTAAGAAAAATCAAGAGGAATACCCTATATAAGTCTGAACTATCTCTACACCCTCTCAAATGGGATACACTTGGTCTCACCATCCCATCTACCATATACCCATCTCCAGCTTTATAGTGAGTATGTATGGTACCTACATCCAACCCACATAGTTCAAGTCATGTATGGCCTCCAAACTATATATCTAAAAGCCAAGCCCTCTAGGGCATCTTGAAACTAATCAATACTCCTTGCACCACCACCACCACCTATCATTACCCCATCCCTCCTCTATCGATAAAACCCAACTCTGTAGTTTGTTAGTAAATAAGCATCTAATGGCAAACCCAATGGTCTCAACACCTGTATGTGCTCGTATGCCCAACAATGGAGCACAAACCCCACACTAATCCCATAATGTTGTTGTGCTCTAAAACCCCATAACTCTCTATAGATCTGTACTAATAACACCTGAGCCCATCCAGAGATCATCCTCCCATGCACCAACTCCATAAGTAACCCCAATAAAATACAAAGAAACTTCCCTTTAACTGAATTTGATAGAGCATAACAAGTCACCACCAACTGCATCATTATCAATAGGTTCCTCTCTCTTAGGGATCATTGGTATAATGACATAATACTAAATCCACCTACATAAAACTATGCATTTACTCTATCATCCCCATATAGGTACTCCATGCACTCATCAATCTCTTCACTCTCTATGTGGTAGATGGGGTATCCATAGATAGGCAAGCATGTGATCTGATACACATCCTCTAGAAGGATTCTCATCTCTCTTATTGGCAACTAAGATGTGTTAGTCATCGGGTCCCATCTCTCAATGAGGGAAACTATCATCACAACATCTCTAGGAAGGAATTGGTAGTGATGCATGGATCTGAAACCAACCGCCTCCATGTGTCCCTAGTTCCTAGTAGACATATCATCCCTCACTTCTCCAAAGATCTTAGACACTCAATCCCATAGCTGGATCTGATGTTGTGCCTACAAAATAAACATATAAATAGTTAAGTCATGACTTATCCCTATGTACATGAGAACTCTTCAACACTTGCATCTCTACTAACACTATTCCACCTATCCTTTGTTTCCTATGCCTATCTCTCATAACTAAAAATAACTTTAGATTTTACACACCTATAACACTACTCAGTTATAATAACATTTATCCTACCATTGCATCCCATTATAAATGGTTATTTAAAATAATTACCTACCTTTCGCCAACTATCTATACTATGCTTCCCAAAAAATTTCTTCTTTTATCCCATTTATAAACCCCACAAAATTCTCATCCCTCAAGTACTTATTCACATCTGTAACCATTCTACCCTATCCTCATCTCTAAAAATAAATATTTATCATCTCCACACTATTAACCTATTCCTCAAAATGATCTTTCACACAACATAACCTATTATCATCATAAAATATTAATCAACATTAATAAACATTGAACATACCTAACTAGTTCATCAACTTATTCCACATTAATAAATATCAAATATAAATCATTAAATCAACCATAATATACCAATATGTAAAGTCATCTATATAACTCTTATTCTTCCCTCATTTGTTATAAACAAATCATTCCCCTCACCTTTTTTCCCCTTCTTTTTCCCACCCAAACCCCTTCCTCTTCGATCGTCAATGGATCTCCACAACCCTCAACGATTTCCTAGGGGCATCTTTACCCCTAGGGTCAACCATCACCAGTTGGGTTAACCATCAATGGTCACTATTAGTATCCATCGATAGTGAGCCTTGACCCCCCAACCTCCTCTACAAAACCCTAATCTCTCCTGCAATAACCTTCCCATTATTTTTTAACTCTCTCTACAAACCTACAAACACCTTACAACTCTATAATTTGACCTCCATTCTTATATATTAATCATATAATTCTACCTCCAAAACCCTCAGAGTATTAAACCCTAGGGTATGTCTTACGTACATAGTCTACCCTAACCTCCCATTAACACATATTTTCTCTATCTTTTTTTCACAAATTATAGCTCACATCAAATTTAAAACATGAGGTCCCTACCTTGTTCTATGATCGATGTCCACATCTCAAACTGTGCCTAGCCACTTGACCATGAACATCTCCTATATTCATCTTAGCCCCACTCGATCCCTCACCAACCACCAATCTCATGTCAACACCTCGACCCCCTTCCAAGCACTCACAAGTACTCTTCATGCAATAATGCTTAGATAGGATAAACCATAAATTTCTAAGTTTGCAAATGTGGGCAAATGATTGATCATTTGCCTTTTTACCATGGTTTTAGGTTTTCACCTAACCATCAATAGTTGCCTAACCATCAATGTTTGACCCTAACTATCAATGGTTATATATATTCACCCTAACTATCAATGGTTATATATATTCACCCTAACTATCATCGATTAACCCTAACCATCAATGATCAAGGTTATGCTTTATTTACTCTACTTTTCTCATCTCTTTCTCCCTGAACGAACCTTGTAGGACATCCAAATGGGGCTAGTTTGACCTATTTAGGAGTCACCCTCTCCCTCTAACCAAGTAAAAACTGGATCTTTTATCCATGGGACTATATAGGCAACATCCTCTTGCCTAGTGCATCAGGAGTTAACTCAGCCACTCCTTGCCTAACCAACCACCCAACCCATTTACCTTCATCCACCTCGATGTTGGTACCTTTTTGAACCACCTATTCACATACCCTATGACAACCTTACTTTGGTCATAATGAACACCTTGACTGATTTCACCATGTTAAAATTTTGCATTACACACAACCTTGTACATGACCCACCCATTTGTGTTTTTCTTAAGAGCACTTCCTACCCTGGATACTTGAGCAAACACTGACCTTCTCTAAGACACTTGATAAGTGTGACTCGATCAACTATGACCAATGCTGAGGACCGGTTACCTTATCACTTATCATAGAACCCAAAATTATTATTAACAACATTGGCAACTTTAGTCTTTATGTGATTTCAAATCTTGTGCTTAGTTGTATTTTGTACACATATTTGCATTTCAAATTCCTACACCCTTTTTATCACCTACCTCATAACCTTTATTTTACCTTTTTATCCAACCAAGACCCAATTTTAGTGTTACCTCATTGAATCTCAATTTGAGGGGGGATACCCTCCTCTTATACTTAGGGTAACCAAACCCTGGCCAATCAACAACTCATTTTTGTTCTATGAGTTATTGACCTAAAGCCACACAAAAAAAAGGGGAAAAATGTAGACACTTGAAAACATCCTCTCACCTATTTTCAATGTCACATCACCTCAGACTAGTCCTCAACATTAGTTAGCTATTCACCTAGTTAACTCACCCTTAGAAATACCTTTTCATATGTTGGCATTCAATTACACACCTAGGACCTTTTGTTAAACATTCTAAACATATCAAATTTGGTATCATTTTAACCCCTTTTAACTTAGGATTACAACCATCGATGGTTAAACTAACCATTGATGGTCAACCTAACCATCAGTGGTTAGCCTGACCATTGATGGTCAGGTCTACAAATCTATAACATAAAAATATCTAACTATAAGTAAGATAAGCATAGGCAAAATGTAAACTTTCCCATGTACACCTTATAACTTTCCACCTCTCTGAATTGGCATCTTTATCCTGGACCAACTTAGCAACTTCTTCTCTCCTTACTTAGCAACTTTGTGATATAAATACAAGGCTCTTGGAAGAGTTGTGGATCTCAAAAATTTACATCTAGGCTCTTTTGTTTTCTTGGTGCAGGTATCCAGGACCCCAAAACTCTATCCATGTGACTACTAAAATCTAGAGATACTGTTATGCTACCAATTTCCTTTAGATTTCTATCATCACCCATTTGGCATTTTATAGGTATCTCTTATTTGTTTTAATCAGTTTCCCTTCTTCATTGAGTTTTATGTCTTGATCAAGCCACCTGCACATCAACCCTCACTTACAAAACCCATATTTAGCCTACTTCCCACTTACCATTCCACCCCCAACTCAAGTTCATTATCCACAAGCCTTCTACATACAACCATTTCCATTTGTTATAACCATCACCAATTACATCAACCGTCACTAGTTATCTAACCACTATCGGTTAGGATAACCATCATCAATAAGCCTGATCACTGATAGTCACTGTCAAAGAAAATAATAGATTGTTATTTCCTCCCTTTTCACACCCAATTAGACCCTATCTCTATTTTTGGCCTATCTACAAACCCTACCTAGACCCTATGAACCTAACCTTGATACACTCGTGTATGGTATTGATCCACTGTGCTATATTTTTATTAAATAGGTACACTATTTATTTTTTTACATAAGCATTTATGTTCTTATCTATTTATCATCTTTTATTTCTATTATCAGAACACTTTTATCTTTAGGGGAGTGGATTAACAACTATTCAAGGGAGCTTTCGCTTCTTAGATCTAGCATTGCTAGGTAGTCTACCCTTCAAAATATTTTAATAAACAAGTTAGTTTAGTGTGGTCTTATTACATGTAGTCCTTCCTTTCCAGAAAGGAGTTTTCACTTTGTCTGGTCATCAATGAGTGCAACATTTAACTAGGTACACACCCCTCATCATTTGTTTTTTCCTTTCAAAACAAAAAAGTTAAGAATAGAATTAGAAATAGTAGGAAATAATGGGTGTTGGTATGCTACAAAAGAGGTGTGTAAAGAAGATAGCCTACTTGGGCTCCCTTTTGATGAACAACTCCATCCAACAATGCATGAGCTTTTCATGTAGGTGACACATATATTCAAAGATGAGCTAATTCTTGATGAAGCTCTTTGTGATTGGCTATGTTTTTAAGTCATGCTAACCCTTTTGAAGCTCAATATTCTTGACCTTGGTATTTGATAAGTTTATGCATTCAATAGGTTATTATTTTTTGATTCATAATTGCTTCTTTGAGTCTTTATTTGTATTGTAACATGCTCTTTCTTATAGGTTAGCCACCATCAAAGTAATCAATTTAGACTCAAGTAAAGACAAGTCATGTTATACACACCCAGGTATGCATTTCTTTCCTTCTATGTGTTAGTTCCATGTTGAGGGATAACATATCATTTAATCCTACATACACATATAAAGACATACACATATACATGATACACTTATGGGTGTTGGGGTTTACCTCTACTCACATCACCAGGACATTAGGGGCATCCATATTCTATGATTTTGATACACATAGGTCATATGATTCGATGATCACTCTACACTATCATTTTGAGCTTACATATGTTCTTACACATGCTTATTATCCATGATTATATCTTGCACATGGTACTTGATATGCTATGTAATCAATTTTTTTTATTAAAACATTTGATCCATGGGCTACTATGACATGTTTATATGGGTTGCTTATGATTTTTCCTTTATAAACTTCATTGAGTGTTTTGCCTTGTTGTTGTCTTGCTTGTTCGAGCATTTGAATATGCTCTATTATATACATCCCTTATGCCTATGTTTGAATTCTTAGACATTTGAATATGTCATTTCTTGTTGTATGGACATTTGAATATACAATTCCTTGATTTTGTGGACATTTGAATAAGTCATGTACTTTTGATTTTGAGGCATTTAAACATGACCCTTATTTGCGGTTTCCTTGGACTATTGCTTTTTGAATTGATTTTTAGAGCTCTTATGTGTGTGCTTTTTTAATTTTTGAGATTGTGATATTAATATCTATTCATTTTCATGATCTATATCATGCATCTTAGGCCTACATGTGATCACATTGGTTTTATGCACTTCAATGATAAATTTACCTAAACATGTTTCTGCTTATATGCTACGTGGTTACATTCACAAAATTTACAGTTGTCTTACCATTTTGAGGTGAGGTAACTTACATGTACTATTTTTACCTCACCTTAAATGGGGGCATATTAGTTGGGACATGTTTGAGAATCATGTTCTCCACACTTTGCACAATTTTTATATATTAATAGGGGCATTGATATGGACATGGCTTCCACACATTCCCAATTTCTAGATTATAGTGGGGGCATGCTTTGGAGGCATATTCTCCACATTTATTTAATATTTGGTACTTGTAATAATTTAAATATTTAGTGGGGACATGATTTGGAATAATTTTCTACACATCTATTCATTATGGTACCTATATTGATTCATATATTCGGAGCATGTTTTAGAAGCATGTTCTCCATACCTACTCAGTATTTAGCATCTCTAGTTTAAAGTGGGGGTATGTTTCGGAAATATGTCCTCCATATTGTTACTTATATCAGTTTCATATTTCTCCATATATAGTGTGGGCATGCTTTGGAAACATGTCCTCCACATTTACATGGTTATTCAAATTAGCCAAATAACATAGTTATATGATTCAGATTCATAGTTGTGGAAGAATTATATACATGGTATCATTTTTATACATACTTTCAGCATGAGACATATCTAAAGTGCATATGCTATGCATCATGTGCCTAATATTAAAAAATCTAAATCAATATTAGATTCTAAAAACTATTGCACATACTGATACCCCATGAATTTTTTATGAACTTTAGCGAGCCAATATACTATAGTAGTTGGTTCAACTTTTGGTATGGTTGAGGTGATTAAATCACTCAATCTTTCCAAGTTTTTAGTTTAAACTATATCATCCAAACTCATCAAGTTATAAGTATCATTGGGTTGCATAGTTTAGCTAATTTCAACTTCCAAGTGGCAACTCACTTTTGCTCCAAAGTTGAGGCCACATGCCTTCCAATATATATATATATATCTCCTTAGATATATATACTTTAAAGATTTATCTATATTTATCCTAATATCAATTTCAGAGCTTTACATTGATATATCTTTTATAAAATAACTTGCCAATAGGCAAGGTGGTTACATCAACACACAGGTGTACTCCTAAACATTTCTCTTTTAATTTAAATCAATTTCAAGTACTTTTGAACCAAATTATATGCAATGATTATACACTATAACATGATCTTAGTTACATGTTAGTCACCATAAAAACACTCAAATTTAACTCTAGAAAAACACTCAAATCCAACTCAATCAAAGATAAGCTGTGCATACTCACTTAGGTACTTATTCCTTTCCTTTAAAATATAAATTTCATTATTATATTAAAAGTTAAGGGCAAATGTAGATTATATTTTGTGAATATATAACACCTCAATCTTGTACACTCGATAAAATCAAACCCTAGTTGTTCTTCTTAGTTCTATACATGCCTTGCTTCTGAAATCCTTGCATATACTCTATCTTATGCCCCTTGGATATCTCTTAGTCTAAAAATCCTTATATTGATGACATAGACGTCCCATCTTGACCAAAATGCTTAAAATTTACTTATCTTACACCTTTTCAAGTTCTAATCTTATGCTTGCTCTCCTTCTCCTTGAACACTAATGTTTGGGATAGATAATAGAATCAACATTATTGTCCTACCCCAACACAAGTGTCCAATCCCCTAAAATCATCCAATTATCAAATGAAATGTATTACAATAGTTTGCCTAAGTGACTTTATGCAAGTTATCTCCTGATAAGATTGGTATAAATATAAAATCAACCCTCATTCATTCCTTACCTAGTAATTAGACCAAAAGAACACTCAAAAAATACTCAATAAGCACTCAAGTTACCAAAAGCTTTCCTATCCTTCCTTATTTTGATATCATTCAAAGTAATAACCTAGCTACAGGTCTAAATTACTAAAGGAGAAGTCATAAGGTCATATTTGATAAGTTACAATCTAGGTCACTATTGTACTTATTTTACATAGATTGCATGATTCAAACATAAGCCAACATGTAGGAGATAAATACATGAGTCTAAGGTCCTCTTCTGGAGTATTGTTCATGTAGGTATCACCCTTTGATATTGGGGTCATTAAGGTTCATCTTGATACAGTGTGCCCACCAACCCATTTTTTCCCAAGGTCACATTGAAGATGGAAAGCTATGATTTTTTTCATTTCACTAGGAATGACAGTCCATGACCTAGATCTATATACACAAGAGAAAAGATGAAGTAAAACCTAGAATCATCTAAGTAGTCATATATTTTTTCAGCTGATATTCTATATTAGATACTAGCATTGAACCTAGATAGTAATGTTGACATAACCTTCCCAAGCTGACACAACTATCCAGAGAACTAGAGACACTAGATCCAGAATCTGATGACTATTATAGAATTGTCTTCCTACGTATTTTATATCTATTTCAATCCAACACTATGTTAGTATAGAACTAGATAAATACTCTCTTTTATGTCATTTATATATCTATCATAGTTTTAATTTCTATTAATAGCTTATCCCAGTTTAACAAATTTAGCATATGGTACATCTACATTTAGCATTCAATTGGTCCATTGTAAATCTAATATTCACACTTATGCCAAATCATTTATATATCCTTAAGCCTATTTACCCAAATAGGGTCCACATCCAAATTAGATTTAAATAATACAAAACCAAAATAACATTTAAATCTAAGTTAACATTCTAAACCAGTAGGACCCTTAAATTAGAATAGTTATATATAGACCAACTAGCTCACCTAGTATGTCATGACCTGGATATAACAGACCTTAGGGAGTCCTTATGGGACTCATTTTAGGATAATCTAGATGGGTGATCATCCTCTTTGATTTGGTGTGTCAAAAAATCCATCGATAGGTGTGACTATCATAATTTTTTAAGGCTTTAAGGAAGTCTTAATGTCATTATCTTGTCATAGAATTAGGATAAAATTTATATCAAGTAAAGTCTTATATGTTAAGGTGTGAAAGGAATTCCAATTCTCATGTTAATGACCCCAATTAGTGTGAAACCAAAATCCTTGTGTACCATATCATTAAGTTTTTGGTTGTGAAGGATCAATATTTTTTGGTTAAAGCATTGAAAGTATATTTATAAGTTATTTAAAATTTAAAGGTTGATGAATATAGTTGTCGAAGGTATCCATGATTAATAAATAGTTATTTTGGAATCAAAACTATGATCATGGGTATCATAATTTTCATAAATAATAATATGATTTTTTTTTTTATAATCATTATTTTTTTGTTTGGATTGAATAATCTCATATTATTTCATGATATGGTCTTGAATTTTATCTTGATCAAAGGCTTTGTCTAATATCTTAATATACAAGGACTAAATTTGTATTATAAATTAGGTTCTAAGGTGATGGAAATATTTTTGAAGATACTTTATTTTTTCATTTTATGATTGGATTGATGAACCAAATAATTTTATTGATTCATGAAATCGTGTCATGATTCATTATCTAGCTACTTGAAATTTATGAATTTACTCAAGTTATCCAAGGGTAGGTAATGGTATTATAATTATCAAATTAATACATTAACTAATCCTTATAATTTTCTGACAGCATTTGGTTTGAGTTGATTATACCAAATGTTCTAAATCATTACAAGTGAGGTTTTATTTCTATTAGTTTTGTAGCTGCATAGGGGTTGGATTTGATCCAATCTTTGTATATGTTCCCAAATACATTAATATGTATGTCAATATCATTATAATAATCCTAAGTGAAGGTTGAAGTGATTCCCATGATTTCCATGGCTACAATATAAGGTGATAAGGGTTCATTTTGTAGACTTTGGAAGACTTATTTTGAATAGGTGGTTAAAAGATTAGGTTCCCAAGATGATTCTTAAAATGGGAGGTGGGATATGGATTTAAAATTCCCAAATGAATTTTTTGAGGTCTAATAGACGATTTCAAATTTTGGTTTTGTATTTTCATGAACTGATTGACACTAGATGTTTGCATGTGAGAAATTCAGTCCAAGACTCTTATATATCATTTGAGTGGTATGTGTAGAAGTGTTTTGATTTTATTGAGATGTTTAAGTGGCATTGGGTGCTTTATTAGATATTTTTTAAGGATTGACCATGTGCATAACTATGTTTGGAATTTTTAGGGAGAAAAGGATGGACTAATTAATGGATTAACTTTCCCTAAATCCTGAAGTCCAACCAAACCTAATAGGAGACTTGATATATTTTGAAACCATAATGACATGAATTTATTAATTTTATTTTCCTATGTGTTTCAAATGGATAACTAAGAAATTTTTCATTTTACGAGTAAGCTTATCATAAGCACCTTGCTTATCCTGAAATTTGAATTCTTTGGGAGATAATAATTTGTTTTGTTTAATTTTTTTAGATCTTGTGTTGACCATTGAGTTGGTAGGAATACATTAATTTCCCTTAGTATTAGTCAGTCATAACACAATATTTATTTAGAGTTAATCCTTGATAGAAATATAAACCTTAAGTTTTTTCATATTAGGTGTTGTTGATATAATCCATTTTAGGAATGGGAATAAAAAATTTAGGGTTGATAAAGGAAAAACAAATATTTGGAAAGAAATTTATGCTTGATAAAACAATAAAGCTAAGAAGCTAAAGGATATATGTGAAAATAACCCAACAATATAATGGCATAATATACACATCACGTTCACCAGAATGTATGTATGCCAATAATGATCAAGAATATAAGGATCCTATAATATGGGAAAATCTAGAAAACCATACTAGATTCAACACACCTGCAATATACCACTCTGCAAAGTTTTTTGTATTTATAGTCATGGGTTGTGATCCAAGGAGGTTAAAATTGAATTAATAGATGAATATAAACAAATAATAGTAAGTTTAGTCCCAACTATATCCAATATTTCATTAGATGGTAAACAAGAGGTGTAATAGGTAATTAAAAAATACATCATCGGCCTATCTAATGATGTCAATAAAATGTGGTGCATTTTAATACATCATAAGTCTAGCTGATAGTGTTAGTAATTGGTTAAAAATAGGAAAAACAGACTGAAAGGGGTAATTGGAACTTAAGTGGACATTTAATTTGTTGTTGTGAAAGGAATGGAGGTGGTAGTAAGAATAGATATCATGACATAAACTATCACAAAGTACCATGAAAAAACCCACCCATATCCTAGTGTTCACCTTAGGAAATATATTTAAGGATATTTATCCACAAACTATTTTTGTAAATAGAAAATATTAGTAAGAAAAAATAAGATGTATATAACACTTACCCATTATGTCATTGAAATACCCCACCTTCACTTCCAAAACCCTCCAACTCTCTCTTTTCTTATATTTCATTTTTAAATCATCCATCTATACCTTCCTAATACCCAATTTTATATTATAACCATACTCTCTTTTTCCTCTTGAATTATCATCCTTTAATACAACCTCTTTACCTAATTTTTCACTTGAAATATTTAATGCAAGCTATTTGTAATATCTAAAACTAGGGAACTAAAATTCCTACACTTCTAGCCAACTAAACTCATGATTACATTACCATAATCTATTTTGTATAAATTATTATTTTACTTCCCTTCATCATTATTCCTTGAAGACAATTCCACATAAAAGAGGCATTAATAAGCCATAAAATCCCTTTTAAATTATCATTTATTTTCCATAATCTCCTCATCTAATGTAATTCAAGTTAATAAAAACACAGATGAAATATATATCAAGAATATTTTCCCAAATGTATTACCATACTAACATAATAAAATACAAAATAATAAATTAAATCCTTGACAATCATGTTACATGGAATTAGTCTACTCTAAGTTAATAATTAACAATGTTATAACATAATTCATAACCCAACTTTAAAAAAAAACTAACATGAGTCCAAGTGTCATTAGGACCTAACATACAAACCATGAACAAGGTAATGTCTAAGTATAAGGAATGTGACTAACTAGGCCTAGGTGCATCATCTAAGACTAGGTTTTCACATGTTTGGCACATCCCCAAGGTCGTGTTACCATTGTATGTGTCATATTTGCTTGTCTAAGGCCAACCCCTACCTATAATTGCATCCATAAGGGAATCAATAACATATAATTGACAAAATAAAATAATAATATATAGAATAATATTAATAATATATGACTCTCTCTGTGTGTGTGTGTAGGTAATGATTAAATAAAAAAAAAATTAATGATAATCATCATGACCCATGAGGTTTAATCAATACATTAAAATATAATATTCATAAAATATAAATCCATACTAAATAGAGGCAAGTACATATATGACACCTGTTCCATTAACAAGGCACCAAGCTAGTGCTTCAAAAAATAAATAAGAGAACTCACTACAAATGATATCTTCATATTCCCATATAGTTCTATGCTAATTAAATTGGTCACATTAAATTAATAGTGTCTCTATTTTATTTAGTGATGTGATGCTCTAAGATTCAATCCACTTCTAACCATATGGAACCATCATCCTCCACTTGAATATTTTCCAATCAAAAACATAATTCCTAGGAAAATAACCATGAAAAATGTATAATGGGATGAATCTAATAAATAATATAAATATATTATAATATAGGAAAATGTAGAAGAGCATGCAATATCCAATATATAAGATGTAAAAGGTTATTGATTGCTACCTCATGGTAAGGATGAGATCAAGAATCCAATAGAATAAGGATGGGAATCATAAGATGCCCCAAAAGCATATATAAGGTTAAATATGGGAATCACAAGATGCCCCAAAGGTTGGTAGGATAAAAATGGTGGTCAGCTCAAGGTGCCCCCATATGTGTATTAAGGAAAGGATGGGAATCACAAGATGTCCCAACATGTGTGAACATAAGGAAAGACATTGCAAGATGCCCCAACTTATGGGATGTATGTGGATTTGATTTGACCTCAAGATTGAAAGGCCTAGTAATGATGTAAAATTCTATGTAGATTAGTGTTACAATAGGAAATTTGGCATCTAAGGTAATGTTGAGATCTTGGGGAGGTGGTAGGAAACTTTTATGTACAATATCAACTAAATTGATATAGTATGGAGGTACAAGATTGAAATGGATTGTATTAACTAGGTTGATACATTCTGATGTAACATGAATAGAATGGATGGTACTAGCTAGGTTGATATAGTCAGTTTCTATAATAGTACTATAATGGATTGAATCACCTAGGTTGATATAGTCTAATGAAATAATGCTAAAATGGACTATATCATCTAAGTCTATAAGTTTGATGAAATAGGAGTGAAATGTAACATGTTGAAAAAGTTGATACATTTTGATGAAGTAATATTGAAATGGACTTTATTGACTAGGTTGATATAATCTAATAAAACAAGACTGAAAGGGACTATATCAATTAGGTTGATACTATTAGTGTAGATTTTTATTTTTCCCTATTATTTAATTAAGGAAATTATATATTTGTGCATACATAGAGTTTTCTTACATTCGTGGGATAGGCTAGCTTATGTGGAGATGTGTGTCATAGAGGTGTCATAGGTGTCATAAGAATGTCATAAGTAACTCCTTTGATCGGCTATTCTGGGTATGGAAGTTACTTCTCTATTCTTAGCACCCTGTCACCACCTTTCATGGAGGAGTTACAGTCTATTCTTGGGGTGCCTTGACCACCTTTTGTGGAGGAGTTACTTATGTGCTCTCCTATATGTATTCTTCACTTTGGCCATCTTATGTTAATGGAATATTGGATTTTTTCCAAATTGTCTATGTAATTGTCTCTTGTTTGATTTAATTTACTTTAGCATTTTGTGGTATTCACTTGCTTCGTCCCATGCAACCATGACTCGTGCATCCTCGTTATTCAGACCTTAGCGAATCCTCTGATATGGTATCAGAGCCACTCCGATAACTGGTTGTCTATTTTTGCTATTGCTTTCATTGAAATCTAGAGATTTGTTAAGGCATTTTTTTTATGAAATTTAAAAATTTCTCAGAGATATTGATAGTTCTCCGTGCTCTTGTTCCTCTCATGGCTTGTTTGGTCTCTCCATATACATGTAGATGAGATTTTGCAAGATCCAATAATCTTATTTCTGTAAATCAACTTGCATATTTTGTGTTTTAATCAGAATTGCAAGTTGACACATGCCTTTGCAATCTCTTGGTACCTGATTCTACCTTTACATGCCATTTTTTGGTTGCGGAGGTCATTTTTTTCAGCTAAAGGCATCTGTTTTACACTAGATCTACATCTTTTATACATCAACAAAAAAATTCCTTCTGGGTTTTGTTCGAAGCCCAGAAAAACCATCTGGGTATCTTTCAGTTTTTGCATACATTCTATATACTTTGCAAAAATGTGCTAAGAAAGCTACAATAGGACCCCCCTCTGTTGGCAGTTGCAATTTTGAAGGCAGTTTTCAAATGCTCCGTTCTTGCTCATATGGACTCCTTTTCCCTTGTTTTTTTTTTGGCTATTTTTTCATGCTCTATGCACTAGTGCAGACATTTTTTGATTTTGATGCTAAATTTTTTTAGAAATAGTAGATTTTTAGTCGTGACATTGCATAGTTCTCATTTTGGAAACTTCAGAGGATCATAACTTTCACATAAGACCTCGTATCGAGACGATTAGTTTTTTGAAAGTGCACGATTTTTTGAGTAGATCACAATGGTGCTGTTTATTTTTTTGGATATTATGCCAAAGTTGTATTTTCAACATATGCTCTTCATGAGGGTTTTGTAATGCATTGAAATCAAGACCACTTAGTATTTATTGCTAGTGGCAGTTGTAAACACACTAATATAAAGTGCCAAATCTTTTTTTTTTTGAGGGGGTTCTTCGATTGAGCAATATTTGAGTTTTTTTAAAGCTTGTATATTCGATTGTCGAAGATGAAGGGTGAGGCCCGGGTTGGCAGGAGGCTAATTCCCCCTCACAAAGACCTTATTTGGATACCTTACTCTGTGTCGAGTCTAAAGAGTGGTTGGAAAGCCACTTTCTCTCTCAAAACAAGCATTTTTTTAATGTTTTAGTGCTATTTTTTATAAAAACACTAGTTTACGAGAAATTAAATCTTTAATATCTTGCAAATGGTAGCTCAAATTTGGGTGCCATTTTTTGAAAAAGTGTTTGTATCTCAATTCTCCATAGTGTAGGCTTGTTATTTGTTAAAAATGCACTAGTTTATAAAGTGCCTAAAATTTGGGTCTCCTGAGATGCATTTTCGACTGAGTCCAATGTCTTGTTTGCTTAAAGTCTTGCACTAATTTCTCTAAGACGCATTCTCAGCTGAGCCTGACATCTTTTGAGCGTGCACTTGCATATTTGTTGGGGGGCTCAACATTTTGGGGGGCTGTGATTGCTTTTCAGCACTTGCAATCTTTGCTTTCATTCTCCTTTTTACATAATTTCACAATTTGCAATCAACACAAATTGCAATCAACATAACTTCACTTAAATTCAACTTAAAATGAATTATTTTCAACTTAAACCCATAACACCCTTTAAATATCATGAATGAAAGGTTAAAATGTCAATCATTCTTAGAAGCAAAGGGTTGTATAGAATCACCATGGGTACTGAAGTAGAACCTAGCACTGATGCTGAAAAGGTCAAGTGGTATAATCGTAGTGATGAAGCCTATGGATTACTGAGCTTGTTCATGTCTCCAAAACTTCTCTTCTATTTAGAAACCTCCAAGACTCCCAAAGACATATGGGACACCCTAGAAACCTTATTTGAGAAGCTTGATGAGATGAGAGGTCATGAGCTCAAAAATGAACTCATAAGTCTAAGTCCTAGCAACTTTGACACCCTACAAGACTTATTCACTAAGTTTAAGGCCCTTAGATTACAATTTAAAGAATGATGGATAGAGAAGAAAGATGATCAACTCATCCTTTCTATTCTCACAAAGTTAGGTCCAAGCTATTCAGTCTTTGTCTCCACTTTCTATGCCACAAAAAGTACCTTTGGCACTACATGGAAAATGCCTTATTTGGATTCATTCATTACCAACTTGACTAGGGAGAAAGATAAGCTAATTAAAATGGGCACAATGAAGTCTACTCAACCCCAAACTTTGATAGCTAGAAATGGTAAGAATAAGACTTCAACAAAGGAGAAGAAGAAAAAGAACAAGGACCAGGAGAAGAAGAAAGAAAACAACAATCCTGCCAAAAACAACACTGAGTCTTCCTCTTACAATGCTAAACCTAAGAAGGAGAAGGTTAAGTGTGCCTATTATAAAAATATAGGGCATGATGAACACAAATGCATGAAGAAACAAATAGATCACCTAACTCATCTTCTAGAGAAGCACAACATAGGTGTTCCTGAGTCCATATAGCAAAATTCATCAACCCAAGATTCTACCAAGGCAAAAGGCAAGGGTAAGGAGAAAGAAAAGTGCAAGGCCCTTGTAACAACTATAGCTTCTAAAACATTATGGGTCATTGATTCGGGTGCTTCTCACCACATGGGCTCTTCACTAGTTGAGTTTTCATCTTTAGAGCCTTGTAGCATGACTTCACTTAGTTTGGGTGATGAAACATCAATTTCTATTGCAAGGAGAGGGTCAATTGAAATGGAAGGAGGAACATTCAATAATGTTCTAAGTGTTCCTTCTCTTTTAACCAATCTCCTATTAGTGTACCAAATCACTCACATTGGTTGGGGCATGAGAGTTAAGTTTTCACCAGATTCAGTGGCTATCAGGGAGTTGCATAGTGATACTACAGTGGCAGTGGGTCAGGCAGATCACCAAGCAAGGTTATACACCTTCTCACATTTTGCTCCAAATTCTTCTCCAATAGCATTGCTGACGCATTTAGATTGAGTTAACAAATTATGGCATGAGTGGTTTGGCCACCTTAACTACCGCTACCTTGAACAACTTTGCAAAAATGACATGGTCATTGGCTTGCCTCGTGTCCAATTCTCAAAAGGACTTTGCGAGAGGTGCTCCCTTGGGAAGCATCATGAAGCAAAATTTGACAAAGGCAAAGCTTGGAGGGCTTCACAACCTTTGGAGTTAGTCCACAATAATGTATTGGGACCCTTTCCCAAACCATCTTTCACAAGGGCCAAGTACATCCTCACTTTCATTGATGATTTCTCTAGGAATACTTAGATATATTTTCTCAAACAAAAGTCTGAAGTGTTTGAAAATTTTCTAGACTTCAAGGCTCTTGTTGAGAAACAGTGTGAGAAATCCATCAAGGTTCTTTAAACTGATAATGGAGGGGAGTATGCTAGCAACAAGTTTGAGCAATTTTGCACCACAGAGGGGATTGATTTGCAGCACACAGTCACTTACAGTCTTTCACAAAATGGGGTTGTAGAATGCAAAAATAGGTTTTTGAAAGAGATGGGTAGCTATATGATTCACTCTAAATCCTTAGCACCACAGTACTAGGCCAAAGCCATCAATTGTGCTTGCTACATTCAAAATAGGGTTCCTCACAAAGCTTTGAAAGGGATAACACCCTTTGAAGCTTAGCATAAAAGGAAACTTGATGTTGAGCACCTTAGGGTTTTTGGATCCCTAGCCATGGCCCACATACTGAAGAAGAAACACAAAGATATGGAATGTTAGTCTAAGCCTTGCATCTTTGTAGGATATTTGGATGGTATTAAGGGGTATCACCTTCTAGATCTGACCACTCATGAGTTGTTCATTAAGAGAAGTGTCCAATTTTAGGAGAGTCCTAGAGACTCAACACTTGGCACTTCTTCTCCCTCATTGGATCTACTTCTTCATGATGATTCCTCAGATTTAGATCAGCCACAACAAGTTCTTGAGCCAGAAACATTTTCTTCTTCTTCGAGTTCAGACAATGAGGACAGTGATGCAGAGTCATCCACCTCTAGTCAGTTAGAGGATGAGGAATTAGCACCTGACTTGCCCACTTCTAGGCCACTTTGGGCTAGACATACACTTGAGAGTGCTGGCACTTGGGTAGGAGATCTTGCAGATGATAGACGTACTAGGGGGGATTTTCAAAGAGATCCACATGCCTTCTTTGCTTCAGTTTTGGATCCATAGACTTTTCAAGAGGCATCAGGGGTACCTGAGTGGGATAATGCTATGGAGGAAGAATATTCTTTCTTAATCAAAAATCACACTTGGGATTTGACTTCACTTCTTAAGGGAAGGAAGATGGTTCGATGTAGGTGGATATATCAAACCAAGTTTGTAGCAGATGGGTCAGTTGATAAGTACAAGGCGCGATTGGTTGCCAAGGGTTTCTCACATGTGGTAGGCATTGACTACTCAGAGACCTTTGTACCCATTGCAAAGATGACTTCTATCTAACTCACCTTAGCTATTGCCATAATACATGGTTGGGATGTGTACCAGATGGATGTGAATAGTGCCTTTCTTCACAGAGACCTGGAGGAGGAGATCTACATGGAGCAACCACCAAGATTTATTCAAGATTCTTCCTTAGTATGCAGACTTAGGAAATCTATCTATGGCCTCAAATAGGCCCCTCAGGCATGGTACGCCAAGATGGATTCCTTCCTTCTCATAGCAGGTTTCACTAGGTGCCACTCTGATCTTAATGTCTACTTTTTGTGGCAGGATGACTCGTTCTTGATTCTGGTTCTTTATGTTGATGACCTTTTGATCACCAAGAATTCTTCATTGACTATTACAATGGTGAAGGCATCTCTCCAGGATAGATTTGACATGACAGACTTGGGTTTGTTGCACTACTTCCTTGGCATCGAGATCTCACAGTCAGATTCAAGGATTTCTCTTGCACAGCCTAAGTATGGTCTTGACTTATTGGCCCAATTTCACATGGCTGATTGCAAGCCATCTCCAACTCCCTTTCTATCAAGAGTCAAGCTTGAGGCTGACTGTTCTTCACCATTGGTTGATGCCACTCGATATCGACAACTTG
The DNA here is from genome assembly GCA_037957365.1 of Torreya grandis. NCBI lineage: Eukaryota > Viridiplantae > Streptophyta > Pinopsida > Cupressales > Taxaceae > Torreya > Torreya grandis. The sequence goes on along the minus strand of JARHVA010002390.1, from coordinate 350,366 downwards.
TTGGCAGTCTCATCTACTTGACTCACACCAGGCTTGACATATCATATACAGTGGGATTTGTCTCCAGATTTATGAAAGAACCTTATGAGCTACATTAGAAAGTAGCTAAGAGGATCTTGCATTACATACAGGGTTCAATAGATACAAGATTATTACAGATTTGGCATAGAGGTTGACTTGGTTGGATATACAGATTCAGACTGGGCTGGGAATTCATAGACTCACAAGTCCACTTCTGGTTACATTTTCTCTCTAAGTTATGGTCCTATCAGTTGGTCTAGCAAGAAGCAAAATGATATTGCTATATCATCCACAGAGGTAGAGTATAGGGGACCTATTAATGCAGCTACTGAGGCTATTTGGCTTCAGGAGATTCTTTCTAAGTTTAGCATTCCTATCAAGCAACCCACCATCATTTATGACAAGTAGAGTACCATTCAGATTTGCAAGAATCTAGTTCATCACCAAAAGACCAAACACATAGAGATTCACATGCATTTCATTTGAGAGCTTATTCATGTCAGGTCATTGACTTAATCTTTTGCCAGTCTTCAGAGTAGGTTGCAGACATCTTCACCAAACCTTTCACCAAGAGTAAGTTCATTCATCTATGAGCTCTTCTTGGGGTACGATCTACATCTGTAGCAACATCATCTTTAGAGGGCCTTCTAGCCTCTTCATTTCTTTTATGTCTCTCTTTTGGGGGGGGAGTTTTTTTCTATGGGTTTTCTCCTTTTCTCTATCTTATGGGAGATTGCATTTGTACATGGGTACCTCATCAGGCCTAGTTGCTGAGACCCATTTTATATTTCCACATTGCCCACCTAAGCTGTGCTAATGGGGGGTTATTAGTGTATATTTTTATTTTTATCTATTATTTAATTATGAAAATTATATATTTATGCATACATGGAGTTTTCCTACATTGGTGGGATAGGCTAGCTTATGTGGAGATGTGTGTCATAGATGTGTCATAGGTGTCATAAGAATGTCATAAGTAACTCCTTTGACTGGCTATTCTGGGTATGGAAGTTACTTCTCTATTCTTAGCACCCTATCACCACCTTTCATGGAGGAGTTACAGTCTATTCTTGGGTGCCTTGACCACCTTTTATGGAGGAGTTACGTGCTCTCCTATATTTATTCTTCACTTTGGCCATCTTATGTTAATGGAATATTGGCTTTTCCCCAAATTTTCTATGCAATTGTCTCTTGTTTGATTTAATTTACTTTAGCATTTTGTGTGGTATTCACTTGCTTCATCCCATGCAACCATGAATCATGCATCCTCGTTATTCAGACCTTGGCGAATCCTCTGATAGATACATTATAGTGAGAAAAATTAAACTGTATCAACATATTTTGGGTCATGGTCAATATAGCTAATTGTAGATAAAATAATCATATTATCACATTTTGGGCCATGGCTTGTGCATTTTATTGAAGTAAAAAGTTGAATTAGAATTGTATCAACACATTCAAGATCATGGCCAGTGTAATTCATTGTATGTGGTTTTAATTGAATGATATCAGGTTGGTTGATACCATTGCAAAGAAGTGATTTTGGAGGTTATTTGGGTAGATAGGAACGGGTTGAAATAGAATAGTTAAGAATGTTCATATAGGCTATAAGATCAAAATCACCTATAATGCTTAATATATTAGCATTTGAATTAGGTGTTATTCATAACCATATGAGTTGAAAAAGGTTGGTTGAATGTGAGCATGGGTTTGATGACTCATCCTCATAAATCCTTCCAAGGGTAAGGGAGAGGGTGGGTAAACATCATGGATACCATGCACTTCATTTATTGATTTAAATCTAGGATACCATGGGGAAATCATAAGAGGTATTTTCATTCATGTCATAGGTATCATCAATGAGAACATCTGCTATCATGATAGGGTATTCACCTCCATCATAGTCATCATCATAGACAGGAAAATATTGGTATTAATTTCAACCATGTGATAAATGGTGAAGGTGGTATCATCAAACATTGGGGCACCATACTAATGATCCTCAGTCCCAATATAAATGTAACATAATTACACCATTAATAATTACATTCAATTATGGTAATAAAAGGTAAAAAATAATGACCCATGTAAAATTTGAATGGGTTAAGGATTAAAGTAAAGTTCTTAAGAGGAGACATCAAGATGAAGAATACCAAAAATTGATGTAAAATAAGTTTAAAAAAAAAATAAGACAAATTATACTGGGTTGACCAATACAGTTGGCTAATAAGTGTAGAATAATACATTGTATTAGTTAGGAAGATACAAACAACAAGAAAAATATAGGGTATCAGGTTGATAGATACATTATACTAAAAATGTAACACTACTATTGGATTTATAAATGAATTTATCAGCCTTATTGATTTGATTGGAAAGGCACAAAAAATTATATCAGGTTGGTTGATACAGTCTTAAAATACACAATGGTACTAAATTAGTCTATGTTGTTCATAGAAAAAAAAAAAGAAAATGGAAAGATGAAGATGATCCCACTGAGTGTGAGGTATGATTCACTTTAGGTTCACCCAAATGTATGCACATTCTAGGATGACCTACAACTATCTTCTCTCTCTTAAAATATTAGGAATTGAATAAGATCAATAAAATAGAGCCTATGATACTTGGATGATCAGGTAAGGAGAAAATGAATTATGTATATATGTCATAAGATAACCTAAAATTAAAATACCAAGAGGAAAGGGTTATAAATACTTAGCCTATGACACTAGGACATAGCTTTCATTAGACCTCGATAAAAATATATTATGGTTGTAAATCAAATAACTAAACTAAGGATGAGTTAGAATGATTATAAATGGGTAAGGTGTAATGGTCAACTAAATGGGGGTCTATGCAACCTAAATTAATTTATGGTAAGTCTAGGCAATCTTATGTCTACAAAACTTATTTTTTATAGATAAATACTAAACAAGGATACACATACATTAATTCAACATAAAACAAACAAATAAATATCTACTCTACTAAGTAAATAAAGGAAATAATGTAGGGATATAAATACTTCTCTTTGGGTAGACCTATAGATGCTTAAATATCCCCCTTGTCTCAAGTGGGCCTTTTTAATATATATTTTTGGTTTAATACATAAAATAGTTGGATGAAGACCTAATATATCCTCACCTATGTATTTCTAATGACTCATCTTATTGAAATTTAATGACACCACAAGACAAGACCCCTCAAGATAAGGTTCTAAACCACCAAATTTCCAAAATGGTATTTAGGGTAGATATGAAAGTGAAATACTAGTGAATAAATTATATCTAATATATTAGGAATAAATTTTGACCCATGTGTATAGTGTTCTAATACCCAAAACCAACCTTAGACTCTAACTCAATAGTATCAACTTGATCGATACACTTGGAAGATGTCAGATGACAAAGAATGGTATTGGCCAAGAAAAAATAATAAAAATGTCATAAAACAAGCTTAGAATTGTATCAAACTAACTGATATAGTATAATAAGGGTGAGGAAACAAAAAATATGGTATTGGCTAGGTTGATACCATTTGATATATGAATCTATCAAATTTAGATAAGAGATAAATATGAGATATATATAGTTAGACACATAGAAGAGGTCCAAATTACTATAGAAATGGTGTAATTAGGATAGAATAAAAACATATTTTACAAATAATCATGATCCTTTCCTACCCCATTTTTGATGCACCATTTAAAGTGTGCACTCGGGGAGATTGATGCATCGATAAGCTAGTATATGAGAAAATGTCAATAAATGATAAATAGAAAACTATTATGTATATACAATAAGCAATATCTATTTGTAAGAATTGGATTATAAATATAAATATGATACCTATGAAAATGAATTCAAACAAAGGAAACCTATATCTAATATGTAAAATAGGTAAACTAAAGATAGATAAATGCCATTAGGTGGTAATTGTTGACCAAATTTGACCCTAGGTCAGATTAGGTCAACCCCCTATATAGTCAACATTTATATAGGGATTTTATAAGTCATAACATGGTCATATAGGTCATAAATAATGTCTAGTCATGTTTGAAGGTCACTTATATGTTTCATCTTTGTCGTATGTGTCTTTGTCTTAATATTCCTTTGTCACCTTTTTGGTCACTCTAGGTTACTTGTACAGTTTTCCATGAAGGGATAGATGTGTAAAGTTTTAATATAACATCAAATATGTTATATAATTTTAGGAGTCATTTTAAAACTAAATAAAAATAGGTTCAACATGGATTCAAGAAGATCATCTATAAAACATGTAGTTTTAGGCAGTTATATAACTTGAAAGGTACACTTGGCATGTGGGATACTTCAATAAGATATATTCAGACAACCAAAAGTATTTTATAGGATTATAAATCTTAAAAAACTTTAATCTTTACAAAAAATGGTCCATATCCCTCATCGCTCTCTTGGACAAGGTCAAATAGGTCAATCAATTTACTCTTAGTACATATAGTAGGAGGGGAGTTGAGATGAATGAATTTGGGGAAATTTTTTAGAATTTATGGCCTTCATTTTCATGGAAATATTTTTAGGATTGGTCATATTTTCTATATTAATCATCACTAAGAATGTTGGTGACTCTAAACTTCCTACACATCCCCAATGACTTTAAGTTTCTCATCTATTTTTATTGGTCTATGTTAACTAAGTAGTGAACATGGTCTTGTATATAATGTACACTCATTTCATGTTGTTTATAATTGGTTCTTGACATGTGAAGGTGAGGAGAAGAGTAGAAACATCTAACTATACTAGCAATGAAAACCATTGAGGTTTGCATATGGTTGTTTCTAATTGTAGAGTTCTATCTCCCTATGAGTGACTTCAAGTCCAAGGTAGTACATTATTTCCAACTTATTGAATCATGGTGATTGGTTACTTCATTAAGGTTTTGGTCTCAAGAATGTCATTGTTGGAGTACTAGGCCTAAGACATAAACACAGTCAAATAACCTTGCAACAGTCATCTACAGGACTATGTGATAGTGCTTACGTAGGGGTATTTATGAGTTTGAAACCTCTACATACTCATAATATCTCATGTATCATTATCAACATGGTATAAACATTGAGAGACCCAATGTTAGAAAGAGAAGGCCTAAAACACAATCATAATACATATACAATTAGATTTCTTTGAGATTATCACCTAAAGTCAAGTGGAAATAGGCCTTCAATAGTCCTATTGATGAAGATTAAAGTTTCAAGGTTTTGATGAAGACTCCTAAGGTGAAGATAGTAAGATTAAGCCATTTCAAGGATTATAGACTAGATATGAGAACAAATTAAACATAAAAAATCATCTTTGGTGCAAAAGTGAGAAAATAGCTTAAAGGGAAACCTTACCTTTACTTCTCTGAAATAAATTTTTGTTTTAGATAGTGTCATCTATTGGTTGAAGATCATGAGGTTTGTGTGAGCCTAAGAGTTTCTCTCTTATAGCCTAGACCTAGATGTCACATATTGACATAAGAAAGAGGTTTATAGTTTAGGATAAATGATTTTAGAGTGGAATTTCACTCAGTCAAGTTTCCACTATAGACATTTAGTAGACTATAATTCCAAAAGGCCATATAAACCTATAACTTGTAGTAACGCCTACTATGTTGATGGTACATAATGACTACATGGTTTATAGGCATGAAATGAGCTCATCTAGGCATGAGATAATCCCTAATGAATTTAAAAGAGAGTAAAGGTGTGGGACATAGTACTAAAGTATGACAAAAGCACCTACAAGAATCCCATATTCCTTAAGATGTATACCTACAGGTTGGTCTGTACTACAAACTAGTTTAAGCAGATGAAAGGTGAAAGTTGAGAAGGGTGGTAAAGATATAGGATGAAATGGATAGGATAATTATAATCTCATAGTGAAAAAATCACATTTCATGTGATTCATAGAGGTATAATCAAAGTAAAGACTATGTTTTGAACATCAACCTATAGTCAACTAAACCCTACCTATAGGCATCAGATCTAACGAGCTAGTTTTGATAAATTTGAAGGTTTGAGGGATCTTAGATCATGATAAAGTTATGAAAATTGGTATAAATCATCATAAATACCTAATATAACTCCCATATTTTCCTTTAGGTTAGGAAAATAGGGAAGATTCCCTCTATTTTATCTCAAATAAAAGGTACTCTATAAATAAGATAACCTGCAGACATGGTAGGTGAATGAAGGAAGAATGAAAGAGGGAGTCCTAAATGATGTAATATGATTTATAAAATTAAATTTCATGGAAACACATGTTGAGGAACATATAAATCCTTTGGAATCACTTAGTGGTGGTCATATTCATAAAAGCACAATCTAGGCCTATTAGGTCTAAAACTAAACCTAAACCGTCAGGTTTCTAAAATCCATTCATATGATCAAGAGATCCATAAAATAAACTTGAGTAATTTAAAGGGAGATTATAAGGCTTGTAACATCTAACATTTTATATGAAACCATTCTAAATTTGTCATTTAGGTCTATTTTCCTCTCAGGCCTACTCAGAATGCATAGAAGGAGCTCGAATCCCATTTTCTTTTGCTCACATCTGTATGGATAATGTGCATGGTAACCCAAGGAGTTAGGGATATTTTATGGGGATCCCTAAATTTTCCTAAATGGATTTTTTTTAGAATTAGACATATATATTTTATGAATCATCACTAAGAGTCAGAATGACCAAAAACCCTCTCAAAACCCTTATGCTAACTCGACAGAGAAGATATGGAGAGTGATGCATTAAAAGGTGGTAAAATGGCCTATATAATGTTTTGGACATAATGATAACCCTAAAAGGATCCTTGACATCCACTTTTGTCATACCATCACTTGTGTAGATAGGCTTAATTCTCTATTTTTTGTAGGATTTGAAGTGTGTTACAAGTACAGAGGAGAATGGACAAATGATAACCATTTTAGGAGGTGTGTAGGGAATTGTTACAAATTTTCATACTCAAATATAACCTTAGTAAAAAATGGATAACCTTCTGTTAGCTCATTCATCAGAAGTAGTCTTGAATAACATAATGAGAAGGCAAAGTGACTGTCAAGTATGATAGTGAGAAGAGTGACATTAAAACTCTTGAAAATTACCATGGTGGGGGGGATGCATTACCCCCCACACCCCATTATCAATAACTTGGAATTCTAATAAGATCAGGCTCCACCATCCAATAATGAGTTGGGAGATACATTGAGAAGAAGATTTGAGGAAAAAAGTGACAACTTGTCACTAATGAAAAGTTGACCAACATTAGGAGAGCACCTCAAGAAGTCATTCAAGAATTCAACACAAGATTTTAGAAGACATGGGATAGAATCCCAATCTTGGTAAGACTAAAATCTCACCATTACTTCCTTTATTATCTTAAAGAATTTGATAGTGACATTTCAATGATGATATAATCTATGGGAGGTAACACTCTACTTAATGCCTATGAAATGGCCATTAGTGCAAAGAATTGTTTGATTCAGGATAAAAACATTTACCCAAGACCTCTCATGCCTCTTTTACCTAATTTTAAAACTCCTACACTAGCTATTGATCCTATTCCTTCACCTAAACACAAGCCTATTACCCCTAGTCAACTAAGCAAGTCTAATGAGGCAAACAAGATAAGAGCTATGGAGTAAGAGATCCTAGGTCTAAAGAGGATTAACCAACAACATCAAATCAAGACCTTCCAAAGTCACTATCAACCTAATCAATCCTACCCCAACTATTAAGGCAATATACCTCCTTTCCAAGGTCATCCTCAAGGTCTAGAATAACTAGTTCAATCAAAGCCATATGGTGGATATAACCCCAATACTCTTTATATCTCAAGGACACTAGTACCTACTCAAAATAAATTTTCTCAAGAGCATAACAGTTAACCTTCCTTGGATCAACCTTATGATCCATCTTCCTATGTCAGTGAGTCTTTCATTCAAGCCTTCATGGAAAGTTTGGGAACTATGCCATCTATGACTCGAGATGAAGTACCAAATGAAGGAATGACTGATGGGAAGGGTGATCAAGTGAGGTCTACATTGGGAAATTGGAAGTAAGATGATTCATGTTCTATGAATTATTAAAGGTAGTCAAACATTGATGTAATTTCTATAGCTACAAACATAAGGAGCAAAAAGAAGGCAGTTGAAGAAGTTCAAGGGGCTGCTTATGGTTATTCAATGAATTTTCAAACAAGCACAAGGACATGTATATATAATGTCATTCTAAATACACAAGTAATCTAAAAAGATTAAAATGTTAAAAGTGATTTCATACCTTAGAATTCTCAAGGTGTAGGAAGTATGATTCTTACTAGTGGATGAGCAAAACTCATTGGTCCTCTTACTAACATTGTATAGAAAATGAAGAGGTATCACATGAATGTATCCATGTGGGATATATTTGAAATTCTTGGACAAGTAGACATACTTACAGAGGAGTTGTCCAAACTTAATTTGATAACTAGATAACCTAGCCAAAGAGAGGTAGCCTTGACAAACACCATGAAGTCAAGAGAATGACAGTGAAATAAATTTTAAAAGGTAGACAATTTGTATGCAATAAGAAACACATTAGATCTACAAATTAATATTAGCTAAAAGAAGATAGATCCTAATTACACTTCTAATTAGGGATACATTAGATGATCAAGAACATGACCAATATGGATTTGTGAGATCAAATAAGGGGATCTCTTATCAAAAATAATATCACTAGGGAGGGTTTCAAAGCCTATAGTCAAGTAAAATCACATAATAAACCTAACTAAGTCCTATGTTTTCATATTCACTATACTAATAAAAAGTAAAGTAAAATCTAATCTAGTGCTCATCAAAGCTTGTGGCATAAAGTGGAGGGGTAGTAAAAAAATAAAGTGAACATGCATAAGAGAATCTTAATTAAGCTATGTATAGGTAAAACCATAATGCATGAAGAGGAAGAGAAATATTATTCAAAAGAGATCACTTATGCTACTTCTATCTACTACAGAGAGGAGCAAAGTTAGAGATACTTACTTGGAAGATGAACCCATTGAGACTCAATATCTCTATTAGCTAAAGTTGCTTCACAAGAGGTTGTTATGGTTTTTAAGGATCACTAAGAAAGTATAAAACATCCAATACTTCTCCACAAGACTAGAATATTCTCCAAGTAAAAACCCTAAGCTCAAACTCCTCAAGTAGAATGGTGGAAGAGCAAATTTTAAAGAAGCACAAATGAATAATAGCTCTTGTCTAATTTTGAGTAATGGTGAAATACATGTGTTTATATAGGTGATTTAACCCTAATTTTTTTTGAAATATTCATCTAACAAGGTCAACCTGGCTAACCTAGTATTGTTATTTATAAAAACTCACTAGGTCATGGACTAGGTCAGCCAATGGCTAACCTAGACCCTAAATAAGTTTTGTCAATAAGAGTACAAGGTCGACACAATTGACATAGTCATGTAAACTATAAAAAAGGGTTTTAGGTTAGGAAAATGGATAATGAAGGTGGTAAAATACTAAAAGAGTGTAAAAGAGAAGGCAATCTTAGGGGAATGGTTTTTAGGAGATAAGTGTGTAGATAACAAGTGGAAAAAAGGATAACAATCCTACGAATGACTAATGGTCTACCCACCACTTTCTCGATGCACCCCTTGTGGAATGACTTAGAGAGATTAACACTTGATGGGTTCTTAAAAGATAGAAAGCATTAGTAATTGATAAAGTTTGAAAATATTATATGTATACATATGCCCCAGTCGAATCTCATCACGTGTCATGTAAGTGCAATAGGGGATGGTGCTTTGAGAAAGAATAGAGTAACACAAAATGTTAAGTCTAAAAAAGTTTTAGTATTTTAAATAATTAAATATTTGAGAGTAAATGATGGAAATGGAAATAATTAAAAAGTAAATATGATGCATACATTGACTTACCTTTATTGCTAGATGATTGTCTAGCATGTTTGTAATTATAATTGTGGAGGGTGTAGAGACTACTTTTGACAAACCCAAAGATGCAAAAATAAAGAGAAAAAACAAAAAAATGTAGGAAAGCCAAGATAATTGGTGTTATGTGGATGGGATGTACTTGGAAATTTGGCAAGATGGGGTGACAAGTGCTATGTTAGACTAAATGGCCAAGTTAAAATTTTTAGTAAATCAGGTAATTGAAAAGCCAAGGATATTTAAGACCAAAAAACTCCAACAAGTAAACCTTAAGTAAGAAAGGAAAACTCACTAAATCAAACCAAGGATACATATAAAAAAAGATGGTAATCAAACATCAATGTGAAAGTAGTAACAATTCTTACTTAAACAAAGACAAGCAAGTAAAAATGGTAAAATAACATTGGTGAGTGAGAAGTAACAAGCCAACCTTACTCAACAATGGAAAAAGTATATGAAAGTAGAAATGGACTCAAGTGTCCCCAAGAAAGGGTAGTACAATAATGAAAAATGGTATAAAGATATTAAGGCATATCTAAAAATGTAAAGCCATGGTGCAATTAAAGTAATCCATAGTTACATAAGCATATTATTTTGTTATAAGGATAAATAAAATTGAAATAAAGTAGTGCTAGCAATATTTTGTAAGATGTGAAGAAGAAGGAAGCAGAGAAGAAGGGAAAATAGATTTGGAATCACACTTGCTTGTCAAGGGTGGAAATGAAATGGGTAGTGGGGAGAATGAAGGAAAAACCAAGGTAGAGGAACTCTTTATCAAAGTCAAGACACTCAAATTAGGTTTCTTAAAATAAAAGGAATGTCAACATTAAGAACTCTGAAGAACTTCTCCTAGCCACACAAGTATTAGATCAACAAATAAAGTTTGTAGATCATCCCATAAAGGTGATATGCATGAAAAGTAAAATGGACCTACCTTCCCACAATGTGTTCCCTGTTCCTTAGGACCCCTTACAAAGTCATCAATTTATTGCGAATATTGGGTACTAGCATGAGAAAGTAGGTAACACCATAGATTTATTTTTGAATTCTCCTATTCTAATCTACTAGCCTACTACATGCCAATAGACCTTGGCTCTATTATGAGGTCAACTATGGAGTTTGAGATTTTATTGGAGATATGATACGTGCTTGTAATCATGTCTTTTGGTGTGATTTTAAATTTTGTTTGTTTCTTTTTTATATCATTGAATTTTGTTTAAAATGATTTGGATTTTAATTTTCTTAATGGATTTTTCTATTCCTCCATATAGATTTGGAAACCCAAACATGATTGCTAAAGATGGATTTCATTTAAATACTTGAGACTTGGTTTATAAGAGAGAGAACCCAGAGAGCATGGTGTCTAAGAGTCTCATAAAGTTAGGTGAAAAAAATTTCTATGTTAACTTCAACCTTATTTTATCCAATAGGGAGTAAAAGGAAAGGATGTCAAGAGGAATGAAACATGAAACAATTTGAATTACTTCAAATCACAAAAAAAGTGATAAATGGTGAAAGAGGGATACAATGATAGAAAAGGGTGATTCCTTATCATAATAATGAGATAAATGTAAGAAATTATGCTAACTTATATTGTTATGAAATTTTCATCTATAAAAAGAAGTAAATGGGAAAGTTGAGAACAAGAATAAAAATTTCATAACCATTGCAAAACATGTTCTAGAAAAAGACTGAAAAAGATGGTGATTTTATGAGGAAGGCTAGGTATTAGCCATGGTATTACACTATAATTCATTAAAAAAAACCCAAAGGGGTGTATAAATCATGTGAAAAATAAATGAGATAATAAAAAGATGGTATTTGTGAGGAAGGCCAGGTCTTATCCATGGTCTTACACTACAACTCACAAAGAGGAACCTAATAGGTGCCAAAAAGTGTGAAAATAAAGAGGATAAAAGTACATCATGTGAAATACTAGGTCTTATCCATAGTTTTACAATGAAAATCATGAGAAAAAGGGAAACCAAAAGACCAAAAATGAAGGACTAAGGTTCGTGAAAAGAGAGAAATATTATAGAGGGTGAGACTCATTTAAGTATCGTACAAAAATTATAAGATAGATATCATATAGAAAATATGAAAATTAGGTAAGGATTAGGAAAAGTACTTCTTGAGGAATTGTGTATTGGTAGGTTATTTAATAATATGACCTTCATTGGTTTGAAGGTAATAGGTACTTATAATGAGAATATCTTTGACTAAATAGGGGACCCCCCATTTTTGGGCATATTTGTCTTCTTTATCATGAGTGTAATCTAATTTAAGGATAAGATCACGAACATTAAACATGAAAAATTTAACTCATTTGTTATGTTGTTTAGTGATATGGGTCTTGTATTAGTGATTATGTTTCAAAGTAAAAATATGGTGTTCATCAAGGAGATCAAGAGCATGAAGGCAAGCTTGATGAAATTATTCATTGGGTATGATACCATGAAGAGATATACGAAGAGAGGGAAGCTCAAATTCTAATGGAAGGCCTGGTTCAGAACTATAGACTAGAGAGAATGGCATTACCTTAGTAGTAGTACGTATGCTAGTGTGATAGGCCTAAAGTACAGGGTAAAGATAAAGGTGTCAATTCATGCGGGTTTCATGAACTATCTTTTGGAGAATTTTATTGGTAGCCTTAGGTTGGACATTATATTATGGATGATAGGCTATGGAAAATTTGTGATTGAATTTGAATTTAACATAAATCTATTTGACATCTTTATTTTTTAAATTACCACCATTGTCTAAAATGATAGTATGAGGGACACCAAAAATGGTAGATGATTTGATTAAAGATGAATTTTGAGATGGTATTACTGGTGATGTTAACAAGGGGCATGAACTCAACCCATTTGGTAATAAATTATATAGATGTGATTATAAAGACATGCCCATCTTGAGATTGAGGTAATTTGCCTATGGTATCTAATCCTCATATGGAGAATGGCCAAGGAGATTCTATAGTTTGAAGCTCAGCTAGAGGTGAATGAATTAGATCATCATGAAGTTATAAAGAAGTACACGTTTTATTAAATTAAATGGAATCCTTTTCAAGAGTGGGCCAAAATTATCCCATACATAAACATTTACACACTGTAGCATGTCCTCTATAGTGGCCACCACAAAATCCCCTATGTGCTTGTTCAAAAAGAGGAGGCAACTCATCTTGCATAATATATCATAACAAGGTACCGTCAACATTATTATAATATAGGATGCTATATTGGAATACATACATAAAATCTTGTTTATGAATGTGAGTCTTTCTATGAGAATCTAGGTTGGGAGAATAAGTTTGATGTTTTAAAAATTGAATGATGTCTTTGTACCATGATCTTTGTTGAATGGTGACAACCTCAATGTGGTAGATAAGTGAATCTTATGGTTAAATAAAAGACATAGATTTTTATTATTTGGATAAGAAAAATGAGATCAGTAAGAACTTGGTGCGGATAAAAAAGAGATGTTGAAGAAGCAAGAGAATCAAAAATAGAATTTTGATCTTGAGGGATAGGCTCGATGGTGAAAGAAATGAAATATTTAGTGAGAGTAGTTGAAATTTGATGATAAGAAAGGAGATTCTAAATTTTTAATTATTAATCACCATTGACTTGGCATAAAATGAGTTTGGAATCACCTAAAGCATGTAGGTATTGGATATCTAAGTCAAGAGTAGCTCGCATGCCTAAGATTAAAGCTTCATACTTGGCAATGTTGTTAGTGACATTAAATGTTAAGCAAAAATATAAAAGGATGATTTTTAAAAGAGGCATCATAAGAATACAACCTATCCCATCTCCTTGATGGAATTTATCACCATAAAAGTGAAGGGTCCAAGTATCCTCATGTAAATCGACATTAATTTCAAGAAGTTTTTTGATAACTACTTGTGGTTTAGTAATATCGAGGAGAATAGTGGTTCCATCGAGATTACTTACTTCAAGATCAACAATGAGGTTATGGAAGTAATATTTAAGGGATATGGCTTGGTTGAGACCTTCATTATAGAGAATAATATCATTGATAATACTATTTTGAAGGTTATTGGTAGTTAGCACAAGAACTACGACAAGTTGATTAGTGATGAATTGTCCTTTGACAAATTTTTGAGTGATAATTTAGAGATCAAATTCCATGAGAAGAACCATCCACTTGCCAATTTTGTCTCTAAAAAGAAAGTATTTGGAGAAAAAATGATGAAGGGGATCAGAATGGATGATAACTTAAGTGGTATGATAAAGTATATAATGTCAAAGTTTTTCAGTTACAAAATATACGGCAAGGCAATCACGTTCAAATTTTGTGTAATGTTTCTCATAATCAATGAGGCCTTAACTGATATTGTAGATGGTATACTCTATTCCAATATCATCTTTTTGGGAAATCATTTCCTCAACTGATATGGGTGTGGAGGAAGTATATAAGATCAAAGGTTGATCGTCAGAAGGGGGAGGAAGAGTAGGTGGGCCAAGTAATGATTCTTTCTTATTTTCGAATGATTTTTGACATGGATATGCCCATTCTAAAAAATTACCTTTCTTAAGAACAGAATTGATGGATTGGATATGGTAAGACATTTTAGGGATGAATCATTTAATTACCCCATGTTTACCAAGATAAGTGAAAATGTCTAGAATGAACCAAGGGATGGGTATGTTGATAATAGTGTTAATCTTAGCAAGGTCAACATTGATGCTATAGAGAGAGACTAATAATCCTAATAGTTTACCAAATGTGACACCAAAGACACATTCATAAGGGTTTAGTATAACTTTGTATTTAAGAAGGTGGTTGATGATGATGGCAAGATCATAAAGATGGGTCTTGTGACATTTAGACTTAGCAATCAGGCCATCAACATAGGTTTCTACAATTTTATGAATAAGATCATGAAAGATATGAGACATTACCCATTGATAAGTAGCTCTAGAATTTTTGAGTTTGAAAGGCATTTTAACATAGCAATAGGTGCCCCATTCCATGGTGAAAGTGGTCTTATATTGGTCTTTAAGAGCAATGCGAATTTGATTATAGCCTAAGAAACCATCCATAAGAGATAATATTTCATAACCAGCGTGGAATTGACATTGGCATATATTAAAGGTAGAGGGAAATTGTCATTAGGACAAGCAAGATTAATATTACAAAAATCAATGTAAATGCAAATGACCATGGTGACTTTTTTCCAAATAAGGACTATGTTAGAAACCCATTCAGAATAGTCCACTAGTTTGATAAACTTAGCATCAAAAAGTTTGATAATTTCTTTATGACACAAGGTGGAAACTTCAGGTGAAAATTTCCATTGCTTTTGAGGCATAGGTTTGATATCAATAAAAGTGATGATATTATGCACTATAATTCTAGGGTCAATGCTATGCATATCCTCATAGGACCAAGGGAATATCTCACTATATTGATAAAAAAATAAGCTAAAGTTATCATGTTCAGTAGGTGAAAGTTTATGAGAAATTATAATTGGTATAGGGCATGATAGAGTACCATATTCAATGTGGGTAATTTTTCAATAAGCATAGCAATACCATCTTGGAAGTGATATGGTGAATTTGGAAAATAAGAAATTAGATTAGCTTTAGGATCATTATTGAAACAAGGGTCTTGGTTTTTGAAATTCTTGAGTTTGTGATGTTGTCAAGGAAGTTAAATTTCTCAGGCATGAATTAATTCAAGAATAGCTTCATCACTAGGTAAAGTCGGAAGAAGAGCATAATATTCAACATCTAATTAGATATCAATAATTTTATTACCATGGCGATCATATTTAGAATGTATCTAATGGGCATTTATGGCCTTGGCATCTAATGTAATCTCAAGAGTAGGATAAATAGATTGATCGTATGAGATTGGTATATTGTTAGTTTATTTGATGGGGGAAAAATTGGATGTAATGATGGGATTTATAGGTGATAAAGAATATGTAATATTTTTTTGTGGTTTGGAAGGCATGATTTGTTCTACCACCCAAGGAGTATCAATAAGTGGAGAATTAGCAGGTGGTACATGACCTTTAGGAGCTAATTCATAATCTATGGAAATGGTGTGAACATCTTAGTTAAAAGCATGTATTTGAGCTAAAGTTTTTTGATAATGTTGAACATCCTATAGACTCTAGTTTTATACACCCTTGTGTATTAACGTGCCACATTGTCATGCTATCATTTCATCTCTAACATAATAGCCCCCATTCATAATTATTTGAAATAATTACGTTTACCTCACCTATTTACTTTTACCATATGATTAAAATAAGCTATTACTATAGTAAATAGTAATTAGTCCTATTTACCATCCCTAACCACAAATTCATAAAAAACAAATAAAAACAAAACCCATCCAACCTCCAAACAAACTCATCCTATGTTTAAAACAACTCAACAACTTTGAAGTTGATTAAAACCATTTTTTACCCCTGTAAATAACCCTTTTGAATGGCCTAAGGATTAACTTCAACTATTTGGGGAAAATCAATGTTGATTCTTTGAGATCAATGCCGATCTACCTAAAATGATGTCGATCCATAAATATATGAGCCTCCATGGCTCAAGATGACATTTTTGGACTTCAAAACTTTGTTAGAATTATCATAAATCTTGGGTATGGACCTTATCAACATTTTAATACCTTTTAGAATTTTCGTTTGTGAGGTCATAAAAAGAATTTGAAGGTTTCTAAGCCTACTTTTATAGTATTATTATTATTATTTTTTTCAACCATCCTAGGTTAGTATTGCATATTAATTTACTCACATTTAAACTTTACAATCTTCTACACCTCTATGTCATTGTTTACATTTGATTTTCATCATTTTATCAATATTTTAAGTCATTATTATCTTCTATTTTCATAGTTTAGCATTTTACTCAGAATTGATGTCAATCCTACAAGATCGCCATTGATCCCTGCTTAAATTTTAAAATATCCCTAAAGTCTATTTTCATAAGATTCACAATCCTCAAAACTTGTTAAAATCTACATTCTATTTTCTAAAAATCTATCTTTTATAGTAGATGACTTTGCTTAGATTAGCATATGATATTATTAGCATATTTGATCTCCCCATTGTCCAACAACCTTTATTCACTGATCAAAGTGACATTGCATTCAAATTAGGTCTTTGTACTATGGTTTTCACACCTGATCAAGAAAGCATTAATGAAAAATTGGCTATAATTAAGAGGATATTGATATAGCTATGAAATTCTAGGATGATTACTTTGATCACATCAATCTTTTTATAGATTAGATATCTTTGGTGTTGTATATTTACATCCTATCCATTTATATATTTGTAATTTCATTTTTATTTATAAACTTATGTAAACATGGGCTGACATCCACCTAAGGAAGCAGATCACTTCTTGGGACCAAATTATTACTAGGAAACCCATTCATATTTCTATTAATCCATTTTTTTGTGAGTTAGTGTGATTTGCAGGTCATTCCTCCCCATCGAAAGAGGAGTTTCCACAAGCTTAATAAGTGGTGCACAATCGATCTCCATCTCTAGGTAATATTTAAAACCCTACATTTACTTTGTTTTTAGTAGCTAATTAGACTACATTGAAAAAATAAAAAAAATACTAAAACATTCTAGCATGCCCGGTGGGACCGATCAGGTCTCATCTTTCTTATTAAAATTCAATTTTTTTGAATTTTCTTTTTCCCTTTCTTTGTGTGAATTCATCCAAAGAACATCAAGTTTGCATATTTCCTTTTTAAGGTTAAAATTGAATTACATTCATTTTTTCTTGCTTAAGTAATTCACATAGAATAATCTATTTGATAAATTCATCGTAGTCATCACTCTTTCACATACAAGCCAAATCACAGTCACAACAAACTCATCCAAACACTTGACATAAGGAAATCGATGGGGATTTCATCACCTCATGGCAACTTTCTTCCCTATGATCCCACTTGGATTTCACCACCAAGGGGAGGAATAACTCAAATCTCTAGTTGAGTATAATCTCTGGACTATGAGTATATCTTGGCTAAGCACTTGCACTGACTATGGGATTGTGATGTGAGGGGAGTAAGCCCCAAGTACCAAGCCATATACTGGTACCAATATAGATTTCCTTTGAGCACCCAAAAAAACACCCAAAACCATCCTTAGATTACCATTTCTTAGGACCCTTGATATCCTTTTTATTTATTTATTTTCACATCTTAAAATTTTAAAAAAAGAGATAAAAAACTTCTTGCAACAGCTTTAGTTTGTGCATCTTTCATCCAAAATTAAAAGCAAGATGATTCAAAAAGAATTTGTTATTTTGTTTTTGATTTTCTTTTTCGTCTCATGGTTTTAACTAGGAAAAATTCAAAGAAAGAATCTGAAGTGGGTGTCACATCCTCTCCTATGGAACATACACTTAGTCCCTCTTCTATCCCTGAGTCTTTTAAGAATCCTATGTTCCTATACTTTTATTCTCAAGGAGGTCCTTCCTTTATGGAAATATTAGACAATAACCCTATTTCTCTCAATTACTACCTTAATAATCAAGTAATACACATTCCTCCTTCCCCCCATACCCAAGATTATCAATATTTATATGGGAAGCATTTTGAGGGAACTGAGAAAATTGAAGCATTTACCATGACCAAGGTATCCTTTTCCACCAAATCTCTTCCATCTAGTTCTAATACCTAGATGACATAACCTTTAGAAATCCAACCATCCATAGTATCTACCAATTATCTAACCCTCATTACTCATGCTCAAAATGCTTATACCACTCATCCTATATCCACTATTCCTCCCCAAACATTAGTGGTGTCAATCTGTGTAAGTCTCCCACCTATCAAAATGAGTCTAGCATACAATTCTCAAGCTCTGCAACATACACAACAAATCCCTCTAATGTAACAAATCCCTCTAGCGTAACCTCCTCAATAGTATATGTCCTTAGCTAAACAATACTTGGATCCATCACAACCATTGGTGATCACTTACTTCTAATCTTCCACATAGCATAATATTCTGTTGTATATCCCAAAATATGTGGTGGCATCCTAACCCATTATGTTCACTACAATTGATACCCTTCCTCACAACCCCTATCTACTCCCTTTATAAATTATCAAACTCTTTAATAAGGTGTATTAAGGAATGTGCCTCAAAATAACATCTAAGTAGACCTCATAAACACCCTTATGAATAGGATGGCTAATTTGGAAGCCTCCACCTCTAGACACAATACTATGCTTATATATGAGCAAATTTTTAATGAGCCTATCCACCCATCTATTCCTATTCAACCACATCCCTCATAATAATAACTCCCCAAGTTTACTAAGTTTTATAATAAGGAAGATCTCTAGTAGCATCTTAAAGCTTTTTGACATGCGTGTTACCTTATAACACATGATGATGCATTACTACTTAAGACATTTCCCATGTCACTAGCAGGGGCTACATTAGATTGGTACAACTCCATCCCTTAGCATTCGCTCTTTTCCTTTGGGAAATTGGCCCAAATTTTCTTAGAGCACTTTTTAATCAACATTTCTCAAAAAGTTACTATCACAGATTTATACGACATTCAAAAATTTGAAGATTAATCCATATCAAACTTTGGAGATCGTTGGCATAGCATAATCAACTAGTTAACCTTTTCCTTGCCACAACATGATTTAATTGAATTATTTTCATGATCTTGTGTAAAACATATCTCATCCATGTTACAGATTCAAAACTTTAAGAATTTTTATGAATCCTTACCATGGCACGTAAACTCAAAATTTGTGGCATTTAAGAGGGAAAATTTAAGTTATGTAATAAGAACTTCAAACTTGACCCCTCAAAAAAAAAAAAAGAATAATCCTAAATGAAAAGGGGTAGTAAATATATTATTCTAAAAACTTCTCCCCCTCCAACATGCAATTAATTAAGACCATATTCTTCTCAAACATAGCCACCTAGGAGCCCTACTTATTTTCCCCTAGGAAAAATACTCCTCTAGGAGAGCCTTACACTTCTGTATTGGATAAAATCCTACAAGGGACCATTCTTGAGCTTCCTCCAATTAAACCAGTTGATGATACACATCCTAAACCCACTTGGTATAAAGAGGATGAGTTTTGTGCCTATCATAAGGTAATAAGACATGACATAAAATGATGCCAATCCTTTAAATGATTGGTATAGAACCTCATCGACAAGGGGGACCTTGAGTTGGATAATCCAAATGCTCCTCCCAACAAATCTTTAGATATTTTTAGACAACCATTTAAAAACCATCCATCCACATCAAACATAGTCCAAGATGACCCTAGAGAAACACAAAATCAAGCTACATATATCATTGATATAATCTATGACCAGTTATTGCTTAAAAAATTTCTAGAGAATTTTTTGGTCTTGG
Source organism: Torreya grandis (assembly GCA_037957365.1). Classification (NCBI taxonomy): domain Eukaryota; kingdom Viridiplantae; phylum Streptophyta; class Pinopsida; order Cupressales; family Taxaceae; genus Torreya; species Torreya grandis. The sequence goes on along the minus strand of JARHVA010002390.1, from coordinate 329,985 downwards.
ATCTCCTCATGGGAGATGATTTTGATGTAAGTCAACCTAAAATTATCAAGACAACTCCTAAAACCTCTTTAGATCTCCATGATGTCATTACATGGGGTCATTCATGTGAGCCATCAAATTAATCTTCCTAAAATAAATCTCTTAAAGTGGAAAATGAAATGATTGCTCAGGTTGTCAAAGATAAACATATTGATACTTCTAGAGTAAAACATTCCACCCCTTTGGTCCTTGGTGAACCTCTTCATGGTATGCACCTAGATAAAAATATAATAGGATCCTATAAATTCACTCAATACCAAGACCCTTAGAAATCATCCTCTATCACAATACCTCCTTGCCCTAGAGCTACTAAGGGAAAGGGTAAAGCTCTTATCATCGATAGCTGGGACAATTATCTTGGTATTCCACCAAAGAAAGCCTTAACTTATCCTCAAGTCAAGGTCAATCTTTTTAAGACATAAAAGGAAAAAAACCTTAGTCTAAATACCCCCTCTATTCTCAACACATGAAAGAACAAAGGGACAACCCCTTTTATATCATCTCCATAATCCATTTTAGGTCCTCATTTGTCTTCCAAAGTGACTATTCCTATTATAGGTTCTTCCATTCAAATGAATGGGAAAATACAAAGTCTCTATCCATTATTAACCACACCTCCATCCTGATATCCACCATCTTCTGCTAAAGGCCCATTAGAGAAATTTAAAGAAAATATGCCTAAGGTCATCCCTATCATAAACTCTAAATGTCAAAACCAAATGATCAATACGTTACCAAAAGAGATTGCACAACCTATTATAAGACCATAAAATGACCCTTTAAAATGAACTTACACTATAATTTTAAAATAATTGTTGGATACATCCCTAATTATGCTACCACCTATATGGCCCATTAACACTCACCTCTAAAGACCTATTTGGTATAGGAGTTAGGAGATATGCGCATATCATAGAGTAGTTGGACATGATACATAAAATTGTAATGCCCTTAAGGCCATGATCCAACAACTAGTCCAAGATGATGATCTATTAATTGATGATCTAAATAGTAAGGCTCCTAAGTATAAAGTCACCATCCCAAATATTCCACCTACCTATAATCCTACTAATCATATAAGTGATGAAGAGTCAATGGCTTCTTTGGACCCTCCATTTTTACACATTGATGTTGTCCATGTAGTCACCTGCTCTCAAAATAAAAAACCCTAATAAAGCTAAGGTTTTAATTATAGGAACCTATACCCCTAATACGCCTAAACCATTTAGACCAAATCCTAAAGTCTTTATTATAGGAACTACCCCAACCAAAGCCAAGGAGTTGGTACAAATATCCATATTAAAACAACTCCACTAAATACCTCTAAAAATGTCATTGTATGAATTTATCAAAAACTCTCCACACCATCGACAAGCAATGATAAAATCTCTCTAGGCTATTGAGGTTTGGCCAGATGAGCCTCAACCATTGTCAACATTTATAGGGGCCTTCCAAATGGTGTCAACTATTAGTTTCATTGATTTTGAGGTCATTCCATTATCACCTAAAGATCAAGATCCCCCACTTTTCATCACAACTCAAATAAATCAAGCTCAAATTAAAAGAGTTATAATCGATAATGTGGCTAATATCAATATTATTTATTCACATGATTTCCAACATCTACAACTAATAGAAACCATCATTTCCCAATCCTCTACAATTATTCATGCATTTAATGACATAGTAGTACCCACAGTAGGAATAATCATCCTTCCCATTTGCATAAGTTCTCATACCCTCCATGAACTCATTTATGTCATAAAAGGGAAATTCCAATATAACATTTTATTAAGACATCCATGGATTCATGTGATGTGATGTATCCCCTCCACCATCCATCAATGCCTTAAGTTTGAACATGAAGGCTAGGTCTACATCATCCCCACTGATCTTCAACGCTTCAAATCATGAAACTTTCACTTTTTGACCAAGCGAGGTCATAATACCCTCACCTAACATAATCCCATCTTCATCCTCTAATCAAGCCTTGACTAACATGACTATTCATACTTTGAAACTACCAGCTTATGAGTCTATTTATTCCATGATACAACATATTTCAATGGGGGAATACCAGCTATTGACCCTTAACATGTTACCCACTCCTAGGGAATATGGTTGTCTTGATAAACAAACCATGTATCCACCCAACCTAGGTGAGATCATCTCATTTGGGCCACATTTCTTATGTACCCACTTGATATATGGTGGAATCAATCAAACCACCCTAAGGCCTGACAAAAACACCTATGATAAACCCTTTACATCTAATTTCTCATTTCTTAATAAACCCTAGTTCACGTAAACCTACCTTTATTGCTATGCCTAGAAGGGATTTAGAATGGGTAGATATAAGCAGGGTCCCCATGATGTTGCATTAGGAGATTTAAAAAAACCACATGAAAATCATGGCCTAGGCTTTGAGAAAGATTCTAAAACCTCTCCCAAATCCATTTTTCAACCATTTTTGGAAGAAGTGCAATCTTCATCATCTGATACCTCTTCCTTGACCAGTGACATTGTATCCATCCCTTATAACTTCTTTTTAGTCAATTCAATCTCCATAGAATCCCTCATCTTTCATCATGATGGTGAGACCCGAACCATCCCTTTAACATATCCTAACTTAATAAGACATGATATGCTAACCATCCATATTCTTCAATGTCAAGATGATGAGTCAATCTTGACTCATTTAGGCACTGAAAACTCTTATCTACGCAATTCTCTTCCATTCAAAACATCTAACTTATTAAAAAATCCCACTTCTAATATTAATATCAGGTCTCAAAAAACCCTAAATATTATTAAAGTTAGCAAAGCCTTCGATCCCTAAGAAAAACAAGATTTTACCACTTTTCTATTAGATCGTAGTGAGGCCTTTGCCTAGTCTTATAATGATATGCCTGGTATTGACCCCATAATCATTATCCACAATATCATAACCTTTCTTGATGCTAAGCTGGTAAAACAAAAATTTCATAGATTACATCCCCACATCACACTCCTAGTAAAAGAAGAACTACAACACTTATTATTTGATAAATTTATTCAACCCATTAATTATCCTTAATGGATGTCTAACATCATTCTAGTCACTAAGCCTACAGGGGGACTTTGCATCTATACCAACTTTCATGATTTATATATTGCTTGTCCAAAAGATAATTTCCCTCTCCCTAACATCAACTAATTAGTGGACCTAACAACTAGCCATGAAATGTTATCCCTTATGGATGGTTTTTTTGGTTATAATCAAATACTACACCAAAAGATCAACATAAGATTTCATTTATTACTCCTTGGGGGACCTTCTGCTACTGTGTTATGCCCTTTGGCCTAAATAATGTAGGAGCCACCTATTAGTGGGCCATGAATTATATATTTCATGACATAATCCATAAAATTATTGAAGACTATGTAGATGACCTCCTTGGGAAGTCAAAATCCTATAAGGATCACCTATCCATACTTAAGGTTATCTTCAATCGTTTGCTCCAATATCATGTGCATATAAATCTAAAAAAGTGTATTTTTTGTGTCTTGATGGGATTCATTATTTATATTTGAGGAATAAAAGTGGATCCCACTAAAATAAAGGCTATTATAGAAATGCCTCCTCTGTCCAACCTTAAGCAGCTTCATAGTTTACAAGGTAAGTTTTAGTCTATCCATTGTTTTATTTCCCAGCTCTCTGACTGGTGTCAACCTTTCCACCATATATTAAAGAAAGAGAGTCCCTTTATATAGGATTCTAATTTTCAAGAAGCCTTTAATGCACTCAAATATTATCTTCTATCACCTCTAGTCCTCACTCCACCTAAAGAGGGGAAACCTTTCTTCCTTTATATCTCAAATATAGAAATGATTTAGGTGATATGTTTGCCCATCGAGACAAACATCATAAGGAACAAGTTGTTTATTATATAAGTCATACCCTCATAGAATATGAAACACATTATCTACAAACTAAAAAACTATGCCTAGCATTGGTCCTTATAGCCTCTAAGATTCTTCATTACATACTTAACCACAAGATGTACATAATCATGACTACCAACCCCCTTAAGTTCATGCATTCTAAGCCTTATCAAAATCAATATATCACTAAATGGATTATACTTCTAGCTGAGTTTGATCTAGAATTTCTCCATCAAAAGTTTGTTAAAGGATAGATTATTGCTGATCAGCTGTCAAAGCACCTCTTAGCAAAATTGATTGATCAATTATGTATTTCTTGATGAATCTATCACATCTACTTCTCAATTAGTCCCAAAATACCAAATGACTCTATTCTTTGATGGGTCCAAATGTGATCATGGATGCAGTGTAGGAATTATATTAATCCCTCATCAAAGTATTCTCATGCCTTTATCTTTTAAAGTTAGACTTTGATTACACCAATAACATGGCTGAATATGAAGTGTTGATCATAGGCCTCCAAACTTCCCTTGCACTAGGAATCAGATCCCTTAATATCTATAGCAATTCTCAGCTAGTGGTCAATCAAATTACTGGTATATATGAATTCAAGAATGATATCTTCCAAATATATAAGACCTTAGCTAATCAAATCTTATCCACTTTCAAATTTTTTATCATCCAAAATAATCCTAGATCAACTAATAAGTTTTTTGATACTATGTCATCTCTTACCTCTTTTATCCCATCCTCATCTTAGGAGTCCAAGCTATTTGTACTTATCCATTGAGTTAACCAACCTTCCTACATGATAATTTATCTTTCATCTATCAATAATATCAAGGAAAACCTAGAGGAGCCATGGTATGAAAAAATATTTACCTTTTTATCTACAAGACTATCTTCTCCCCATCTATCCAAAGGTGTTAGGCATGTCTTCCAATGGAAAGTTGCCCACTATACTATACTGGGGGGTGTTCTCTATAAGTTTGGTTTTGATGGCATTCTTCTTCATTGTCTCCAAATTCATGAAGCTACCTTATCTATCCAGGAAGTATATAATGGGTCATGCGGTGGACACTTTAGTGGCCACATAATCACTAAACAAATCTTACATTTAGGCTACTATTGGCCCACTTTGAATCAAGATTATTGTGCATATGTTAAGAGGTGTGTAAAATTTTAGCAACATGCAAACTTTTCCCATGTCCTTAGTAAATCCTTATAGGTAGTAAGGGAATTTTGGCTATTTTCCCAATGGGGGATTGATATTATAGGGAAAATCAACCCTAAATTCTCTCAACATCATGACTTCATCATTACCGCTACAAAATACTTCACCAAGTGGGTGGAAGATATGCTACTTATCTTGACCAAGGCAGAAAAGATTTTGAAGTTTATCCATCATTACATTATCTATCATTTTGGAATTCTATGTAAAATAATAATAGATAATGGAAAATATTTCTAGAATAAGAAAGTCTAGGCACTATGTGATTTATTTAAAATCAAATTGAGTTTTTCCTCACCTTACTATCCTTAGGCCAATGGTTAAGTAGAAGCATCTGATAAAACCCTGGTCAAAATCCTAAATAAATTCATCAATAAAGTTGGGAAGGATTGTCATCTTCATATCCCTTTTGCCTTATAGGCATATTTAACTAGTATTTGAACCCCTACAGATGCTATTCCATTTTCTCTAGTCTATGGTACTGAAGCTATACTTCATTTAGAAGGCCAAATTCCCTTTCTTCGTGTCTCCCTTAAAGATATCATTTTTGATGAGGATTTTTGTCAAGAATGTTTATCCCAACTAAAGCTCTTAGATGAGCATCATATGACAACCCTCAATCACCTTCGTATATATCAAGAATGGCTAAAACAAGCATATAATTAACATATAAGAGAATGAGAATTTAACATTGGAGACCTTGTAATTACAAAAAATCAACATGTCACTAATATGAAATGAAATAAAAGGGATAAATTTTATCCTAATTGGTTTGGACCATACGTCATAACCCATAAATATAGATCTAGGGCATATCATTTGGCCTCTCTTAATGGTAAACCAGAATGAGAACCTCTTAATGCATTGCACCTACGTCCTTTACATAGTTAATAGATCTTGGCTCATCTTGGTTACCTTATCTCAAATACTATCATATCCCCTTATCCCAAAATATGAAATAATGATATGAGAGTTATGTAGTTATCTGGTAGTCACTATAACCTCAACCTTGAATATGAATACCCCAACTCTATATATAACATTCTCTCATGGATAAGTTTCACCTATAATGGGAGAAACCCCAAATAATTATTTCCATTAATTCTTAAAGGTTGTTAATTTTCCAAGATAACATAATCACCTCATGTAATGAACTCATAGAAACTATCCTAAGGTATCTTTATATGCCAACTCGCATTACTATCTTTAGGATCCAAAATCAAGTAAGCAGTGAAAATCAAAAGTATCAAAATGGGATAAATAAATAGATTGATCCCTTGAAAGAGAGCTGAAATCAAATATATAAAGGTAAATAATAGACTGATCCCTTGAAAGATAGCTATGCAAAAACATCAGAATGTAGACCACTCCCTTAAGGGATGGATACCAAGTAGAAAACTTCCTGTATTGATCAATTTTAAAATTATGCCACTTAAAAGCCTTAAAAAACAACAAAATAATAAAATAAATTGTCAAAAGCAATATCCCAAGAAAGCTTTCCGTATCGATCAACTTTCTAATTGTAGGCTTCCCTTATTGATCAATCTACCCATTGGCATAAACATGATCCTTGAAAGATAATTCTTGATTTTGAAATATGGTGTGAATAAGTTTATCTCTAAATAAATCCATCCCCCATCCAAACAAAATCATATAATCCTAATAAATGACTAAGGTTGAAGCTCTAGCTAACCAAGGTTGTGTCAATATCTATTATCATCTAGCTAAAGATGTATAGGCCATGTGTATGAGAGATTCTCTTTTGGTTATGGTCCAAGTCAATGCTGAGCAAATCCATAATCTCTAATCACTAAAATCCATAAATCCATAACCCTAAACCATTAAAAGCTATCTATAATCTATAATCATCATTAAGCATAAATCCATAATCCATAATCTATCTGGATTTAATCATCTAAGAAACCATAAACATCCATAAGGTTAATAATGATCTATATCAAAAAGTAGAATAATCCATAATCATAATCCATTAGTAAAAACCCATCTCATGATATAACATTTTAAATAACATGTAAAATACATAAGCATCCATAACATATATAATAACAATAATCAAAATTAAAATACATAACATCTAAATCTATAATCCATCACATCAATACTCCATAAGAGCACTACATATCCATAGGTATTAGTAAATCCATAAATAAACATACATAATTCACCCATAAACATTAGCAATGTTTGTATATATATAAATCAAGTGTCTATACAAATGTCATAACATGAATAAGGTGTGGATCTCAGCTCATACAATACAATCTACTTAGTAAAATTGATCCTACGAAGGTGAATACTATCACCTCCCCCATCATTCCCTCCTTGGCTTGCTATGCTCCCTGTATTAGTAATCCCTCTAGGGGTCTTTCAGATCTACTACAATTAATCACATAAGAAGCAAATCAAGGAACATCTAGTAGCTACCTCTATACTATATTCTCATAATATCTCACCTTGATAATCAAATCCTTAAACCTCTACAGTGGTACCATATTTATAAGAGTAGCGCTAGATCCTATAATATCTAGGGCTAGTCTCTCTACCAAAGTAGATCTCATCCACTCTAGCTCTGTTAGGTACCTATCTCTCTCTTGTATAACTTGGTCATGATGACCTCTCAAACTATTAAGATCACCCTATAATGTGCCAATCTAATCTTGTAAAGTATCATGGGCTATTCGTGCCTCCTGTAGCTCTACCCTCAGACTAGTACACTCAACCCTCAGTGTGTCTCTCTTAATGAAAACTATAATAATATCTATTAGATCATGTTCAAGGGCATACTATAATGGTACATCTTCCATGTATGCACTAGGGACATCTTACTCAGCCTCTCTTCTATCTTCACCCTCCTCCCTTACCTCTGTAATGACTACTTTCTATCAAGGTCTCACTACTCTATCCTATCTCCTCACTATCACAATTATAAATCGAGCTATGTAATCATTAGTGTAGCCAACATCATCTAGGTCAAAATCCATAGACTCCTCCTATGGCCCCATAAAAATCATTATAGTATCAAGGGTAGGCTAGTCTAGCCTTATATCATCCTGCCTATACAAGTGTGGGGCTAATAGAACATCTTATAATAACCCAAACTGATGATAGACCCTATCAAAATAGAATAACTCGATATGCTCAAGCCATCATCCATGTACCCATATCTCTCAAACAATATCCTTTATCTCCAAATCTAACCCAGGCCATGTTGGGAAGCATACATAAGACCTCCAAATAACATCCCCCATCTGGAAGCTACTAAAAACCTATCTATAGTGCACTAGATCATGCACTACCCTATTTTTATAAGGAATGACTAGGTCTTACTTCCATCGAAGGAAGCCTATGATGTAGACCATGTTTTCAAATCTGATCTATGAGGTCTTTATGGGGTGAATCACATGAATATGCTCATATGCCTAATAATGTAATACAAATGGGATATTGAGACCTGATTGGTGCTCAATGTGCTAGCCCCATAAATCCCTATATATCTACCCCAATAGTGTGGGTACCCAAAAAAAATAGTATTGAACTCAACCATGTTTTCTATAATGCCAGTGAAACTCTATGATAGTCTCACTCTTATAGAATTAGGTAGGACATATCAGGTTAATGCTAACATCATCATTGTAAGCACTAGTCTCTCTTTAGGGTTTTGGTCATATAATGGCTAGAATGAGAAATCATTAGTAAAGAATCTGATATCCAATGCATCCTCACCATATAGTTATACTAGTACTATCACTCACCTAACCTCATCAAAAGTATACATAGGGGATCCCAGAATTAGTAGTCATAAAATCTGATGGATGTCCTTTATCATAATAGTCATCTCACTGATCAGTAACCAAAAAGTGTTGGTGGTATAATCCCACCACTCTAGTAAAGCCACTAACATATCTATGTCTCGATGGATATCACAATAATGGTGAATCCCTCCAAATCCTATAACCTCTAGATGGGTCTAGTCTTTGTCACTCATAAACTCCCAATAGTGGAGGGACCCTATCCCTCATCATCAGTAGCTCTCATGCCTATAAGAAACATCTTTTTGTCTTTCAAAATCCTAAGTTTTCTATTATCAAACCTTCATTGTGGATTTTTATTGATCCTCTAAAGATTGATGATGATTTAAATAAATTAATAGTGATCCTTATGGATCACGGTCGATCTACATGAAATACATCGATCCTATTAAATCATTGTCAATTCCCTCCCCTAAAAAATTCCCCCTTGGGCTAAACATTTTTAACCTACCCTCCCTCCTTCCCACAGGTTTTCAAAAACAAATCTCTTAAGCAAAAATAAAAACATTAAATTTTTCCAAAAATGCATTATGTCCACCTTGTAGTGGAGTCATCATCATCATCATCCACTCTCACTTGCCTCCATCATCTCTCACGTATGATTGAAAGGTTAAAACACGTCAAGTTTTTCTCTCAAATTCTTATTAAATAGATAGCCGAATGAGCCTTATACCATGTCAGATGCCTATTTATAGAATTTTTAATGATTGACATCAATTAATTTAATTGATGTTGATTACTACAAATTGACATTGACTATTCTGGATCAATGTTGATTGCCATGGCTTATTTATATTTTGAATTTGTAGACCATTTTACATACTCTCAGTTTGGCTCTAAATCCCTGTCTTATTGCCTTTGCTACAACTATCTCATTTTTATGTCATATTATCCTTTAGATTTAAGGATTTTAACCTTTGTCAGTTCCCCAATCTTCTTAAGGTATACCCTTTTTTTTTTGTATCTTGCCATTGTAAGATCTTGAGGGTATATTTTAACCTGAGAACATTCATCTATAGGTAACACATACACCATATGTACACTGAATGCTATGATCCACCATTCCTATCCTTTATTCTCTTGCTAGCCTATAATTAAGCCCACCTATTTCAGCTATGACATTTTGTTACTCGATTAGGTCTTTGGGGCATTACTACCTACATCACTTTTTATCTCATAATTGCAACCTTGGATCTTCCTTGAGCCATCTACACTTCTGATTATCCTTTTCTATATTCTACTTATCCATTTCCACTCACCCAAATTTATTTTTACCTTCCATCTTTTTTAAACCCATCATCCATTCCATCTCACTTCTTGACACCTAGTTTGAGGGGGGATACCTCCTCATAATAAACTTGGGGCATTAGGAACTGTTGGTTGAATATTTAATTTTCAACTAACTGAAGGCAAAATGGATATATCAACCATAGTGTAATGAGATAAATCTCTCCTCTCAACAAGGGGAGGTTCCCTATAAACTATCACAAACTACTTTAAAATAAATACTAATTAAAGGGTGAGAACATATCATCCATTTCTCTTTTTTCAAAAATGATGTTTACAAAATAAAAGAACACTTTCTTGATACTAATTGAAAAACTAAGAAACCCATGAGAGCACAAAGTCTATCATTGCTTCTTTTGCTGATTTATAACTTAGAACACAGTAAAATGAGGTGTAGCCCAAAGTCTTCACCAAAAACTACAATAAAATAAATGATCACAAAAGGTAATAGTAGTTCAAAGCCTTTCTAATATCCTTTACTTTAAAACACTAAATCATAAACTAAAGATAATTATTATAGCACAAAGTCTCCATAATTAACTTCAAAGCATCTCCTAGATTATTTTCACTCACACTACTATTTAATCAAATAGATAATATCATATTAGGAAAAAGACATAAGAACAATTTCCAATACAACATAAGTTATTTCAACACAAAGTTTAAAATATCCCTTGCTTTCCTATTTACTTGATAAAATTTGATTTACAATTTGAACTCAAAGTCTCAAAATGATCTTCAATTTGGTAGAGTTTCACTTCAATTTATAAAAGATGATGATTACAATAGAGGCCCTCTTTATTTATAGGGAGAGGCCTTGAGAAAATTTAGGAAAAACCTAACTACTTTGATCTATTCAAAAATAGGAGTCTTTATTGACTTGGGACTTCCTATTTTTTACATGTAATTACATATGAAAAAAGTGTATGTAAAAATGTCCAAAGTTGTTTCAAAAGTACATTTGAAAAATGGAAAATAAACTAAGGGAAAAAGCTATTGCTTCAATTTGTATCACCATTTTTATTCATGTATCCATCATACATAGTGAAAGCTACTTACATCCTGATACTATCTGGACTAACAATGTTCCTAAAAATCATCTTGGCTCTAACTATGGCATCTCTTACTATGGTGACTAATTTTGCATGACTAGTTAACTTGGTTTTCAAATTATCTAGAGTTAACTAATTGTCTAGAATATTGTCCACAGAGGCTATTGAAAATTTTTTATCTTCAAATTCTTTCTAGAACATATCTTCAAATTCTTGAATCATTTCTTCTGTCGAGAGAAATTGATTATCTTGTGATGTAAGCTTGTAAGGTAACTCCTCCAATTTATGCAAAAGACTGACATCACTTTGTTCATTGAGTTCCCTTATAGATTCAAGGTCATTGATCAAATATTTAGGCACATGGCTCCTATATGTCAATACCTCTTTAGTTTCAGTATAATAATCCCTATCAGTAATGATGCCAATTGATATTAGAGTACTTATTTTTAGTTTTCTCATCTCCACCCATTTATCATGATTCTTTTCTATGCTATCAATATCTTGAGAAAAAACTTCAATGAGATCATTAAGTTTTTCTCTTATTTTACTCATTTTATATGTTTTCTCAGATAGCTCTATAAGTAGGGAAATTCCTTGTGCACGCATCCTATCTAAGTAATCTTCAAGGAATTTTCCTTTGAGATAAGTCTTTTCTACTTTTTGAATGATGGGGTCTTCTATAAAAATGGCCTCAAGAGTTACTATTTCTGAACTCAAAGTGATTTTCCTTACCACTGCAGTCAATTGTTCCACCATTGCTTTGTAGTGATCCTTCATTTCTTTCTCCCTATCAAATTTTTGAATCAGGATGTCCATGGCTGATTGCATATCATTCTCGGCACTTTCATGAGTTATCTTACCTAATTGAACTCTAGAGATAGAGTAATCATTTATATCAAAATTTTCCATGGTTGCATCTTGTGGAGGTCTTGAAATCTCTAGAAATTTGTGTCCCTTGTCCCCAAGTATTTTTGAAAGAATCTTTGGCTTCTTCCAGGTCTTGGATTTTATAGGCATCAGCTTATTAAAATCAAAGTCATCTGGAGAGATGGTTTGTTTCTTCCTTTTTGGTGTATAAGCTGACAACCATGGTAGAAGTACACAATTACTCACATTAGAGTATGTTCCCATTGTTGGCATCACAAGAACTACACTTGCACTGGTAGTAGAAACAATAGGTGGAGTGTTAGTAAAAAATACACCCATTATATTTACTTTAGATACTTTTTCAATATTCATCGCCAAGTGATCAAGAATAGAAACATCTCCAATATTAAAAGATGAGGAGGACAAACTAGGATTAAACCCTGAAGAATGGAGAACATCTTCAAAAATGTTTTGAGGGTTGTCAAAAATTATTTTGGAAGGAGAGGGAGATTTAGAAGAGGGAATATTAATAGGGGAAACAAACAAAGAAGTTGCAATAGGTGTGTCAGGTAGGGGAGAAAAAATTCCCATTTCTTATTGTACATTTTCTTATGGGGACAAAATTTCCTCTTCTTGTTGATTTATAGGCCTATCTTCAATCTCCATCTCTTCCATTGTTGGTTCTTCAGTGCTCTATTTATCAACTTCCATATCTTCTATTTCAGACTCTTTTTTCATAGCTTTTGACTTCTTCATCACAAATATGATCTTAGGCTTATGTGGCTTGGAAGAAGAAGGAACATCACTTTTGTTCTTTATTCTGTTCTCCACCTTTTTTCTTGTTTGCTCTTGAAACTCAGTCTCTGACCCTGTGAGGAATTCTTTCAAAGTAATTCCCTTGTTGACAAGCCAATTATTTGTGTTTGCCAATATATGTTCAAATCTTTTTCTCAAAGAGGTCAACTCTTTTTGGGACTATTAGATTGGAGGGAAAGGATCATTAGCAACTTATTCAATATTATATCTATCATTAATCAACTCTCCATCAGCCACTAGATTCTTAAGAATATCAACAAGTCCTAGATATTAAATCTGCTCAAGAGATAACCTACTGTAGTCTATTTTCCTGACATCTATTCTCAAATCTACCCAAACATCTTCTACCATAGGTTCATGGAATTAGGTTTTCTTCTTGATTATGTCTTTCACACCCCTGTAGTCAAAATTTGGTCTTCTCTTGAATTGCTTCATGATTACAAGATGTATCTTAGTTTCCATGACCCTATCCTTCACATCAGTTAATATTGAATACTTGCCAATTTCAACTGGGAAGTTAAAACTAAGCTTCTTGAGCTCCATCTATTTATTATGCATGATGATCATTTGTCTGCATAAGTCCATTAAGACCAGTTTATCTGAGGGGAATCTTGGAATCATATAAGGATGACCTTGAAAAAAGCCAACCCTTAAGTATGAGAAAGAAGGAAATTGTAAGAACATGCATCCAAAATCATTTACCATTGTCCAAGTCTCATCTGACACTCTTCTTTTTTCTAGTTGAGGATAAAAAAGACATAATAATACTAAAAATAAAGCATCATTTACTCTCTTAAAATGATGAATAAAACCCTTTAATATTATTTGAGAATAGTATTGATACACATGGATTACTCTCCTATCTCCTTTTGATGTTAGACCTGGAAAGATTCTCATTGAAGCTGCAATATACACCAGATAAGAAGTCATGTAGAACTTGACAGTAGTGGATACCTTCATCAATTGTTCATGTAAAGCATTACTAATTTTTTCTCCCTAGAAGATGGTTTCTTTTCTTTGGAGTATTACCTTGATGAAGGGATACATCCATTCATAAAACTATGAGGAAGAGGACAAACCTCTTACCCTGCTGAGAAGAATTATCATATCACAAAATTCTTCTATAAAGTCACTTCTAGGAAAACTCCATGGCCACCTTGACAAATTTGACCTTAACATTTTGAGCCATTTATTATTGATTACCTTCTTTGCCTTTTTAGGATTTTTGTCATACTCTTTTTTTGCTTCAACAAAATCAAGCTTTATCACTTTTGTAGTAGGAGGGCACATAAACACCTTATCAATGAATTCATGATCTAGTCTGATTATCACATTGCCACTAGCATCCATCACAACCTTAGTATCTCTATTATAAAACTAAGCACACTAAAGGACAAATTATATGTTGTAGAATGCCACTAAGAAAGAAGATACCAAATGAATGTTACTATCAATTATCTTCTTCATTTTAGAGCTAGGATTGCTTGACTTGGTTCTCTCCACAAACTTAACCATGTCCACATGGCCAATCTCTGTATCTCTAATGTCATAAAAATTAGAAGTAACTGAGGTGATTGGAAAAATACCTTGATATTTGTACTTCATTGCTTTCAAATTCTTCAGAGACAACTCATTCATTTGAATGAGCTATTACCAAAAGGATGTTGATGAAAAAAGAAGATCCACAAAAGAAACTGCAACAAAAATTCATGATCATGCAATTAGGGAAAATACTAACAATCTGGGAAAATTACATTTTGATGATCATGAATATGGAGATGAACTTGAAAGGGATAAAGTGTGAGCAAGCTAAAAACTAGAGGAAAGTGGGCTCTAAAAAACAAAATTGAAAATATCCCAGAGTTAGGAAAATTTAAGAGAATGTTTGCATGGGCAGTAAAATTTACCACCCTTACATGTGAGGGATATTGACCATCTGCATCAGTGGAAAAATTCACCACTATTTCATGTAAGGGAAAATTCAAATGTTTATGTAGTGGCAAAAAAATTCATTGCTATTGCATGTTGGTATGATTTTTATATTGATGTTCAGGCGATGGAATTTGACAGTACTGTAGGTAACGAGAGCAATGTTTAGGTAGCAATTTTCACCGCCAATGCGTATGGCATAAGGTTTTTCATGTAAAGGCAGAAAATTTTGATGCCCATACACTTTCACTTGATTATATGTTAAAAATTTGTTAACAATAAAAACTGCTATTTTTGCTTTTAACTTGATTACAATGGAGACATGTGAAAGCGGCTAATAAAGCCATCATCATGATGGTTTTTAGAAGATGATTTTCAACTAACATGTTTGGGAGGAAAACTTGGTTGGGTCAAACCACTGATGACTCATCAAGAACCTAGGGCATAAATGAAGGTTAGTGGATTTCACTGGCAAGGTTCACTAGGGAAAAATGATGAAGGAATAAGGGTCGACGACACACAAGACAAAGCAAAAACAAAATATCAATCTACAACAGATATCACTTAACAAATGAAAACCTTAGAAGTTAAAATGACTTACCTGGTGAGTTTAAAACCTTAAGTTTGGTGGTGGTGAATTTGGAATCTTCCTTCATCACCATGGTCGAGTGATTACAAAAAGGGGTCGAGGAAACAACTAGAAAACTTTGATAAAATAAATGAAAAAATAAATGCATTTAAAAGATCCAAAACAAGATTTTAATACTGGATATGAGTGGCCATTAATTCCACTTAAAGTTTGAGATTTTGAAGATCTTGCTCAGGTGACAAAATTTGCCACCCTGACATGTGCCTAACAACAAGAACATGCAATGGCGGCAAAAAGTGTCATTGATGCATGTAGAAAAAAAAACCATGTAAAAGCAATAAAAAAGGCCGACCTAACATGTGCAAAATAAACCCCATGTAAGAGTAGCAAAAAATTGTGACCTTACACAAGAAAAACAAAAAATCACTAACACCCTAAAAATGATCAAAATCAACATTTTGATCAATTTATGACTATAACAGGATTCATGATTTTCAAAAAATCATGGTGGGGGAATGTCATAAACTTTCCTAAGATGTTAGACAACTTCACTTGAGATCAAGAGAATCTTGTCATGATCAACGAACTTAGAGTGTAGATTACAAAATGGACAAGTTTCACAGCGGTTGTCCACAAAACAAGCGTAGCTGATTTTAGGAACAATAAGTACCTTGTAGTTTTTTTCTCATGGCATGATATTGCATATTGATCCACAAAAAGGGGCAAATGTAGATGCTAGTTTTGTACACCCTTGTGTATTAATGTGGTGTGTCTTCATTTTATCATTTCATCTCTAACATAATGGCCCCAATTTGTAATTATTTGAAATAATTATGTTCACCTCACCCATTTAATTTTACCATATGAGTTAATTAAGATATTACTAAAATAAAATAGTAATTAATAATATTTACTATCCCTAACCACAAATTCATAAAAATACAAATAAAAACAAAACCCATCTAACCTCCAAACAAACTCATCTCATGGTTAAAACAAATCAACAAATTTGAAGTTGATTAAAACCATTTTTTACCCCTATAAGAAAACCTTTTGAATGGCCTACGGATTAACTTCACCCATTTTTGGAAAATCAATGTCATTTCTCTACAATTGATGCTGATTTGCCTGAAATAGTGTCGATCCATAAATATACAATGAGCCTCCATGACTCGAGATGACATTTTTGGACTTCAAAACTCTACTAGAATTATCTTAGAAGCTACATATAGACATTATCAACATTATAATAATTTTTGGAACCTCTGTTTGTGAGATCACAAAAAGATTTTGAAGGTTTTTAAGCCTGCTTTTGTAGTATTCTTTATCTGTGTGTTTTCAGCCATCCAAGGTTAGTATTGCATGCTAATTTACTCACATTTAAAATTTACAGTCTTCTACACCTCTGTGTCATTGTTTACATTTGGTTTTCATCATTTTATCAATATTTTTAAGTCATTATTATATTCTATTTTCATAGTTTAGCATTTTACTTATAATCGATGCCGATCTATTTGAATTGACATTGATCTTGCAATATCACCATCAATCCCTACTTAACTATTAAAATAGCCCTGAAGTCCATTTTCATAAGATTCATAATCCTCAAAACTTGTTAACATCTAAATTCTATTTTTTGAAAATATATCTTTTACATGTAGATGAATCTATTCATATTATTGCATGATATTGTTAGCATAATTGATCTCCCCATTATCCAATAAACTTTACTCACTGATCAAAGTGACATTGCATTCGATTATGTCTTTGTACTATGGTTTTCACACTTAATTAATAAAAAATTAATGAATAATTAACCATAATTCAAGAGGATGTCGATATAGCTACAACATTCTAGGATGATTACTTTGATCACATCAATCTTGTTATAGATTAGATATCTTTGGTGTTGTCTATTTGCATCCTATCCATATATATCTTTGTAATTTCATGTTTATTTATAAACTTAAATGTTATAAATGGGTTGGCATCCAATTAAGGAAGCATATCACTTTTTGGGATTGGTTTCTTATCAGGTAGCCCATTAATCTTTCTATTAATCCATTTTTTGTGAGTTAGTGTGATTTACAGGCCATTCCTTCCCAGCCAAAAAGGAGTTCCCACAAGCTCGATCAATGGTGCAAAACTGATCTCCATCTTCAAGTTATCTTTAAAACCTTACATTTTATTTATTTTTATTAGATAATTAGACCACATTAAAAAAACAAAAAAAATCCTCAAACACATCCAAGTTGTGAGATTGAGCTTGAGCCATGATATAGTTATCATCATAGGTTGGAGAAATGGTACATGCTTGAGATTTAGGGGGAGTTTTAGAGAGTGAAATACTGAGGTTATTAAATTTACATGGAGACATGATTAAAGGATCTTAGAATAATTTGGCCATGCCATAGGCATTACAGGTGAAGGCATCTTCTGGTAGAAAAGGTTCTTGAACATTACATGGAGGGAAAAAATTAGTAATCTAATTAATGAGAGGAATAGTGTGATCATGAGGTAATAAAGAAGGAGGGAGCCACTCTAAGATATAAGGAGGTAACATAGTAGTGTTGTAATTATGTTATAAATCATTAGGTTCATCATCATCGAAATCAACAAGAGTGTCTTAGAAGTCTGGATTGATGTTGATGAAATTAGGTAAGGGAGCACTATTGATGGTATGAATGGTAGGAATGTGATATTAAGATTTTGGATTAGGAAGTTGAATATTACAGGGGTTAAGTTCAACCTCATGCTTATATCATTTACTATTATGTAGGAATTTGATGCATTGGCTATCTAAAGAGGTGATGGCTCTCATTATATTAGTCTAAGGGTGATTGAGGAGTATGTTATAAGATAGAGGCAAATCAAGGACCATACGTTTAGTTTGAATGGTCTTAGGTCTGATTGTTAGGGAAAGCCAAATAAAATGAAGTGGATTTTGATTAGTTTTATCAAATCCATGATAGGTAAGGTAGGTTTACTTGAGATGATCCTTATTATAACTAAGTTTTTGGATGAGCCACAAAGATGTCACATTAATGCCAGACCCTTCATAAACTAATACAAATAAGGGCAGTATTAATGGATATTTTAATGAATAGTGGTAGATCATCAACGTGGAAAAGGATTTCATCATTAATAATGTCTTCTTCAAGAAATTTAATGGATGGTTTGGAACAAGGACACATGGATTCAATGGTATGCACATTGGAAGGTTGAGGTTCAATAGAGGGTGGTTTTTCATCTATGGAAGATGGGTCTTCAATTTATTGTAATTATTGCATAAGGAACTTGTGATTATAAGGAGAAGTATGAACTAAATCCATAAGTGGAATCTCCCACTTCAAGAAAGTTTCAATGGGATTTAGAAGAAGAACTAGTATGAGGCTTAAAAGGTAAGGTAGATTTTAAAGGAATGGAAGTTTTTGGGGGTTTAAAAGAAGGAAGTGGTTCCTCAGGGGATTTTGAAGCTAAATGAGTGGTTGTAGTATCTTTGAGAAGTTGTTCCTCCAAATATGATTTCTTAGGTTTTGTGATAGGATCTTTATGAGCTAGTTTGTGATGGTAATTGACCTTAGCAGCATTAACATATTGAGAATTATTGTAATATTGGTCATAATAGGAATCAATAACACATATATATTTGGTAGTTTACTGAGGATTAGATGTGGAAAAATATTTTTGGTTATTAGAAGAAGATTTGAAAGCTTGTCATTTTTGAGAAGCAGTGTTGTACTCTTGATGACAAAGTTGGATCATAACCTCATGATTGAAGGAATCATGAAGCATGTAGGACACATAAAATTTAGTAATCCCTCTATGAGTTTCATGGGAATGAACAATTTTGGTGTGGAACCAATATAATTGATTAGGATCATACCATTTAGGAGGATTATTAGGATAAGTAAAGGGTTTAGAGGGTGGTAAGAATTATTTCATTTACTATATAGTTAATGGTATATGAGAAGATGGGGGATTATCAACTTTGGTAACTCTTGGTTTGGATTGAAGAGTATTTATAGTGATGCAAATAGTAAAAGTTTGAAAATATCCTTTAAGGAAGTTGGTATTAGTTCGAATTGCTTCATGAGGAAGTTTTGATGTTTGGCTTGGTCAAGAGCTTTGGTAAGTGTTTGGGGAGAAAAAGTTTAAAACTTATATTAAAGTGAAGGAATTAATGTAGTTATAAATAATTTAAACAAATTATCATCATTCATGTTATGGTTAGCTTTATGGGCTAGAGATTTCCATCTTTTGATAAAACCATGCACTGATTCGATAGGAGATTGCTTAGAATTAATGAAATGACTAAGGAATTTTTAGGATGATGATTATTGTAGAAACTCTTTAATTAGAGGATTGAATAAATCCTATAGTTGCTAAATGGAATGTTGGGGAAGTTGTTTTTACCATTCTAATACATTGCCATTAAAGGTTTTAACCAGAAGTTTAGTTGTGGTGAAAGTATTAGTTTGGATCCACTCTTTATAAATATTGCCAAAGGCTTTGAGAAAGGATGTAGGGTCTTTAGTACCATCATATTTGATAGTTGGAGATATATTACCAATATTAATGGATATAATGAAAGTATATAAAGGCTCATTTTGGATATTTTAAGAATTTTATTATTCATGATAGGTTGAGAAATAGCATTGCCTGAGGCATCTCTAAGAGGTGGAGGAATAAAATTTGAATTGGGTTGAGGATTAAGAGCTAGAGGTTGATTAGCCATATTGATCAAATGAAGTTATAATTACATCATTTTAGAGGTGTCATAAGTTTGAATTATGTTCATTTGTTGTAAGATTTATGAAATAAGTTGATTCATATCAGTTGGTAGGTTGGTGTTTGTAGGAGGACTCCCTAAATTGGTATTAGGGGGAGGGTTATTAGAGGGTGGATTACTAGTAGGATTTTGGATAGACTTTTGTTGATTACTCCCACATTATGCTGAAAATTTTGAAGATGAGAATTGTATTGATAGGTACAAAAAGGATCGGATCCAAATACTTTAACTTGAGGTGTGATTTGAACCATGTTACAATCCACAGATGGAGGGGAAGGAGTACTCCTAGAGTGAGGGTTCTTTTAGGAGGAAAATAAAGGGAGAAACAAATATCCCATATAGTGTTTAAATGGATTCAAGTTTTCCAAGAAGATTATAATATGGGATTTCATGATGATTTGAGGAAATGAATAGAATGCTAAGAAAAGAAAAAAAAAGAACTAAGTTGGATAGACAAAAGAGCTAAGAAAAATAAATGCAATAAATAAGAGTATGAAGTTGACTAGGTTGACCTAGTACTACAAATTAGGAAAAATATAGGTTGATAAAGATATAAAGTTGACTAGGTTGACTTAGTATTGTAACCTAACTAGAAAAAGGGATATAAAGTCGATTGGGTTGACTGAGTACTGTAAGCAGGAAAAAGATAGTCAGTAAGAGACTATGTAAAATAAAATGACAGTGTATTGAAAATAGGGATTTTTTTTGAGATATAATTTGAAGTAATAAGTGAAAGTAAACACACAAAAAATTAGATCAATGATACTAATCCAATTGAGGCACACAACATAAAATCTTGCATCAATGCTAGCTAATGTAAGTTTTTGCAATACAACATATAGTGAGCAGAGAGCAAGCAATCAATTGAAAAGTAAATACTAACTAAGTGGTCATCCTAAATTTTGTTTATTATAAAGCGCTATTTTAAGTGTGATATGGAAGTTGGATGCAAGTAGGTAACTAGAAAGCAATCTATGGATGGTTTCAAGATGTTTAGGTTGAAAGGGATTTGTGTTGGAAATGGTACTAGCTTGGTATTGGAGACTACCTCCCAACTTCAAAATCTATAGCCATAAGGGTGTTGGGTGCTTAGCCAATATATACCATTAACCACATGTTTATACTTGGCCAAAAATACAAGTTGGATTCCCCCTTGGTGATGAAATCCAAGTAGGTAGGCCTTGAGTAGACAAATGTTTAAATGCATTTTAAAATTATGTGATTTGATAGTGTGTGAAAAAAGAACAAAATAGTACAACTAAATGGTATATTGAAAAACCACCTAATTAGATTTTATGAGATACTTTAAGCATGAGAACAACTAAAAATAAAAGTATGAATTAATTACTATAGTTGTTAGTTCACAATTTAAGCATGATACAGAGTCAGTTCAAATGACATGTATGCAAACATTACAAAACATAGTTGATAGGGTTATTACTATACTATGGAAGCAAGAGTCCTTAAGAACTAAGTCAACCAGGTCAACTTAGTCATTTGAATAGAAGATAGACTATAGAACTAGGTTGATCAGGTTGACCTAGTTTGCTATAGGGTTGTAGTTTTAAAGAATGCAAGCTTGTGTGAAACATAATTGTAATGAATTGAATTGAAAGAGAGAAAGAAAGGAACCTTGGTGGGTTGGAAAATGCTAAGGACTATGAAATTTTTGTTGAAGTTCCTTGAATGCTTTCTTTCAAGTTATGTCAACTGTGTTAGCTAGGTCAACCTATTTCTATGATTTCCTATTTGTTGAAGCATGTTAAATTGACTGAGTCAACATGGTTGACCTGGTTTGTTATCTGGAAGTTGTCTAGTATACTAAGTTGACCTGCATGACTTAGTTTTCTATTCTAGAAGTGAGTAATAGACTAAGTCAGATTGTTTGACATAGTCTACTATTTGGAACTGAATAAGAGTACTATGTTTACCTATTTGATCTAGTAAACTATATTTGATGAAGACCTACATAGAAAGAATGTAGTCATTTTGATGTAATTGTGTTAAACCTACACATATAAGTTAGAAATATATTGGCCTGGTCAACCTGGTATTGTAAATATAGAAAAATAATGAAAATGATATCAATTAAAAATGTGAAAGAAAACTTGCAAGGGTTAGATTCACTTTGGGTTCACTAGAATGTATGTAATAAAAAATGCATCAGATCTACAAATTAATCATAGCTCAGAGAAGATAGATCTTGCTTACACTTCCAATTGGGGATACATTAGATAATTAGGAACATGACCAATATGGATACCTGAGATTGAATTAGGTGATATCTTATCATTAATAATATCACTAAGGAGGGTTTCAAAGCCTTTAGTCAATAAAAATCATGTAATAAACCTAAGTCCTATGTTTTCATATTCACTATACTAATAAAAAGTAAATCAAAATCTAATATAGTGCTCACCAAAGCTTGTGGCACAATGTGGGGGGATTAGTAAATAAACAAAAGTGAACATGCATAAGAGAATCCTAATTAAGATATGTATAGGTAAAATCCTAATGCATGGAGAGTAAGAGAAATATTATTCAAAAGCCATCACTGATGCTACTTCTATATACTAAATAGAGGAGCAAAGCTAGAGATATTTGCCTTCATGATGAACCCATTGAGACTCAATCTCTCTCTTGGCAAAAGGTGCTTCACAAAAGGTTGTTTTAGTTTGTGAGGACAACTAAGAAAGGCTAAAGCATCCAAGACTTCTCCATAAGACTAAATTCTTATCCAAGTAAAAACCCTAAGCTAAGACTCCTCAAGTAGAATGGTGAAAGAATATATTATAAATAAGCACAAATGAATAATAAATCTTATCTAATTTTGAATAATAATGCAATGGATATGTTTATATAGGTGGATTTAAGCCTAAACCCTTTTGAAATTTTTGGTCGATAGGGTCAACTTGATCGACCTAGTATCATTATTGACAAAAAATCACTATGTCATGAACTAGGTTGGCTAGTGGCCGACCTGGACCCTATATAAGTTTTGTTAATAAGAGTACAAGGTCGACACAGTTGACATAGTCATGCAAACTATCAAAAAGGGTTTTAGGTGAGGAAGAGGCCTATCAAAGGTGGTAAAATACTAGAGGAGTGTAAAAGAGAAGGCCAAGCTTAGGGGAATGGTTTTTAGGAGAGAAGTGTTTAGATAGCAAGTGAAAAAAGGAAAAATAATCCTATAAAGCACCAATGGTCCACCCACCCCTTTCTCAATGCACTCCTTAGGGTATGCACTCAAAGAGATTAAGACTTGATAGGTTCCTAAAAGATAGAAAACATTAGTAATTGATAAAGTTTAAAAATGTTATGTGTATACACAAATTTCCATTCTATTTATCCATCATTATTAGATATGCCTTGGTACACAATTATCTCATTGATAATGGAGATGGAACTTATGTCATGCCCAAGCAAGTAGCTGACAAATTGAAATTGAAGTAGGAGCTTAATGCCAAAGGAGTGTATAGTTGGATGAGTTAGCTACCAAGACCATTGCTATAATCAAAGGTTTGAAAATTATTCTTCATGCTTGTCCTACCTTCACCATTTCTCAGGATGTTGTAGTGGTAGATGTGCCTCCTCATTTTGCACTTTGTTTGTCAAGAGAGTTCACTATTAAAATTAGAGCTTATCTGAATTTAGACTAGTCCCACATGGGTTTTGAGACCAGGTATGGTGCAAAAGTGACAATAAAATCGAAACCTCTCTCTAGCTTTCATTTTGAACCTTATGTGCCTTACACTTCTAATATAAATTTCAATGTCATTGAAGAATATGATCACCCTAGTGATCAAGAACCTCTAACACTCCTTGATGGTATATCATATTTTTATCTTAATGAGTGGGGATTTGAGCAAGGTGGATTTGAAGAAACCAATATTAGAACTTACATACTTCATGAAGATTATGATGGAGTCCTTAAGGCAGATCTTGATAACATTCTAGAGAAAGTTGTATGGGGAAACTTTATTACACATATCGAAGATGATGTAAGTATCCTAGCTATGGTAAAACATGCCAGCCTTTGTGAGCACTCAATTATACTTGCTAAAGAAGAGAACACTCATGAGAATAAACATCATGAAGAGGTGGATGACATGTGGCAACAATTTAATGACATTGTGTAGGAATTTGAGGAAGTAAGTAGGTCTACAACTTCTCAAAAAGAATATAGAGATGATGTTGATATTAACGAGATGTTTGATGAGCATAAAAAAGATCTTATTATATTTATCATTCAAAAAACAACCTTGGTAGAATATGAATTATTTGATGAGCATAAGGAGGATAGTATTGATGACTTAAAATAACAAGCATGTCATATTTCAAAGTCACTTGAGGTTGAGAAGGCTTTGATAATCTCTAATGATCATATTGAAGACTACCAAGTAAGCATGTCAAAGTTTAAGTAAACTACCAACTCAAACACATTTACAAGAGATCTAGATGGAGTGTTCTTGAGATCTCCAAGTGACACACTTGAATTCAACATAAGATCTAATCGTGGTAAGTCATTTGACTATCTCCACAATCAAGTGTTCATTGAAAAATATACCTCATATGATAGACTATTTTCTTGGAGCAATAGTGATGCAAGAGGCATTGTCTAACCCTAGTTGAAGAAATGAAGAAGGTTCTTCACCTTAAATGTCTTGAGGTATTATACATACTAGGATAGGTGTGTTTTTGCTTATGTTGGTTTATGTTTTCCTTAAGTGCTCTTGAGAATACAAGTGTGTTTGCTTTGTTGTTTTGTTTTGTGTTTATTTCCTATTATTTGGTGTGGTTTGGTGTCCTCTTAAAGGCTTTTAAGCTTCAATAATAGTGTATAGGTGACTCTATTACCCAAGGATAGAAGAAGGCTACTATTCCTTATCATAGTAGGCATTCTACCCCTACAAAATTTCCAAATGTTGACCAAATTTGACCCTAGGTCAAATTTAGTCAACCCTTATATAGTCAAACTTTATATAGGGTTTTAATAAGTCATTGCATGGTCATATAGGTCATAAATAATGTCTAGTCATGTTTTGAAGGTCACTTATATGTTTCATCTTTGTCATATGTGTCTTTGTCTTAATATTCCTTTATGTCACCTTTTTGGTCACTCTATGCGACTTGTATGATTTTACATGAAGGGATATATGTGTAAAAGTGTAATATAAGATCCAATATGTCATATAATGTTATAAGTTAGTTTAAAATTGAATAAATGCAAGTTCAATGTGGATTCAAGAAGATCAAGTGCAAAATAGGTAGTTGTACGACTTGAAAGGTACACTTGGCACATGGGGAAGCTTTATTAGGATATATTTAGACCCCAAAAAGTATTTTTAAGTCTTGAAAATCTTTATCAGTTTCAAACTTGATAAAAATCGGTCCATTTCCCTCATCAATCTCTTGGACAAGGTCAAACAAGTTAACTAGTTTACTCTTGGTATGGAGAGTTGGGGGAGTTGAGTTGAATGGATTTAGGGAAAGTTATTAGCCTTTATGGCCTTAATTTTCATTTTAATAGTTTTAAGATTTTTGATCTATGATCTATTAATCATCACTAATAATGTTGATGACTCTAAACTACCTGCACATCCCTAATAACTTGAGGTTTCTCATATATTTGTATTAGTTTATGTCAACTAAGTAGTGAACATTGTTTTGTAGAGAATTCACACTCTTTCATGTTGTTTCTAACTAGTTTTGTACATGTGAAGGTGAGGAAAATAATAGAAAAATCTCAGTATGATATAAATTAACACCATTGAGGTTTACAGATGGTTATTTCTAGTTACATAGTTCTTTCTCCCTGTGAGTGACTTCAGATCCAAGGTAGTACACCGGTTCCAACTTATTTAATCATGATGATTGGTTCCTTCATTGAGTTTTTGGTCTCAAAAATGTCATTGTTGGAATACTAGGACTAAGACACAAACATAGTCAAGTAACCTTAAAACATTCATCTACAAGACTGTGTGATAGTGCTTAAGTAGGGGTATTGATGAGTTTGAAACCTCTACACACTCATAAGTTCTCATGTATCATTGACAAAATTATAGAACCATTGAGAGACCTAATGTTAGAAAGAGAAGGCCTAGAACATAGTTAGAATACATATATAGTTAGATGTCTTTGTGATTTTCACCTATAGTCAAGTGGAAATAGGCCTTCAATAGTCCTATTGATGAAGATTAAAGTTTCAAGGTTTTGATGAAAAATTTCAAGGTCAATATAGTAAGACTAAGCCATTTCAAAGATTAGAGATTAGTTTTGAGAACCAATTCTCATCTTTGGTGCTAAAGTGAGAAAGTAGCTTAAAGGGAAACCTTAACTTTTCCAAAATACATTTTTGTTTTAGATAGTTTCATATGTTGGTTGAAGATCATGAGGTATGTGTGAGCCTAATAGTTCCTCTCTTGTAGCCTAGACCTAGATGCCACATATTGACAAAAAAAATAGGTTGATAGTTTAGGAGAAATAATGGTAGAGTGGAATTTCACTTAGCTAGGTTCCACTGTAGACATTCAGTAGACTATTGTGATAAATGGCCACATGAATGTATAACTTGTAGCAACACCTATTGTGTTGATGGTAAAGAATGACTACATGGTTTATAGGCATGAAATGAGCTCATCTAGTTATGATATGATCCTTAATGTCTTTAGGAGAGAGTAAAGGTGTGGGACATAGTACTTAGGCATGATATAATCACCTATAGGAATCCCATAATCCCTAAGATGTACACCTATAGGTCAGTCTATAATACAGACTAGCCTAAGCAGATGAAAGGTGTTATGAACCCGTGATATATCTTTTATTTGTTCATTTAGTAGTTTTTATGGATGTATATGCTTTGTAAGTCATCCCATGAGCATTTTTTGTTATTCCACATTCATGGGAAGTAGTAGTTTCTTAGTTTAGAATTTATATATAAGTGTTGAGGCCATTAAAGGCATCCAAAAATATATGGTATTGAGCTTGCTCAAAAGAGGTTGCTCCCTCAAAATGGTCTGCAATCAATTCAATATTTTCAAGTGTTTTTTAGATTTAATTCATGTTGTTAATTCCTATTATTTGTGCATTTTTTAAAATTGTTACAGGAGGATCCTCTCATCTGGTATCAGAGCACTTTCCATGGCCACAAATTTTTATAAGCTCTATTCTACTGCATAATTTATTTATAGTTATTTTTAAAAAAAAAATTCATAACTCTATTCTACTGCATAACTCTATTTTGTATCACAATAATATTTTTTGGATCAGGGTAAAGCCCGTCACATAATTGTGGGAAGTTCTTGGGTGAAAGCCCTAAAACTCATTATGAGGAGTACCACATAAACCCCAAAGTAGCTGGCCCATTGGGAGGACCTACCAGTGAAATGGGTAATGACCCCATCTTGATTGAATAGTTCCCATCCATGAGGAAAACCAAGAGCTATCGTAAAGAGATAAATCTGTGTCTAGAAAATTTTTGGAGAGCGATACTCACTTTGATAGAATTGGTGGCTAGAGTGAAAATTTTAAAACCCTTAGGTAGCCATTAAATCTTGGGGCCCATTTCTATCAATTTTAGAACATTTTTAGTAGACTCAAAATATTCAATTAGTAGAATATCCATAGATTGTCAGAGGACTTACAAACAGATATTTGACAAAACCTAGAATTTGTAAACTATCAACAGAGTCTCAATAGACTCTCAGGGGACTTATCATCAGATAGAAAACTAGAAAATAGGGAAAAAAATTAATTTTTTTTTCATTTTTTTGCAATATCTCTCCATCTATAACCTTGTTTATCCTTAAAATTTACCCAGACACCTAAAATTCCATTCCTTACATTTTCTTCCTTGAGGTCCCATATCCCAATTCCACTCCTAATTCCCATAAATTGTAAATTTCCTTTTTTTTGGGTTTTGCCATAACTTCTATTTTTATCTGTTTACCTTGAAACTTTTCCTTGATGTTCATCGTATCATTCTACTCCTTTGTCCTTCTTTGGCTAATTTTATAGTTTTTCCATTTTCACTCCTAAAATTTCCCTTGCCTTCATTAATCATACTCCCATTATGCAAAATTTTTATTAAAATCCCCTTTACCCCTTTAATTTTTGCCCAAATTCAAAACCTTCTTTACTAAACATGTTTTACCTCTACTTTTCCTATCCATTTCAAAATAAATAAATAAATTTTTTTTTATTTAGGTCATGGTATTAACCCAAACAAGAGTTAAAACTATGGAGGATGAAATTGCCACCCTAAAGTCCCACATCAAAGATTTTGATGAAAAAATTCTTTATTTCAGTCTACAACATACCACCATGAACAATAGATGACATCCAGAGTCTTCTTCTGATACTACATTTTATTCTTCCAATAATTATCATGGGTTGAAGTTAAATTTACCTTGATTCAATGGTGTAGATCCAACTGGATAGATTTATCAAGTTGAACAATATTTTATTCTGCATAATACTTTTGATGTCAACAAGGTTCCACTTGTATCTTTTCACTTGGAACTTGAAGCCCTTCAAAGGTATCATTGGTATGCTAAGGCTCATGATGAACCCACATGGACCAATTTTTTCACCCTCATTTTACAACGGTTTGGCCCTACTGCTTTTGATGACTTCACTGGAGCACTCACTAAACTTTGCCAAATAGGAATAGTGAGAGAATATCAAACTAAATTTGAAAAACTAGCCAATCATATAGAGGGATTATCTGATGAATTAATTAGGAGTTACTTTGTTAGTGGACTAAAGGATGTAATTCGATCTGAGGTTAAAATGTTCTAACCCAAGATGATGATGGAAGCCTTAGGGTTGGATAAGTTAGTAGAGGACAAGATCATAGCGTAACAATGATTCAAATCTAATTTTGTTCCATTCAAAAATATAGCTCCACAATGATTTCAAACAATGCCAATTGCCAGAACCACTCCTATCAAGCGTTTGACTAAAGCAGAGATGCAAACCCATAGATAAAAAGGACTATGTTATAACTGTGATGATAAATTCACTTGGGGACATTAATTTGTAGAGCAAAAGCTCTACCTATTAAATGTGAACTCTCCACTAGAAACTAAAGATTGGGAAGATGTTCAAGATACAATAGATGATCCAAAAGATGCTCAACCAATTATGGAACTTGCTTCTCAAGAAGACCAACTAGAAATCTCTCTATATGCCTTAGTAGGAGTCACTACCCCACAAACCATGTAGGTCAGGGGTTACTTCAAAAAGCTCCCTCTCACAATACTCATTGATCCAAGTAGCACTCATAACTTCATTGACCCTCTGATTGCCATATAGGCTATTTGTTTTATCCATCCTTATTCCAACTTTGAAGTCATGATTGCCAATGGGGGCATATGACCTTTCAAAGGGAAGTGTCATAATGGGCACATCTCTATTGGAGATTATACCTTGTTCTCCAACATGTTTTCCTTGTCCTTAGGTGGATGTGATGTTGTTTTAGGAGCCTAGTGGTTATGCACACTTAGACCCATATTATGGGATTTTGTTGAACTTTGGATGCAGTTTTTAGATAATGGGCAAAAACACACATTAAAAGGCTTACAACCCAAATCTCTCAGCATAACAAGTTCACATCACATGGAAAATATTCTTAAGAAGAATTCACATGGTGTCATTGCCCAGATCCATTCCATTCAAATGTAACCCTCAATAGTCACCACTACTCCTGACCTCCAAACCATTCTATAGAGGTATGCAGATGTCTTTACAAAACTAGTGGGATTACCACCTTCATGACCAGAGGACCACTGTATTTAGCTCCTTTTGAGAAGAATTCCTCCTAACATTAGACTTTATCACTACCCATTTCAGTAAAAGACCAGATCAAGATGCTTATTCAAGACTTACTATAACAAGGCATTATTCACCCCAGTACCATCCCATATTCTTCCCCAGTTCTCCTTGTAAAAAAAAATTATGGGTTATGGCATGTATGCATTGATTTACATCCACTTAATCACCTCACAATCAAAGATAAGTTCTTTATCCCTATTATTAATGAGCTTCTTGATGAGCTTTATGGCACTCATTTTTTCTCCAAGTTAGATCTTTGCTCTAGATATCACCAGATCCAGATTCATGAGGATGATATCCCTAAGAAAATTTTTTGCATGGATGATGGTCATTATGAGTTTTTAGTCATGCCATCTGGCCTCACTAATGCTCCTTTAACATTCCAAGCATTGATGAATAAAATATTTCAACCCTACCTACATAAATTTATTCTAGTCTTCTTTGATGATATTATCATCTATAGTAAAACATGGTCTAAGCATCTCCAACATTTGGAGCTTGCATTGCAAATTCTCTCTGATCATCATCTTTGTGTAAAATAATCCAAATGTACTTTTGTCCTAGATGAAGTGGAGTATCTTGGGCATATTTTTTCAGCCCAAGGGGTTCAGGTGGATCTTAAAAAAATAACTACTATGACAAATTAGCTGTATCCTTAGACACTCAAGAGCCTCCATGGTTTTTTGGGGATAACTAGATACTATCACAAGTTTGTCAAAGATTATGGGAAGATTGTAGCTCCATTGATAGATATGTTGAAAAAGGATGCTTTTACCGATTCTAGCTATGCCATATTTTACCAAGACCTTCACTATTGAGAGTGATGCTTGTGATAATGAATTGGGTGCTATTTTCCTCCAAGAAAGATGCCCAATTACATTTGCCAGTAAATCCCTTACTGGTAAGAATTTAGTGATCTCTATTTATGAGAAGGAAATGATGGCCATTTTACATGCAATACAGAAGTGACAACCATTCCTATTGGGTAATCATTTTTGCATCAAAATTGATCACCAAAGTCTGAAATATTATTTGGAATAATGGGTGTCTATCCCATCAAAATAAAAATGGGTTAGTAAACTCATGGGTCATGAGTATGAGATAACTTACAAGAAAGGTAAATAAAATATTGTGGCTAATGATCTATCTCATACATTTGTGGATTAGGCTTCCCTTTCAGCTATTTCCATGCCTATTTCAAATTGGTTGGACACCATATAATAGGGGTATGTCATGATTCCTCATTATCTCAAATCATTCAATAGTTGACCATTGACCCCTCAACTATACCACATTATTCTTGAGATGGTTATTTTTTGTGATATAAAGGTCATTTGGTGCTTCCTCAGATCATAGATCTACAATAGGATATATTCAATGAACTCCATGCTTCTCCATCTGTAGGGCACTCAGTGTTTCTCCAAATGTATGAGTGAGCATGATGTAAATTATTTTGGAAGGGAATGAAAAAGGAAATTTAATAGATGGTGGTTTAATGTGATATATGCCAGTGTAACAAGGGTGAAACAACACTCATCCCTGGGTTGCTCGAACCCCTACCTATCCCTCCCAGAATTTGGATAGATATTTATATGGATTTCATTGAGGGGCTCCCTAAATCTGGAGGGAAAATAATGATCTTGGTTGTGGTTGATCACCCCTCCAAATATAATCATTTTTGTGCCCTCATCCATTATTATACTACCTCTATAGTTTTGCAAATTTTTCTCAACCAAATTTTCTATCTTCATGACATTAATTCATCTATTGTCTCTGATTGTGACGCATCCTTCACCAACAATTTTTGGATGGAACTAATTTGATGTACTGTCACTCAACTGAAGATGAGTTCTGGGTATCATCTATAAATAGATGGTCAAATGGAAATTGTCAACAAATGATTGGAAACATTCCTCTATTACTTCACCTTAGAACAACAACATCAGTGGACAAAGTGGCTCCCTCTCACCGAATGGTGGTATAATACCTCTTACCACACTTCAACAAAAATGACTTCATATGAAGTAGTTTATGGTCAAGCACCACTAGTGCTCCTTCTATACAACCCTAAAAGTTCATCAATCCAAAAAATAGACACACTCATTTAAACATAGGATCAGATCCTTAACACTCTATGAGAAAATCTTCATATGGTGAAAAATCAAATGAAATAATAGGTATATCAACACCATTCTAAGTACACTTTTCAAGTAGGTGATATGGCATTTCTTCACCTAAAACCCTAAAAATAATCCTCCCTAAAACTCAAAGAGTGTCATAAGATATCCCCTAAGTTCTATGGCCCCTATACATTTATTCAAAATATTGAGTCGGTTGCTTATAAGTTGGAGCTCCCACCTCCTTCTAGAGTTCACCCAGTATTTCATGTCTCTTGTCTG
Organism: Torreya grandis; assembly: GCA_037957365.1. Lineage (NCBI taxonomy): Eukaryota > Viridiplantae > Streptophyta > Pinopsida > Cupressales > Taxaceae > Torreya > Torreya grandis. The sequence continues at coordinate 297,396 of JARHVA010002390.1, read as the reverse complement.
AAGAAAGTTATTGGCACAAACATTAGAGTGATAAATATTTTACCTAAACTTGATAATGAAGGATCCATTATTCTTAAACTAGAGAAATCCTAGATAGGTTCACATGCCAACTTTGCTCCCATTCCATCACCAAAGTTTTAATTCAATGGTATAGAATGCAACATGGTAACCACTATTTCAGATTCAAAACCAATTCTCACAACTAAAGCTTTGAGGACAAAGATTTTTATAAGAGGGAGGGGATGTTATGAACCCATGATATATCTTTTATTTGTTTTTTTAGTAGTTTCTATGGATGCATATTCTTTTTAAGTCATCTCGTGAGCGTTTTGTGTTATCCCACATGCATGGGAAGTAGTAGTTTCTTAGTTTAGAATTTATATATAAGTGTTGAGGCCATTGACGACATACACAAAACTATTATATTGATATTTATCAAAGGAGGTTTCCCCCTTAAATATATTTGTGATTAATTCAATCTTTTCAAGTGTTCTTCAGATTTAATTCATGCTATTAATTCCTATTATTTTTGCATTTTTATTAATTATTGTAGGAGGATCCTCTCAAAAGGTATAAGTTGAGAAGGCTGGTAGAGCTATAGGATGGAATGGATAGGATAAATACAAGATAATAGTGATAAAATCATGTTTAATTGGATTCTTAGAGGTATAATTATAGTAAATACTATGTTTTGAACATCAACCTATAGTCAACTAGACCCTACCTATAGTCATCAGATCTAGTGAACCAATTTTGAAAAATTTTGAGGTTTAAGGGATCTTGGATCATGATCAAGTTATGAAACTTGGTATAGAACATCATTAGGACATAATATAATTACCCATAGTCTCCTTCAAGCTAGGAAAATAGGGGAGATGCCCTCTATTTTATATCAGACAAAGTTCACTCTATGAACAAGATAACCTACAAACATACTACGTGAGTAAAGGAAGAATGAAAAAGGAAGTCATAAATGATGCAAATTTATGTATAAAATTGCATTAAATGAAAATCAATTTTAAGGAACAATTATATCCTTTAGAACCACTCAATGGCATTCATATGCATAAAAGCATAGTTTATGCCTATTAGGCCTGAAACTAAACCTAAATCCTTAGGTGTATTAAATCCATTCATATGATCATGAGATACCTCAAATCAACTTGAAAAATTTCAAGGGAGAGTATAAGGCTAGTAACATCCATAAATTTATAAGAAACCATTCAAAATTGGTCATTCATGCCTATTTTCCTCTAAGGCCTTCTCAAAATGCATAAAAGAAGCTTAAAGGCCACTTTATTTTGATCACATCTATATGGAAAATATGCATGGTACCTCAAGGAGTTGGGTATAGTTGAAGGGGGCCACTAAATTATTTTTAATGGAATTTTTTTGGGAATTAGACATCTAGAGTTTATGAATCATCACTAAGAGGTAGAATGACCAAAAACCCTCTCAAAATTGTTGTGCAAACCCAATGGAGAAGATATGGAGAGTGATGCATTAAAAAGTGGTAAAATGGCCTAGAAAGTGTTTTGGACATACTTATAACCCTACCATGATCCTTGACATCCACTTTTGTCATACCATCACAAGTATGGATAGGCTTAATTCTCTATCTTTTGTAGGATTTGAAGTGTGTTGTAGGTAAAAAGGAGAATGGACAAATGAGAACCATTGTAGGAGGTGTGTAGTGACTTGTTACAACTTATCATAGTCAAATATCACCTTAGTTAAGCATTAAAAACCATATGATAGCTCATTCATCACAGTCAGTCTTGAATAACATAGTGAGAATACAAACTGACTGTCAAGTATGATAGCGAGAAGAGTGACATTGAAACTCTTGAGGTATATTTGATAGACTAAAGGAAAAAGAGGTATTCAATAGGTGCCCAAAATCCTATGTAATTCATCTTCATGAGTAACTACAATCCACTTAGGTGACAAGTGTGAAGATAAACCTAGAATGCTAGTAAGTAGTTGCATGTAAGTGAAGTGTAACAAAGAAGGCTATCAGTTGAAGGCATATATGACTATTCCTACTTTAATTTTGATCTTATAATTTTAGATCATATGTTTCAACATCTTCCATAATAATTTCATAATAGATAGACTATTCATTATCATGAGGGTAGTTTCTAAAATAACATGAAGAGTCTCTACTCCAACTTAAAGGATATGCCATGTTTGTGATAGACATTTGTTCAAAAGGACCTTCATGACCTATTTATAATTTCATTCACTTTAATTTAAAATGGTTTCTAAATTTTGACACCTTATCTTATTTCCCTTCATCTTCACTTCTTCTCTCTCCTCTACCATGTTCTATATATGCAAGCCTTTTTGGCTTTGTAATGGATCCATAATTGGTATGGAGAATTCTTAATATTTTTGACACCTCATTTTCCTTTGAATAAAGTTTTTTAAATTTTATTAATTATTTTTAATCTCTTTGTTAAGTGTGTTAAGTGGTTTATATGGTTGACAAGTGATGAAGATATTATCCTTACTTCTATTATTTTCTTGCATATCTTGTGTGAGTGATACCTCTTCTAATAATTTTCATAAAGTGTATGTGTTTGTTAATTGTGTCTTGAAGTGTGAGAGGGACTAGTAGTGTCTAGTATCAGAACTTATTTTCACCCACCTCTCGATATGCATAGAAATCTAACTCTATGAGAAATACTTATGCTAGAAGGATATAGAGTTAAGGTTAGTTTTAGTAGTCTCTTTTCTTGGTACATATGCAAGTGTGTTGTGTGGAGTTATATTTAGTGTATAACCTCATTAGCATAGGTTTATTTTATGTCTCCTTCTTCCCCTTTTCACCCCCAATAGTGATTATCCTAGTGTAGTGTGAGTCTAAAAGAAAAATCAACGGAGCTATCCCTTTCAAACCTAGAGATATATATCTTGTAGTAGCTTGTCTATGAGGAAGATAGTTTCATATTATCCTAAAATTGAGAAGGTATACTTGAATTATCTAGGGTGAAATTTTAGGTTATAACAATAACCAAGAGATATATAAATTAAATTTATAACAAAGAGTTATCTAAATAGCGATATAATTCTATAAACATATAATATATTCTAAGATAATCATGGATAAGAAGATAAAAACATTCTACTATTGTATAAACTTATAAATAAAATAAAGGAAAGACTTTAGAGATATGGATACTCACTTTGGGTTGACTTGTTTGTGCATCAATCTCCCCATTGTCTTAAGTGGAATTTTATGAGAGATGTTGTAGGTAAAGAATAAAATCATTAAGATAAAGACCTAAATATCCTTAATTGATGTACCTCTCTAGTCCATCTTCCTTCTATTAACTTCAAAGACCTTGATCAAGATTATACATCAATAATAATAAGATTCCACATTCCAATTTTTGTTATTACACTAAATGTAGGGTTTTTGCACAAGCATATCATAATCGTGTTTATTTAATATAAAAATTAGATATGTGAGCCATAAATATGGATCTAACTCTTAAAATTAGCCTAAAAGTATGCCAACAAAATTGATTTAGATTGATATAGTTTAATGATCTAGACACAAAATAATATCATGTCAGCGATGCTGATATATTATAAAGAGAAAAAACCAATATTGAGTGGGGTTGATATATTTATAAAGGGACATAAGATAAAATGAACTACATCTACCATGGGCATTAAAGTTGTAAATATAGGGTATAAAACATAACTAGCCTTATCTAGATAGATTTAGTTGAAAAGATAAATGTAGGAGGATAGAATGATCAAATAGTAATATAATGAGTGTAAAAAATTATAAAAAGGAATCATATGACAACAATCTATCATAAATTATCATAAATAAACCCAACCTTGATTGAATTACACTTCTTTGGATGTGTACTCAAGGAGAAATATGCACCAATGAGAATTACAAAATAAATTGTTAGTGAATGAAAAATATATAACTGTACATATGCCCCACCTAATCTCATCATGTGTCAGAATAGTGTAAATCAATATGGTGTTTACGAAAATAAATAGAAAAATGAAAAATGATAAAAATAAGGCTATAAATAAGTGTTGATAAAATAAGATAAATGAAAGGAACATAAATGCATTTGTGTACCTTCACTTACCTTGATAGACTAAAAAAATGATGTGGATTGTAAGAGTGATTAAAAAACATAAAATTTTTGTTCTAATGTGATAAAGTGATGTTACATCTACTTGGGCAAGCCTAAAATTAAGATAAAAATATAAAATTATACAAAATAATTTTATTAGTACCACAAAATTCCTTGTGGTTCCATGATTCTAATGATTATTTTGGTTCATTAAATGTGCCTAGGGAAAAAAGATAAGATAAAAAAATAGAATCTTAAGGAAAATTTTCTAATGGTTCAAATGTCAAATAATAGTACTATAAGTACATAACAGTAAAATCATTCAAACATTTTTAGTTAATATGTAAAAAAACATACAAATTAAAAGTCATATTTGATGCAATGTAGTTGGTAGTAAAATCATTGGGCATCTAAACCTAATCCAAGGATTGGAAGGAAAGAACGATGGTGAAGATTGGGCTCTAGAAATTTTTATCCTCTAAACACATTTTTTATTCAAAAGGTTTAGGTTTTGTTTTGAGTGCATCCCAAATCAGGATTTCCTATACTTTTGATTTGATCCACAATGAATCCCCTAGGGGGAGGGTTTCCCCCCAAAAAAATTTCTTTTAAGAAAATGGTGGTAGGGACACAATTTTCAATTGTAGAAGTAGAAATTAATGCCCTATTTAATGCCATATGGAAGAAGAAGATGCAATATCTAGGTAAGGGAGGCAAGAAACCATGCATGCAAGTATTCAATTTTCTCCTCTAGACATATTTTTTATTCAAAAGGTTTAGGTTTTGTTTTGAGTGCATCCCAAATTAGGATTTCCTCTACTTTTGATTTGATCTAAAATGAATCCCCTAGGGGGGAGGGTTTCCCCCCAAAAAAATTTCTTTCAAGAAAATGGTGGTAGGGGCACAATTTTTAATTGTAGAAGTAGAAATTAATGCCCTATTGAATGCCACAGGGAAGAAGAAGATGCAATATCTAGGTAAGGGAGGCAAGAAACCATGCATGCAAGTATTCAAGGTGAATCCAATAACTATACTTGACCTATCTAAGATTAGAAAGAATATTTAAGGGTTGTATGGGAGAAGCCTTATTTGTAATTTTATGGGGGATCAATTATCCCTAGAAGAGCTTCAAGCATGAATAAGGAGTTGGAAAACCAATGGGGAGTATGAATTAAGAATATGTGTAAAAGGCTATTTTATAGGTGTCTTTTCCAATGAATCAAATAGGGACAAAGTGTTTAGAAGAGGACCATATTTATTCTAAAATTTGGCACTTTTCATGAAACATTGACATATCACGTTTAGGATAATAGAACAACTTTTGAATATGGCACTGGTTTGGATCAAGATATATGCAATTCTATAAGAATTTGGTCTGGGTATGTATTTGAATCTATTTCCAATATTATAGGTACTCAATTAGATATTTATAAGCCCAATCATGGTAATGGTCTATATAGTTATGCTAGAATTTGTGTGGAACTTGACCTCTCACAACCCTTGCCAAAGAATATTACCTTAAAAGCAAGGGAAATAGAATGGATACAAGATCTAGACTATGAAAGAATCCTATTCTATTGTATAATTTGTCATTAATATGGAAACCTAATTAAATAATTCCCTTTACTTCAAAAAATTAGTAGTCTTGAAAAAAATATTGAAATATCTGAAAAAGAATTTATGGTTTTCACCAAACCCAAGAGAAAGAAAATGGTGAAGGTTCAAAATAAAATGGTCAATAAATATATCCAGAAGGAGCCTATCATTAGATATGAGACAAATGTGCCCCCGTAGGAAGATATAGGCATATTATTGGAAACACAACCACATAGAGAAAAGGCTAATCAAGAAAAGGAAGATATAATTACAAAGTATGGATTCAAAGAAGAATTGGAGAATCTCCTTAAAGAGATAAAATTAGGGATGGAAGATGGACTAAGTAAATGAGGATTAAAATGTAGACATGGAAAATAAAATTTTATAGTATAAGGCCTAAGAGAAAAGGAAAATTAGATGAGCATGGATGAAGATGATGAAAAAAAAATAGGAACAACTGAGGAAAGTGTAGGAATATCAAACACCCCAAACATGATAAAAAAAAGAAATGTAAGAAAAAGAAGGAGATGGAGATTGAGTAAAAATTAAAAAAGTATAGAAGAGGCCATGGATGCCATTGGTTCAAGAACTCAAACTTAAGTTGATCTCTTGGTGAGCACCAAGAAAAATAACTTTTTTTGATGTAGTTGATCTCTTGGAACATCAAGGGTATTAATGCCCCATCCAAAATAAGGATTATAAAAAAATTAATAAGAGAATGAAAACTTTAGGTAATTATATTTCAAGAAACTAATCCAAGGTGTCTAAAAGATCATTATAGAAGCCTTTACAAAACTATGGGAAGGGAAGTGGTGGGTAGGAATGCCACATGTTTGGCAGGAGGACTGTTTATTCTTTGGGACTCCAATGAAGTTACTATTGACTATTTTGACCATAAGTCAAAATAGGTCAACCCAATATAGTCCAAAACTTTATATAGGGGTCTATTATCATGATATAAGGTGTGTCATGGTCAATTTTAGATCATTTAATGTATTTTTAGCTTTGTCATAGTATAATTTAGTCCTTATGTCATCCTATGTCTTTTAAGGGTCATAAATGAAGCTGGTATACTTTTTTAAGGTGTCCAAGTGTTCTAAAACTCATTTTAATGTCTAATATGTCAGAACTTGTCAGTAATAAGTGAAAAACTTGTAGGTATTAAGTGAAATCAAGAAAATAGTTGAAAGAAAGGGAGTTTTAAAATTTATACAACCTATGGGGGAGTATGGCACATGTGGAAACCTCATGTAGTGACCCTAAAACTTCTCGAAATCCATATAAATTCTTGATATACTTTTAAAGTACCAAAAATGGATCAAAACCATTCTCTTCTCCATCACTCCATTAGGCATACAAAATTGGTCAACATGTCTTCTGATAGTACAACTAGTAGGAGAGGTTTCAGGTCAAATGCTGTTGGTAGTGGATAGTAAACTTGGTCTAATTAATATTCATGGTAATATTTATAGGAATGGTTGCATATGATTTATGAACCATTCTTAAGAAGTTGTATGTCTTTTTCTACATATTAATCCCCATACACTATAGGTTTTCTTCTTGTATGAGCTTGTGCATATAATCCAATTGGTAAAATTACTTATAAAAAATTTGTAATTCCTCCTTTCATTGTTTACATCTTTGGTTTCATGTTTGGAAGTGATTTGATGAACCAAATACTTTAATTTGTAGATTGATGTCACTAGTGGACTAGTAATTAGGTTCACCAAGTGCAAATGTTTAATTCCCTATACTAGTTTCAAATGGATGTTATGTGATGTATTTAATGATTTAAAATTAATAAAAATATCCCTCTTTATAATTTTCACTATCAAAAGTTACACAAAGTGTTTGTAATCAATGGACAAATAATACAATCAATGTTTTGCATGACTGTCATATACAATTAGATGAGTGAGTTATCTAAAGTCTTGATCATGGTCATGGGGTGTAATTAAGAGTTTTAAGGTATTTAAAACATTATTGTTACATTAATAATCAATATAAGCCCTTAAAATAGCATGAGATTGATTATGATTACCAATTGAATCCCTAACACAATCATACACCATTGATATGCATCTATAGGCTCCCCATGGAAGGCCAAGCACATTGGAATTAATAATTTAAAATGGTTTGAACTATTTCAAGGTGAAAGGATTCCATTTTAAATTTGATATGAGGTATAATACTTGTTTAATTCTCATACACCATGTAATTATTCATATTTTACCTTCACTACCTTGTTGACAATTATGTGCTCACCTACATGTGGCCTCATAGAGACTTGAAAAGTGTTTCATAGAGATGTTTTAACATATTAAGAGACCTTATTTATGGTCTTGAAAATTTTAGGATTTCATAATTATTCAATAGTGGAACTATGAAGGGCAAACTGACTTAAAAAGTCATTTCAAGTTAAGAAACTAAGTTCAGGGACAAGTTTCCCTAAAAACCCTAAAGTAGAGCCATAACCACTTTTGATGCTGCCATATGATGAAGTAATAGGTAGCCTAGATGAGTTTGAATGATAATATAATATATCCCTCATATAGTGGAGATACCTTGAAAAAGGATGTGGGTGTTTGATTTCAATATGTGATGATTAAGAGGTTTCCGAATAACACAATTGTTCATTACAACTTTCCAATGCTTAGTATAGAATCTTGAGCTCTCAAGTGACTCTACAATCTAAGGTGACAGTTTAGAGACATCTCTCCATGGTAAGTTATCTATTTATTTTAAAGGCATACTAGTGACTCAAAGGAAATCAAGGAAAATTTAAGTATAAGGTTATAACTTGTATCACCACCTACAGGGACCATGCCCTAAAAAAACTTACCTACAGTTGATGTAGGTAGCTAATTGTAAATGCCTAAGGTAAACCTTGGTGAGAAGGAACATGAAAAACATGGATATATATAAATTAAAGTTTATTCCAAGACTCCAATGGACACTATGAGGACTAAAAAATATTTTAAGGTTTGAAACACACCTATAGGACCCATTTTGCTCCAAAATAGTCAACTATAGTTGAATGTGGCATGATAATGATCTATGAGCATAACTAGTCTTGAGGTTGGCCTAACCTAAAGCATGGTATGAGAAAGTGAAAATATTAGATGAGCCTAGAGGATCTAAATAAGGTCTTGTGGCAATGATACAAGGTCTAATATGAAATATTCACATATAGGTATCGCTTCTGAAATAAGACAACAAAGTCACAGTTGACCGTAACTAAGCATATCAAAGTGAGAGGTAAAAAATGAAAGGTTTTATGATAAATATGTTCAAGCATATCTTAAAATTGGTAATATACACTTCACCTTAGCCTTAAAGTAAGAAAATAGAGCATAGAGTGGGTTATTTCATGTAATACATAGTCCATATGCCAATCCTACACACAGTGAACACCACAAAAGTTTGCATTAAGGGTTTTGAAGATTTAGAAGGGAAAATCATGTGAAAAAGTCTTGAAAATTTACACATAGTATCCATATAACTTGGATAATTCCCTTATACCATCTTTTTTTTGAGGTAATAAGGGAAGTGCCCCTATTCTATCTTAGATAGAGGGCACTCCCAAAGGACCATTTCCTACAGGTTAGTGAGAATATGATGAGACATTTAGTTGAATACTATAGAAACCTTGAATTAGGATGTGGTGAGATATGTTGAGCATGATAAAACCCGTGATACTCATCACAATCATAACAAGATACTTAGAGGAGGTGGTGAGTAGCTATTTGCAGACTAAGTCTACTAGGTATTGATTAGGCCTAAAACCCTAGGGGGTATAATCTCACTCCTAGCATTAGGTGAAAATTATAATGAATTATAACCTATTAATGGGGAAACATGAAGTGTGTTATAAACTTCAATTTTAATAATAGATCACAAAGAGATCATTTTTTGGCCTAGGAGCCTAATAGGGTATATAGAACATGAAGGAGAGTCTGAGAAAGCAAGTTTGGAAGCTCACAAAAACATAGATGCTTAACATGGGATATCAAGGAAATAAAATATGTTATAAATGGTATTGAACTTGAATTTTATGGAATTTTTTCATAGGTTGAATGTTAAACCTTTATGAACAAATGCTAAGGGTAAAAAACACCTAAAATCCTTTAAAACCCTTGCTAAAGACTTGATTGGAAATATGAAGAAGGAGAAGCATATATGAGGGATATAATGATTTTGGAGATCATTGGAACTTGTAGAGTATTTTCTAGGGCTCCTTCCCATAAATTTTAATTTTACCCTACTTGTATAGACAGGGTGAAAAATGGATTTTTCTTGATAGTTTTTGGTGTCTTACAGGTGTAAAAAGGTTTCAAAGGATGAAATTAACTATGGGAGGAAGAATATGACCTAATATAACCCATAATATTCATTTATTTCATCATAAAATCACCCAAGTACCTTTTCTAATACCTTCATCTCATCCATTCTAAACTGACATGGTGAACAAGGAGTGATCACCAAGTGAGAAGATGGAAACTCTAATTGGGAGGCCTTTTAAGGTCTTCCTGATGGATCTAAGGTCATGAGGACTCTTAAAAAGTGTCATATCACCTTTTTTATGGATTTTATTGGAAAACTAAAGGTCTCTTTGGTGCCAAGTGTAAAGGGTGGGTGAAAGGAGGGTGATCATGACTACAGATAGTGATAACTCATATCCATAATAATGTCAATGATTAGGGACATAAATAATGCATGTTGGAGCTTTTTTATAACCCCCCTTCATATTTTAATCATATCATTTATCCCTAGTATATTATTGAGCACTTAAATAAGGTCAAATGATGAAGGTAGTTTCTAAGAAAGTAAATGAAGAATCCTACACCATATTTTAGGAGTTTCATGGTTTGAGGGAAATTTGTCCAAGTAGACCTTTCATGGTATATTATATATTCATTTATCTTGTAGATGTTACTCCTTATCTCAGCTTGACAAGTGTTTTTGTGACTCTTGGACTTCATTCTCTTCTCTCTCCTCTCAAATTCTATAATTAGTAGCCATTTTGGCTCTTGTAGACTAATTCTACACTATGTATGGTGAAGAAATATTGGTTTGATCTTATAATTTTACTTTGAACAATAAATAATATCTAGTTTGAGTTCATATATCATCTTTTCAAAGTGTGTGAAGATATATATAGTGAATAGTTAAGAGATATTCATCTATCCTTGATTTCTCTCAATCCTTCCATATTTGATGCAAGTCATTCCACTCTAATAGGTCATATGGAGTGTTTTTAAGTGTAAAATTAGCCTTAGTATCTACAACTAATCTATGGTTTACTTACCTTTGATATCCCTCTGCATATCACCTCTATATTGAAATACTAATGTTAGAGCATTCTAGGACTTTGAAGTTAGTGTTATAGGTCTTGTTTATTAGTGAAAGAAGTATGATGGTCTTGTGGAAATAATTATGGTGTATCACCCTCTTAGATTAGTTTCATTTCATTCATGCTTTTATCCTTTTTCCCACAAAAAATCATTAGTATAGGTGATAAGCACTTTAAGACAAATTCAAGGAGCTATCCCTTAAACCTAGAGGTTTACTCTAGCATAGGTAAACCCATATAGCTATAAGTATTCCCATGTTGCCAAAATATGAATAAGGATTGAAAAAAATCATATAGGGTGTAAGATTTGGAGAAAATAGTTACTTTGGATCTCATACAAAATCATAAGTAATTTCTATTCTGTAAGATTGAGGTGAGAAAAAAAAATCTCTCTTTCTTTTTGATCAACTTCTATGAATTTCAGAATGGCGAGGAGAGAGATGGCCTGGGAACAAATAGAAAAATAAATTATAGTGGAGAAGGATACACCTTTGATTATAGGATGTTACTTAAATGTTAGGAAGGATAACTTAGAGAAGTAGGTAGGAATGGGTAATGAGAAGATAAGCTTGACCTTTCTCAATTTAATTGTCAATTCAGACCTTTATGATATCAAAACCAAGAAAGGTTTGTTCACATGGAGAAATAAAAGGAAAGAAAGAGATATCATCTTGGAATTTCTTGATATATTTATGGTATTAGGTAAATGGGTTAATAAAAAATTCATCTTGGAGTCTAAGGTGCTTAATATACCAAGATCAAATCATTGGTCCATAGCTTTGCATGTCTTTAAAGATAAATAGCTTCAGAATGTTCCCTTTAGATTTGAGAAGATGTGGTTAGAACACAGAGATATATGACTTGGTAAATCAGTAGTGGCAAGCCCTAAATAGTTTCTACGGTAGAAATATGTACATTTTTCATAAAAAACTAAAATATATCAAAAGTGCTTTACGAAAATGGAATGAAGTTATCTTTAAAAATATCTTCCAAGAAAAGAGAGATATAGAAAGAATAAGTAAGGATATCCAATTAAAATGGATGGAGTGGGAGATCTCCATTGATATTCAACAAGAAGAATAAGAAGTGTCCATAGAAATAAAAATAATCTATAAGAAGAAATAAATCTATTGGAGACAAAAGTCTAGGATAAAATGGCTAAAAGAAGGAGACATGAATGCTAGTATCTTCCACCTCTAATGTAGGATCATAAGGCAAACAAATTACACTAGAAAATTATAAACCTTAGAAGGTATGAACACTTATTATCCTAAATAAATTAGAGACCTTATTTTCAAGTACTAGAATGATATTCTAGGTCAATCTAATGATGGGAACCAACCTGCACAAGAAGAGTTTTGGAGTTAGATCCCTAATTTGGTCTCTGATTCAAAAATCCAAATGGTTCTTAATGATATATCTTTAGAGGAAACCAGAAGGGTATTCTTTGAGATGGAAAAAGACTATACACCTAGGCTGGATGGTTTCCCTGCTCTCTTCTTTTAGCACTTCTGGGACATCATAGGGAAAGAGGTTAGGTAAGTGGTGAAAAATCCAATGAATCTTAGGGAATTATTAAAGAACTTAATATGACCAACCTGTTCCTTATTCCTAAAAAATATGATAGAAGATCTCATACATATTTCTAACCTATATCCCTATGTAATACTATCTATAAGACCATATCAAAAGTCATCACAAATAGGTTTTAAGACATCCTCCCAAAATTAATTTTTAGTAGAACAAGGAGGTTTTGTACAAGGTAGGAAGATTTTAGATGGCATAAGTATAGAGCATGAAATTATTCATTTCCTTTGAGTTAGTAAGAGGAGAGTCATGTTGGTCAAACTTGATATTTCCAAGGCCTATGATAGAGTTAATTGGTCTTTCCTAGATGGGGTTCTTAAGACATTTAGATTCAGTTAGGCTTGGCAAAGTGATATGAAACTATTACTCCTCCCTAAATTATTGGTTATGGTTAATGTATCCCTGAAATATCTCTTATTGGAATCTAGAAGATTAAGAAAAAATGATCCCATATCTCCCTACATCTTTATCTTGATGGTTGAGGCCCTTGGTAGACAGATCATGGCTCTCAAGATTGAAGGGAAAATAAAAGTCATTCAAACAACTTATGCAGTAGAGGTTTTTACTCATCAATAATTTGTGGATGACACCCTACTCTTTATTAATGCAACCCAGTAAGAGGTTAAGGAAATTAGAGATATGTTATAAAATTATGAAAATATAATAGGATTAATGGTCGATAAAAAAAATTTAAGATCTTCTACACTGATATGCCCCCTAATATTCAAGCCTTCCTCAATAGGTATTAGGATTCAAAATAGTCCCCTGGAAATTTTTTTATTTGGGCTTTCCCATGTTCCATAGGGTTGGAAGAAATCAACTATGGGAGAAAGTGATAGATAAGTTGAGAAGGAAACATGGAAGTTGGAAGGGTAAGTATTTGAATTATGCTAGTAGAATCATCCTCATCAAATTGGTTCTTCAAGCCTCAACCAATTATTGGTTCTTTATGTTTAAGGCTATGATAGTTTTTATCTAAGAAATGGAAAAGACTCTCAAGAATTTATTTTAGCAAGGCATAGGGGATAAAAGCAAATTTAACCTGTTAACATGGGAAAAAGTTTGTAAACCCATTTCCCAAGGATGAGCAAGCATAAGGGACTTGTAAAATTTGTTTGGAGAATGGATGCTAATCCAAGATCAAGATGGAGTGAGGTACTTGTTAGCCAAATTTTGGCTACCATAGACTAGGTTTAGAAAAAAAATGACTTGCCATGTTTTTTAACCCTGTTCATAGACATTTTTATTAGGAATAAAAACACTTAGAAACTAGATTTATGATTACCATAAACTAGATCTAAAGCTATGAAATAACATACATCACAAAAACATTACTTAATTCACCATTATTATGAAAGCATAAATGAGAACAAGATAAAAACATAGATAACATAGATCTAACATGGTTCACCCAATGTGGGCTACAACCATGAATGAAAGTTATCAAATAAATTAGTAATCTAAAACAAGATTACAATGAACTCTCATAGCGATAGAAAAATATCCTATAGAAAATGTTGCATAAAAATTTGTACTTTCACCTGCACCTACACAATGTTATATCTTAGAAGTTGCTAAACCACACCCTATAATGAACACCTGTACTTTGTAAAACACGTGCACTTGGACTCTGATCCTCAAAGCACAAATTGTAAAAAAACCATCAACCTATAAAGGACACACCACACCCTGTATATATAGTAAAATGAAGAAAATCCATAAAAGGAGGAGAAATATGCAATGCATATCCACGATAAGAATTATCCAACATGTGAAATCCCTCCTCCACCTCATCAAGCTTATCCAAAAGCTCTCCCAAGGAGGAACACACCATATTCATCTCTCCACCTTCTAAGGGCACATTTTCCCAAAAACATGTGATCTCAACCAACTCCACATAACAAGGAAGGTATAACATATTCCAAGAAATAACCAATCTCCCTAAAAATAAGGAATATAAACCCACTTCCAATAAAAGAGGAAGTCACATGGAAATAAATATCTAACAACTAATTCCATAAAATATGAAATACATATAAATTAAGAATACAAGGAATGTTCCACTCACTTGTGGAGAACATGAAAATTATGCCCTCCACATCCTTAGAGTTCTTTAGGCCCCCAAAATTTATTCCTATGGTCATGTGATAGCCCCGAAGGGCTCCACACTCAATAATCTCCCACTTGGAGACCATTTCTCCTGAACAAAATATATCATTGCTCCATGACCACTAAGGCCAACCAAATCTAAACATAGTCTCAACTTGTCCAATGTGACCACCTTGGTCATCATATACATAGGATTCTATCTAGTATAAATCTTCTACAACTTTACCATGTTTTCCTCCAAAGCTATCTTGATGAAGTGATAACGTAATTGAATATGTTTCATCCTCAAGTAGAAAGCAAAGTTCTTTTCCAAATGAATAACACTTTGACTATCACTATGTAGTCTCCCAACTTCTTGATCATGCCCCAACTCTCTAAATAACTCTTGTAACCAAATCATCTCCTTACTAGCCTCTATGGTAGTAACATACTCTGCCTCTATGGTTGACAAAGCCATAACCTTCTGTGTCTTATAAATTTGACTAACGGCTATATCACTAATAGTAAATATATATCCTATTGTATTTCTCCTTCTATCAATATCCCCTACCGTATTTGAGTCCACATGACCAGGCAAAGTGGTATCTAATCCACCATAACATAATGTAAAATCAATGGTTCCTCTCAAATATCAAAGAATCCATTTCACTACTTGCCAATGCTCATAACATAGATCACTCATTTACCTACTCAAAACTCCCATTGCTTGGGAAATATCTAGCCTAGTACAAACCATGGCATACATCAAGCTACCAACTATCAATGAGTAAGGTACCTTTGACATCCTAATATTTTTAGCTTTTATCTTGGGACACTACTCATTTGATAATCTAAAGTGGCTTACCAAAGGAGTACCAACAAATTTAACATCTAACATCTTAAACCTTTCCAATACTTTCTTCACATACTCTGATTGGGATAAAACCTACTTCCTCTCCTTCCTATCATGAGAAATGCTCATACCAAGGATTTGCTTTGTAACACCCAAATCCTTCATAAAAAAGGAGTCACTAAGCTATTTCTTGAGCATATGAATATGCTATATGTTCTTTCTTGTAACTAACATGTCATCGACATACAAGCATAAAATAATAAAGGAACTATCATCAAAAGTTTTGTTATACACATAATGCTCAGAATGACACCTTTTATATTCTTGTTCCAACATAAAATGATCAAATTTATTGTACCATTGTCATGGAGCTTGTTCTAGGCCATATAAGCTCTTCTTTATTTTGCACACATAGTTATACTTCCCTTTGACCTCATATCCATGTGGTTGCTTCATTTACAACTCTTCATCTAAATCACCATGCAGAAAAGTAGTTTTCACATCTAACTACTCTAAGTGCAAATCCTCAACTACAACTAAACGAAGAACAATCCTAATGGAAGTCATTTTTACAATAGGAGATAAAGTGTCATCAAAATCAATACCTAATTTTTGTGCAAACCCCTTGACCACCATCCTAGCCTTATACCTTTTATTCCCTTCATCCTCTTTTTTTATTCTGAAGATCTACTTGTTTGGCAATGCACTCTTGCCCTTGGTTATCCTAACCAAATCCTATGTTTGATTCTCCATGAGAGATATATGCTTCTCATCCATGGCTTTCTCCCATTTCAACTTGGAATCTACCTACATTGCTTCCTCATAACACTTTGGTTCTTCATTATCAGTGAGTAATAAATAATTCAAAGAAGGAGAAAAATGTTCAGGTGCTCTTCTTACCCTAGAATATATTCTTACCATAGAATTTTGGGGTCCTTGTGTAGAAGGTTCCTAAACTAAATATTTGCATACTTTTCCATCCATAATGTCATCGAATACTATGTAAATTTTCTATTCCTGATCATGTTCTTGTAACTAATCCTTATGCATGACTTTTTCATTAAAGACTACATCTCTAGACCAAAATACTTTCCTATCTTTAATGCTCCATAAATAGAAACCAACGTCATCCTCACCATAACCAAAAAATGTGCATTTCTCTGATTTATCTTCTAGCTTGGTCCTATCCTCTTTCTTAATGAGAGCAAAAGACTCACATCTAAAGACTTTAAGAGAAGAATAGTCAACATTCTTACCAGACCAAGCTTGTTTAGGACTGCCTCCATACAAAGGAATAAAAGGTCCTCTTTTAATCAGATATACTACCATGCTAACTATTTCTACCCAAAACTATAAAGGCAACCCTGCATGTAACTTCATGCTCCTAGCACATTATATTATTATTTTGTTCATCCTTTTAAATAACCCATTCTACTGTGGAGTTCTTGGAACTATAATTTGACTATGGATTCCATTGTTAGAACAATAATCAAAGAAAACATTACTATAACACTCACCTCTATTATCTGATCTGAGACATTTCAACTTGAGACCTATTTATTTTTAATGCAATAAACCCATAAAATTTATTTTTAATTAAATAAACCAAGGCCTTACATTTCTTAAAAGTGTGAAATACATCAAATTTATTTTTAATGCAATAAACCCAAACTTTCCTAGTTCCATCATCAATAAAAGTAACATAATAATTGGATAAACCAATAGAAGATACCTAAGCTAGTCCCCATACATCTAAGTGTACCGGATATAACTTGTGCTCTTTCTTTGGGGGTCCAACCTTCAAGAAATTAACCCACTTCTATTTCCCATACACATAATTCTCACAAAAGTCTAGATCTAGATCTTTCTAACCAAGCAACTAAATAAATAGAATCAACACTACTAGTAAAATATAAGGTACCAACTTTCTTACCTCTTGAAATCTCAAGAGCACCTTTTTTAACTTTTTAAGAATTTACAGTAAACAATACTGAACATCCCTCACTACCTAATTGCCTCATTGAAACCAAATTCTATTTTAACATATGAACGTGTCTAACATCCTTAAAGATCCATGTGTTCCCATTCTGTATTTTAACCTAAACACAACCTTTCCATAATATCTCACATGGTTCATCATCACCAAGATATACATGTCCTAGATTCTTTTGAACATAATCAAAAAAATAATGCCTATGTAGGGTGGCATGAAAAGAAGCCCTTGAATCTAAAACTAAAGACTCAAAAAAAAAATTCATAGAAAGAATTAAGGCATCTTGACATGATTTACCTAATATTGCATTTACCTCATTCATTTCCTCCTTATTAGCATTCTTATCCTGAAGTGACAAACAATCCTTCTTTGAGTGTCCACTCTTCCCACAATGCTAGCATATCATCTTGGATCTAGATCTAGACTTAGATCTACCTTTTGAATTTCCACAATGACCTTTGCTC
The DNA here is from genome assembly GCA_037957365.1 of Torreya grandis. Classification (NCBI taxonomy): domain Eukaryota; kingdom Viridiplantae; phylum Streptophyta; class Pinopsida; order Cupressales; family Taxaceae; genus Torreya; species Torreya grandis. Next base: position 279,353 of record JARHVA010002390.1, on the reverse strand, counting down.
TTGTCCTTTTTCCTCCCTCTAGTATCAAAACATAAATCATTACCTGAATATGATTCATTAGTGATTTTTATTTACATCTCCTTGCTAAGGATCACACCTACAATATCCTCAAAATTCAAGCTTCCCTTGTTAGGGATTGCATTACTCAGCCATAACTAACTATCCCAACTATCAAGTAAAGAACATAAAATTATCAAAGCTCTAACTTCATCATCAAACTTAATTCCAACTTAAATGAGCATACTTACAACCATATTAAAATCATTAAGATGATTATCTATTGAACCATTCTCAGACATTTTCATGTTAAACAATCTTTTCATAAGAAATTTTTTATTAAAAGCTGAAGGTTTCTCATATAACTTTCTAAGTTTATCCATGAGATCTTTTATGATTTTATCATTAGAAATATTAAATGAAATAAAAGATGCAAGTCATAATTGAATGGATCCCAATGCCTTCCTATCAAGTAATGACCAATCCACATCACTCATACTTAAAGGTTATTCTACTTTCCCCTCCAAGGGAATATGTAGCTCCTTTTGATATAGGTAATCTTCCATCTACATTTTCCATAAACTAAAATGCTTACCATCAAACTTATCCACTCTGAATCTAGTCTCTTATCCCATAGATCCTACTCAAGTTGATAGCCTTCCTATGATTTACCACTTCAACAAAACACATAAACCAATGGCTCTGATACTAGTTGTTAGGAATAAAAACACTTAAACTAGATTTACTATTACCATAAACCAAATCTAAAGCTATGTAATAGCATGCATCATGAAAACATTCCTTAATTCACCATTATTATGAAAGCATAAACGAGAACAAGATAAAAATACATATAACACATATCTAATGTGGTTCACCCAATGTGGGCTATATCCACAAATGAAAGTTCTCAAATAAGTCAGTAATCTAAAACAAGATTAGAATGAATTGTCATAGAGATAGAAAAATCTCTTGTAGAAAGTGTTGGACAAAAAGTTGCACTTTCACCTACACCTGTGTAATGTTGTATCTCACAAGTTACTAAACCACACCTTGCAATGAACACCTAAACTTTTCAAAACACCTGCACTTTGACTTTGATCCTCAAAGCCATACCTTGAAAATAAACCATCAACCTCTAAAGGCCACATTACACCCTGTATATGTAAAGTGAAGAAAACACATAAAAGGAAGAGAAATGTGCAATGATTATCTAAGATAAGCATTATCAAACATGTGAAAATCCTCTTCCACCTCATCAAGCTTATCCAAATTCTCTCGCAAGGAAGAACACACCATATTCATCTCTCTACCTTCTAAGGGCACATTTTCCCAAAAATATGTGATCTCAACCACTCCACATAACAAGGAAGGTATAACATATTCCAAGAAATAACCAATCTCCCTAAAAATAAGGAATATAGACCCACTTCCAATAAAAGAGTAAGTCACATAAAAATAAATATCTAACAACTAATTCCACAAAATATGGAATACATAGAAATTAGGAATATAAGGAATATTCCACTCACATGTGGAGAACATGAAAATTATGCCCCTCACATCCTTAGAGATCTTTAGGCCCCCAAAATTTATTCCTATGGTCATGTGATAGCCCCAAAGGGCTCCATAATCAACAATTTTATGCCTTTTGAGGTCTTCAAATGGTCTTTTTGAGGTCTTATTAGCATACTTTAAGGTAAATTTCACAAGTTTAAGGTAATGACTTATGTTTGTCTTGTGTTAGTCTATTCATATCATGATATGAAAATGTGGATTAAAAAGGTGTCAAAGGTTCATAAGGTGTATCTCAAGTCATTTCACCCCTTGACCACCTTGCATGAACAATTTATACATGTTTGGTTAAGTTAAGGTTTTTTTATGAAGTTTAAGGTAAATGCCATGTAAGAGAGAGGTGCATACAACCAAGTACAACGCATCTCAAAGCCAAAAAATATGAAATGTAAATATAAACACAATTTTAAAATATTTTTAATGAGTTATCTGACTTTCACATATGTCATGAATGTCAGATCATAGTCATTTTTATAGGCTCAATGTAAAACAGAGAGTAAATCACTCTAAAGAAGGTATTTTTAGGTACTTATTTAGAATTAGAGGATCCAAAGTGAAAACATATTTAGAGTGTCTATTCACCTTAATTTTTTCATTTACATGAATAAAAATCTTGTATAATACTTAAGAATCCCAAATTTGCATCACAACCTCCATCAACTTCTTGGCAGACTAGCAATGGTCAACTTCATGTGTTTGGTATGAAAAAAGGAGAGAGACTGATGACATGAGATTATGTGTATAGGAAGGGTGTATAATTTCCTTTATGTTTATGGCATTGGTTCTAATATTGGTGCCTTTTCCTTTATGAACAATCACTAAGACTATAAGGTGGTCTAAAACCCTGCATAAACCCCATAGGCTCAGTTTTACATAAGTTTCATGCAATTTAGAGATTTTTAGATCAAGATAATTTTTTTTAAAGATATATATGGGTTTAAAAAACAATCTCATACTTGAATCCACCAATTTTGGCACGTGTGAATAGTTTAAAAGGAGTAAAACTTGCATGTGAGTCAAATTACAGGTTTGAAAGAAAGATATAGGTAGTTGTCTAGGTAGAATTGAGAATATCCTCATCCCAAGTGAGTATATTAAATTAAAATAATACTCTTAGTAATATTTGAATCATAATTACACCCTCTCCAAGAATCAAATGAACCTCCTTATTATTGGCATAAGACAGTCTAGTTTTTTAAAGTCTGTGAGATGTGTTGGGTACTTAGAACAATTGAGGAGGTTCTTAGTAGTTGATGAAATATCATTAGTATAATTCATCCCATAAAAAAAACATTAGGTGAATGAAATTAAAAGATAATAGATATTACACACATTGTTTTCCTTGGTTGAGGAAAGAGATATATGAAGCTATGATTGCTTGGTGGACTATGTCAAATAGGACATACTATTTGTTCATGGAGGAGTAATGTGAAGTGTCCAAAAGTACATAAAATATGTTTTTAACCTATGGGAGTGTATTTAAATTTTTTGAGTGCATTATTCAATGTTTATTTTCCTTTTCTAAAAGCATTGATGCATTTGAGACCTGAATGATTATATACCATTCACTATATCTTCTCAATAGAATGTGTACTCTAAGGTGACTATGAATTTCAAAGAGGGAATTTAAAGATTAAAAATTGCATTGTGATACTTAAATATAGGTAAAATTTAGGGATAATCTCTAAAATAATACTCCATTTTTTTATTTGCTCTCACAATTAGTTGATGGAACCCTAAAGGGGCTCATTCCCACAAAACCTATAGTCAGACCTATCATAAGCATAAGAGAAAAGAACATTAATTGTATGGGTTTGAATGAATGTTAAGTAAATTTTAAAAGTTATAAGGGATATCTATAATATTATCATAATTTAAAATATCATAAAAATACCTCAATTTCAAAGCTTAACATCTAAAAGACTTAGCCCATCATAAAAGGCCCTGTTTCTAGGTAGTATGAGTAAAGAGGTATTAGAGGTGAAAATGATCCAATTATTAGGAACCATAGAGAAGAATTAAGAGTGAAAATAAATGATATCATAAATATTAAATCATGAAAATTACATATGATCTTAGTCATGCACTCAAGGAACCCTAAAAATCCATCTACAGGCCTACAAACATGTAGGTCTGCAATTCCAAGGAAAATGTAATAGTTTGTGTGTTGATGATGAAGCTCAAGAGTGAGATGGAATGTAGGAAAATTTGGAAAATATTTTATTTATGTAATTAATCTAGTTTAATATTGAATAGTGAGTTTAACACTCACTTTTGAGTCCCAATAAATCCTAGACCCTGCAGATGAACATGCTTAATGAAACTCCTAGTCTACCTCTAAGAGTTAGAATGATAGTGTGGGTTATAATAGTAGGAATAGATATTATATAGAAAAATATATAATTAATGCCATAAATGAAGCTTATAAAAGTGAAAACATGTGTAAAAATGATAAAACCATTCAAAATATAGAGCTCTTAAGAATTCAATCAAGAGATCTATTAAAGACTATAGAGGCTTGCATGTGAGAATTCCAGAAGCTTGCATGTTTTATGAGCATATTTATGATTTAAGGATATTAATTAAGGCAATATAAGTAATTAAAGGTGAATATATAGGTATTATAACCACTAATAAGAAAAATAATGCTTAGGTAAGCTATTAGGACCAAGAGTGCAAGAATGCTCTTAAACCTAACATGAGCTAATGGACGTTGAAGGATGTCCATAGAATAAGAGTGGTAAATAAGAAAATTTTAATAGGTTAAGATAGGTTATAAATAACTAAATTATGTGTTTAAAGTAAAATAAAAGCACTTTTTCCCCTTTTCACCCTTTTGACTCTCTTTAACCTATGATTGCAGGGTTACTAGCCTGAGAGGCAACTTATTAAGCTCAAAAATGTATAGAGGATTTTCATGTGAACCCAAGATAATTTGGAATGTTATATACCATTTTTTCATTATAATTTGTGGCATTAGTTCATTTATTAAGGACCTAGGATTTATGGATCATCATTAAGATGATAAACATGTCTTAAGCTACCAAGAAGACTAGGAATGACCTGATGAGAGAGTTTGGCCTTATAAGTGCCTAAAATAGATTGATTGAATTTTTAAATGACCCAAAAAACCTCCATAACTCTCTTTATAACCTTATCAATCCATTTTTTGGCACATGTGGGAGGTACAATATATGAAAAAGGTCTAAAAATGATTGTTTCAATCTATTTAGGAGCATGGAAAGTTGTGTTAGACCTTAAAATTGGACATGGAGCTTGATAATGACGTATTTAAAGTGAAAAAAAATATTTAATTAGGGTTTCAAACTTTTGAGAGAGGTATGGAGCCAAATCTTAGTTTCTAGGCCTAGAGACCTAATTAAGGGCTAATTGGAGAGAGAGAGAGACAAGTGAATTAAGTATACTTAAATTTAATGTCTATTAATGAAAATTTTCAAAGAGATGTAAGAGAATATTGGGTACTCAAAACTATGCCTAGTTTTCTAGGAGCATTTGTAGGGTTTTCTACACAAGGAGCTTTGTGTGTTTTGAGGGCTACAAAGAATTGAAGACAAGTATGGACTTTAGGTGAAAAATGAATTCTTTGAGAGTGTTTTATGGATCCAAGGGGGTTGGTACATGTTTTTTAAGACTGGGAGAGGCATTCCATGAAGAGAGATTACATTTATAGAGATACAATCAAGATTTGAGGATTTCAAGAAAGGAAAGGTGTAGTAAGACTAATGGGTTTCAAGACACAAGGAGTTATGTGAATGATCATTAATGTAATGTCAATATAAGAGAAATATAAAATTTATGTAAGGTGTCAAAGAGGAATGTAGATGGTATTTCAAGGATAATGAAACCAAGAATGCCATTTGTCATTTCTCACAAGCCAAGATGGGCATTTTCTGAATGGATAATGAATCATTGATGAAATAAAGTCTCCTATGCCAAATATCTTAAAAACCAAGATTGGGAAAAGATGAAACATGTTTAAGTACCTCATAAATATTAATTTTAAAGCTTTATTTCTTATAAATTACTCTTTCATGAGGAGACACTTGTCAATTTCTCTCTTCTATGCCACTTCTCTTTCTCCTTCTCTAATTTTCTATATAAGCAACCTTGTTTGGATTTGTGAGCATCCTATACCTAGGTATGGTGAATTCCTACCCATTTGTATGAATTTTATCAATGATAAAATACCATTTTAACCTCCTTTTATGACTTTACTTAGTGTGTGTGCTTGGATGGTTTATCTTGTCAAGTGATTCATTTAGTCTTCCTTGGCATGTTATCCTATTTTAACACCTATGTGTAGTTTGAAATATTATTTTATAGGTCATTTGGAAGAGTGTGAAAGTGTAGTTAAAAGGTTGAGTGATATTTTACATTCACTAGTGTCATCCTAGACCTATTTATTAGTCCTCTTAGCCTAAGCATCTATCACAACCTTCACATTAAAATGGTGATGTGAGAGATTCAGATTATGAGTAGTGTATGTTAAGGTTAGTTTTCTTAGTCTACATGTGCAGATGTAGATGGTTGGAAGTGATAAATTGATTTGGTGTATCACCCCCTTAGTTATCTACTTTCATTTTATCTTTTTTCCTTTTTCTTTGCAAGCTAGTAGTGTAGTATAGTAGAGCCTAATTGATACATAAGGGGAGATATCCCTATAATCTAGAAGTTTGGTCCACCTAAAGGTCACCCAAAACCTTAGACCAATCCCATTTAATATCTCAAGTTAAGAGGGATGAAATCACCCTCTTAATGGTGTAAATATGAGCTATAATAGTTCTAGCATGCTTGGTGGGACAAGATTGACAATTAATTGAAGAGTTTTTGGTGTTACTCTTCAATGCACTATCCTTTAGAGGCATTTCAACAAACATCAATGATGACTTTGAATGTATTCAAGTGGTTATAGTAACCCACATACCATTTTAAGAAAGTATTCTTTCATTTATGCCTTTCTCATGAGGTTTCATGGCTGAGTTTGATGTTGATTTTTGCTTTACACAAGTTGATGAGCTATATCAAATTCATGTTTATCATTGTTAGTGATTTGTTGACCCTTATTAGTAGTATGTTGATTCTTATCATCCTTGTTATCAAGATTATTACCATCCTTATTTACCTTAATAATCATACCAAGATAGTTCACCTCTTTGTCATCCCTTTCATCCCTCTAACTAGCCTTGTCAAGACCATGTTATCCTTAGTCAACATAGTCATACTTCAAATTAGTCTTTTCAAGTTTCAAAAAAACTCTCTTGGTATATGAAAGGTATATGATAGGGATTAATAAAAAAATGAGTATGGTAAAAATGCTCTAAGTCATCTCATTTAGAATATGAGAGACTCATTGCATCTGATAAAGAGAGAGTGGACATCTATTGAGAGATCAAATTCATAAAGACTTACAAGTGACATGATAGACATAAGTGGTCTAATTCAAGGCATAAAAGATAAGATAATAGTTCATGAAGGATAATAGGTTTAATGCTATTAGCCTCATGTACCTTCTCCTATACCACCTCAACCCTCTTTTGTGCCACCCATTCTTCCTCAAAAGATAATTTCAAGTGAGATTCAAAGTCTCCCAAGCCCTTCACATACCCCTCAAGCCTTCCTATCATGGAAATAAATCCAAGAGAAAATCCAAAAGAAGAAAGGGTTATTATTGAGCAAATTATACTTGAAAATAAAAACAAATAAGAATTAGAGAGCCTAATTTATACTTGGAGGGAAACTAATGAAGCTATCTTGGCACAAAACTCCATTCCTCTTCCTTAATAACCCCCCAATAAGTCCTTTAATATTCCAAGTTAAAATCAAGTGGTGAAATCATGGGATAAATAAAGTGGAATAATCCTAGATTAGGGAGTGGATATTAAAGAAGAACCTAAACATATTTAAGTCCCACCCATCTCTCCTCAAGATCCTAAATTCTTCCTATCTTAGAAATCAATTCAATAAGGAATCTAAGGCAAACAAGAAATCCTTGTGGAGAATCTTGAAAAACTTAATAAATTCACATCTTAAAAATCAATTCAAAAGAGAATTCAAATGAAGAATGAATCCCTTATAGATAAATTTGAAAACCAAAACATTCCAAAATTTTAGGGATTCATTAGTGAATAGAGGAAAGAGAAAGACAAGTTCTTTGACCATGTGAGCTCAAAACTAGTTTGTAAGGTTGAGCAGCCCCTCTTTGAGGAAGAAAGTCAAGTTGTAGCTAAGGATCACTCCCAAGAAGGATATGAAGAGGATAATTTAAGTGTGTGTGATTAATAAATTACTAGTGGAACACTTCTTGGTGAAGAGAGATTCATATCAACCTTTGATGTTGAAGAGAAAGGTGACCTTGAGAGAGATGGTATTTCCAAATGTGAACAAGATGATGATCATGTTGTTATAATAGAATAAAAAGTTCCTAAAGATCCATTAGAGGTGGAAAGAGATGGTTTTGAGTCCCAAGATAATAATAAAATAGGTAAAAACTCTAATTCATTCTCAAGTTATGTTGTTACTACTTCTATATCAGCTCCTATCAAGCTTGAAGAAGGTATAAGTGAAATAAAATAAGGTGAAGTTCAATTGGAGGACATGTTTGAAATTCTAAGAGTAGGTTACACTATTATAGAGATAAGTTATGGTTTGATTCATATTAAGGAATGAATTTTTTTCAATAAAGGCACAAATCTAGGGGAAGGCTACTCTCCAAGATTACCACTCCAAGAGGCTACTTCATTTGAATGATTTGTTTGATGTTCTTAAAGAAGGTTATAAACATCTCAATCCATTTGTAGGTACTTTTTCAATCTTGGAAAAAGAATTTGAGCTTAATTGGCCTTAAGTTCTAAAAAATTAGGATGAAATTATCCTTGAATACAACCCTACAAGCATGATATAATATCCATCTAATATTATTCAACTTGATCAAGATTAGCCTTTTGATGAGATAGAAATGAGACTATTTGTGCAAAGTAGCCAAGTTTGAAATGAGTATGATTTTTTACTTAATTCACATACTCAATTCATTAAAATGAGAATTATTGTCACCAAATCTTTCACCTTAGAGGAGGTTTTTCAATACTACTCTAATATTTGGGCAACATTGGAATACTTATAGGTATGTGGGTTTACCTATAGAAGAAGTAGACCTCTAGGTTTAAGGGTTAGCTCCTTGAATTTGTCTTGAAGTGCTTGTCACCTATGGTAATGATTGATTGTGGTGAAAGGGATAGGAATATGCATAAAATAAATATAATATAAAGGGATGATATATCATTAATATATCCACTATGACATCATACTTCTTTCACTAAGAACAAAACCCAAAAATTAGCCTCAAAGTCCTAACATGTTTTAACATAAGTGTTTCAATTTAGAGGTGATATATATGAGACCAGTTAAGGTCAGTAGAATAGATATAAGATTGATAAATCCAAAGACACTTTCACACTTGAAGGGATCCTAACACACTAACTACACTCTATGTAACCTGTTAGAATGAGAAAATTTTGCACAAGACATGAAAGGATAAGGAAAAATAAGGATAAAATCACTAGCCTTAACCATTCATCACTTTTTAAAATTAAAAAATATGTTTTAAAACTAAAAACCATATTTATTGTATTATTCAAATTCAAAATATGACATCAAACTAGTAAGGCTTCTCCATACCAGGTGTGGTATTAACCAATAAGAGCCAAAATAGCTAGTACTTATAGAATGTGAGAGGAGAGAGAAGAATGAAGTCCAAGAGACACTAAAACAAGTTTCAAGTTGAAAAAAAGAGTTTCATCTATATTATAATGAATTATGTGATAGAACATGCAAATCTTATATGGTCAAATGTCCCTCAAAGGCATGAAACTCCTCCAATGTGGCATAGGGCTCTTCAATTTCTTGTCTAGAAGTTGCCTTCATCATTTGGACTTTCATGTGCATTAAAAAACATAATAGGGATAGGTGAGATTATTTAACTATGGAGGGGTTATAAACATGATCCAACATGAATTAGAGGTGTCCCTAATCATCAAGATTCTTATGTCTAGGTGTTCTCATTGCCTACAGTCATAATCCCTCCTCTTTCACTTACCCTTCACACTTGACAACAAGATGTGATTTAGTTTTCAAATTCAATCCATAAATTAGAGTGTATGAAACTTTTCAAGATCCTTCATGCCCTTAGATTCATTAGGCAGACCTTAAATGGTCTCCCACTTAGATTTTTCACCCTCTCACTTGGTGGTCATTCCTTGTTCACTATGCTAGCTTGGACAAGCTAAGATGAAGGTGATTACATAGATAGCTGTGAGATATCCTAAAGAAATAAATTAATATTAGGAGTTAGGATAGGTCCCAATATCTCTCTAAAAAATATTTGCATTTTTTGAAACCCTTTTGTACCTACACAATACACAAAACTATCAAGAAAAATAGTTATACACCCTATTCATATAAGTAGGGTGGAATCCAAATTTATGGGAGGAATCCCTAGGGAGTATTATAAAACTTAAAATTACTTTCCTTCTCAAACTATCCCATATAGATGCATCTCCTTCATCTTTCCAATCGGGTCCTTAACAAGGGTTTTGGAGGGTTTTAGGTGGTTTTAGCCCTTAGTGTTTGTTCATAAAGGTCTGATGTTGGAAAGCTGAAGAAATTTAACTATAACATTACTTGGTACCCTCTTCAACACCTATTATCTCCTTGAGTTACCATGCAAAGCCTCCATGCTATTGTGAGCTCTCAAACTTGCCTTCTCAAGTTCCTTTCTTCATTCTACATACCATGTTATGAATTTAAGCCAACAAATGGATTATATTTGAATTTACCTAAAAATTGAGGGTTATAACACACCTCATACTTCTATATTAACATGTTACAATTCTTTTTAATGCTTATCTAGTGTTATATATGGAAAGGACCCCACTTTAGGCATTAGGCCTAGATTAGGCCTCATAGAGCTTGACTACATACTTGTAGGTTCAAACCACCTTATTTAGTTTATAACCATTTTTAATATTTTTAATGTTGGTACATGTGTAACACCACTTTAAATATCTCCTTTCAATGTTCTAATAGTCTCTATCTTACCTTCTCACTACTTTCTTGCTAAACCTGTAAAATTTCAACACTCTAGGAGTGCCCTATGTCTGAGACAAAATAGAGGGAAATCACCCTATTATATTAGGTGATTTGAATACATGAGAGGATTTAATATGTCATGGATACCTTCTACACAGATTTTTAGGGTTAGATCAAGCTTGTATCATCTCTAAACGCCTTAAAACCTCAAGATAGACTCTTGAGTAACTCACTATGTGTAACCTTTATATGTTAACTATAGGTTGCATGGTTAGAGATTTTATTTTCACTATTTTATTATCTTAATAATAATTTTAGGTGTATATAATTATCATTGATATGATATTTCACATATTATCACTCACAAATTTTCCTAACCTTTCAACATACACCTTTCATTTGATTAGACAAGCTGTAGGTTGACTGTAGTTGTGTTTACCCTCAGAAAGGAGACTGCTTTTAGGTTGATATTTTATCCTAGACCTTGTATCATTTAAAAAATAAAATTTTGAGGTCCTATAGCCTCATATAAAATTTTCACTTGTTCACACTGTGCTTTAAATGAGGACAACTTCAAGGTTGGTTATGCTTACAAGTCATTGTCATGCCATAAACAATTGTGGTTGACCATTTTTGAATTATCAGGGGCATGTAGGTGTTTTTAAACCCTTAAAATATATTTAAATCCTTATAGGATCATTTATAGTCTTGTAATCAACTCTAATTGATAGATATCCATGTTTTTTGGACTTGCTTACCAAGGTTCACCTATGAATTTACAAGTAGGTACCTATAGTCAACTGTAGGTAAGCCTTTTGAGAGGAAGGTACCTGTGGGTGATGATATATGTTAATATATTATAATTAAATCCTTATTAAATGTCCTTGAATCAATATTGTGTCTCTCACCATCAATAGAGTCATCTACTATGAAGTCATGTTATTATGTTGTTATCTTGGAATGTAGAATCACCTAGAGGTTCATAATACTGTAGTAAACACTAAAACATTATAGTGAATAATTTCATGATTTGGAAGCCTCTTAATCACCATATATTGAAACCAAATTATCCCTTAATTTGATCAAGTCATCTCCCCTAGGATAGGGATTAATTATGGAATCATCTAGAATCATCTAGACTTCATGCTACACCATTATATAATGGCATCAAAAGTACCCAAGGTTTTATTTTAGAGCTTTTAAGGAAACTTATCCCTGAACTTGGTTTCTACACATGAACATACTCTTAAAACCTACCTGCCACTTCTTTTGGCTTTAAACATGCTTCTCATGACACCCTGAACATTCTAAGACCTCAAGTAAGGTATCTAAACATATTCAAACATCTTTATGCACTATTTTAAGTCTCTTTGGGAGTTGCTTATAGGTGGGCATTTTAGTATACAGGTAGTGGACGTAGATGTGAGTAATATGCATGTTATCTAGGATTAAAACTAGTATTATAACCTATATCCAATCTTAAATGCATGTTTTTTCACCATGAAGAACTTCAACCCAATTTGAATACTTTATTTTAATGTGATTATCTATTGAGGGCACCTATAGGTGCACATTAATGGTGTATGATTGCATATGTGACTTGAATTGGTTATCATAATTATCCACTTAGAATTTTAAGGGATTATCTTGTTGGATAATGTTTCAATAATGTGTTTAACACATTGAAACCTTTCATTATACCTCCATGAACTTTCTCAAGACCTTTATGTGCCATGACTATAGATGGAAACTTGTAGGAAGTTGACTAGGTGAAACATGAATACAACCTCATAGATAATAATTTGTGATATTGAGATTGTAAATAAAGAGATTAATTTCAAGACATGAGATAAATGAAACACAACCTATCATCCTCATATGAAACCACCAAAAGGATAAGAACTTATGCAATTGGTGGAACATGCCTATAACTAGGCAATAATGAACTCATCTTGCAATATGATATATTTAGCTCATCAAGTCACTTCCAAACATGAAATAAAAGATTAAAGACATAATATAATGAGGTATAAATAATTTTAAATCAATTAAACCAATAGGATTCTAAGAAATATCTCAAATAGAAATAAAACCTATAGGGTGTGTGGATTGGCAAGAAAAATAAAATAGTCAAATTCTTAAGAATGGTTCATAAGGCATAATAAACCATTATTACAAATCTTTACATGAATATTAAACATAAAAAGTATAATATCCATCACCAAGATCATTTAACTTGAAACTTATCCTACTGGCCATACCATCAAAAGACCTATTGACCAGTTTTATATGCCTAGTGGAGCGATGGAGAAGAGAAATGGTTTTGGTCCATTTTTGGGACTTAAAAATCATATCAAGCATAGAAATTGAGTTAGGGAAGTTGAAGAGACATTAAATAAGCTTTTACCATGTGCCACTCTCCTTTATAGGTTGTATAAATGCTAAATCTCCCTCTTTTTCACTTGTTTTAATGGTTTTCAATTAAGAACCTGCAAGTTTTATTTAGGACTGACATTCCTAACAAGGAATATAACATATTTGATGTTGGAAGAGAATTTAGACTACTTGTATATCAATTAAAACTGTACCACCTTCATTTATGGCTCTAAAATGACCCCTAAGTGACATCAAATGACACAAAGACTAAAATGGACTATGACAAGGTTAGAAACTCATTAAATGACACCAAATTGACCATGACACACCCTATATCATGATAACAGACCCCTATATAATTTTTTGGAATATAGGGGGTTGACCTATTTTTAATTGTGGTCAAAATAGTCAAAATAAATGAAAGAATAAGGTCTGATTGCTAGTCATGAAAACCATGAACATGCTAGCATCTCCAAATGCAGGTGAAGGCTCTAACTCCATGAGAAATAATTGAATAGACTTCATTCAATCTAGGAAAATCTTATTTAATGTTATTATGGTGACATAAATATCTTCCATTTTATCCTGGGAGAGGAAGAAATGTTGAGGTTAGTTGTGTGTAGTTGGTTGTTTATGTTTTGTTCCCTAAGTGCTTTATTAGCATAAGTTTGTGTGTTGTCAAATTTTGGTTTTGTTATTTGTATGTTGTCTTTTATGTGTTGTGTGTTAAAGGTATTTTTAGTTTGTCATCTTTTTCAAGGTAGTATTATGTCTCAATTTGAGGGCAATCGACTCCATATCCCAATGGATGTACAAGGCAATTATTCTAATTTGCTTAGCAAGTAAGCATCTCTAAGAGGTCATCAAATATGTTAGCCAAATTTTGGCTAACATGGACCAAGTTCATAAAAAAAACTTGAATTTTCATGTTTTACAACCCTATCAATATTTATTCTATGCCTTGTGAGGTCTTTAAATGGTCTTTTTAAGGTCTTATTAACATAGTTTAAGGTAAGTTTGACAATTTTCAAGGTAATGACTTATGTTTATCTTGTGCTAGTCTATTCATACCATGATATGAAAAAGTGGATTCATAAGGTTTTAAAGGTTCATAAGGTGTATCTCAAGTCATTTCACCCTTTGACCACATTGCATGCAAATTTATACATGTTTGGAGAAGTTAAGGTTATTTTGTGAAGTTTAAGGTGAATGCCTGCAAGAGAAAGGTGCATGTGGCCAAGTCCAATGCATGAAATTTACATACAAACACACTTGTAAAATATTTCTAATGAGTTATATAACTTTTACATATGTTAGGAATGCCAAATCATAGTTATTTTTACAAGCTCAACGTATAAGAGAGAGTAAATCATTCCAAAGAAGGTAGTTTTAGGTACTTGTATTGATTTAGAGGATACATATTCAAGTGAAAATGTATTAATAGTGTCTCTTAACATTCCTCAAGTCATTTACATGAATAAAAATCTTTTACAAGTCTTAGGAATCCAAAATTTGCATCAGAACCTCCATCAACTTCTTGATAAACTAGCAATAGTCAACTTCATGGGCTTGGTATGGATAGAGGAGAGAGAGTTATGACCTGATATTTTGGGAAGAGTAAGGGGGTATAATGGAATACATATTTATGGAATTATTTATAATATTTTCATCCCCTCAGTTATGAACAATCATTAAGACTATAGGTTGTCTAAAACACTACATAAACCCCTTATGCTCAAGTTTTACACAAGTTTCATGCACTTTGGAGCTCATTGTAAAAATATAAACATTATTGAAGGTATAAAAGGGTTTTTAAAACCATATCCTAGTTTTTAACGTGTTAAAATTTTAAAAGGATCAATACTTACATGTGAGTCAAATTGTAGGTTTGTAAGAAGGCTATAGGTAGGTGTTTGGGAAAAAATGAGCATGTCATCACTCCAAGAGAGCTCTAATCAGTTTAAAAAATCTTATTATTTATTTTTAAATCCTCCTTACACCCTCCCCAAGCATAAAATAAACCTCCTTCTTACTGTTGGCATAAGGTAGATTGGTTTTGTGAAGTATGTGAGATGTATTGGGTACTTAGAATAGTTGAGAAGGAGATTCCTATTAGTTGATGCAAGCTCATTCGGATCATTCATCCCATAAAATAATCATTAGTTTCATGAAATTAAAATAAAATAGAGATTACACACTCATTATCTTCCTTGGTTGAGGAAAGATATATATGAAGCCATTATTGCTTGGTGGACTGTGTCAAAGAGGATAAACTATTTGATCATGGAAGAGTACTATGAAGTGTCCAAATATACATTCAAGATGTTTTGAACATATGGGAGTATAGGTATAGTGTTGGAGTGCATGATTCAACATTTATTTTCCTTCGCCAAAGGTCCTGATGCATTTGAGACCTAAATGCCTATACATCATTCACTCCATCTTCTCAATAGAATGTGTCCTCTAAGGTGACTATGTGAGTTTAAAAAAGAGAAATGAAAGATTAAATGTTTCCTTGTGAGACATAAATCTAGGTAAAATTCATGGAAAATATCTAAAACAATACTCCATCTTTCTATTTGCTCTCGCCATAAGTTGATGGAATCCTAAAAGGGCTCATTCCCAGAAAACCTATAGTCAGACCCATCATAAGCATAAGTGGAAAAAACATTAGTTTTATGGGTTTGAATTAATGTTAAATAAATTTTAAAAGGTATAATGGATATGGATAACATGTTTATAATTGAAAATATCATCAAAATACCTCAATTTCAAAGCTTAGCATTCAAGAGACTCAACTCATCATAAAAGGGCATGTTTCTAGGCAATATGAATAAAGAGGTATTGGAGGTGAAAATGAACCAAGGAATGAGAAATATGGATAATAATTAAGAGTTAAAATAATTGAGATCATAAATATTGAATCATGCAAAGTATATATGATCTCAGTCATATATATGATCTCAGTCATGTACTCAAGGAAGCCTAAAAAGCCATCTACTGGCATGTAAACCTATAGGTATTCATTTCCAAGGAAAATGCAATAGTTCTTATGTTATTGATGAAAATAAAGAGTACTATGGAATATATTAACCTTGGTAAAATAATTTATGGATGTATTTAATCTGGTTAAAGACTGAATAGTGAGTTTAAGAGTCACTTTTGAGTCCCAACAAATCCTAGACCATGTTGACCAACAAACTTAATGAAACTCCAAATCTGCCTCTAAGAGTAGGAATAATAGAGAGGGTTATTATAGTAATAATGGAGATTGTATATAAAAATATGTCATTAATGTCCTCAATTAATCATGGAATAGTGGACATAGGTGTAAAAAGGATAAAACCATTCAAAACAGAGAGCTCTTCAAAATTCAGTCAAGAGATCTAGTGAAGACCATATAGGCCTATGTATAAGAATTGTAGAAGATTTCATGGTTTGTAAGAATATTGATGATTTATGGATATGAAATAAGTTAATATAATTTTTTCAAGGTGATTATATAGGGTTTATATCTAATGATAAAGATAATAATGCTTAGGAAAGTTGTTAGGACCAAGAGTGCAATAATGCTCTTAAAACCTAACATGAACTTATAGATGTTACAGAAGGTTTAGAGAAGAAGAGTGGTAAATAATACCATTAGAATAGGTAAATATAGGTGATAAATACCTCACTTAGGTGTTTAAAATAAAAACCAAGCATGTTTTTCCCTTTTCACCCATTTGACTCTCCTTGACCTCACAATTATAGGGTTACTAACCCAAGAGCCATCTTCTTAAGATAATAACTATAAAAAGGATTTTCATGGGAACCCAAGATCATTGGGAATGTTAAATACCCTTGTCTACTTGTAATTTTTGTCATTATTTGATTTATTAATGATCTAGGCTTTATGAATCATCGTTAAGATGATAAACATGTCTCAAGCTGCCAAGAATACTAGGAATAACCTAATGAGAGAGTTTGGTATTATAAGTGCCTAAAATAGATTTATTTACTTTTTAAATGACCTAAGAAACCTCAATAAATCTCTTGAGACCCTTATCAAGGCATTAGTTGGCACATGTGGGAGGTATAATGTATGAAAAAGGGATAAAAATGACTGTTTCAAGCTATTTAGGAGCATAGAAAGTTATGTTAGACCTTAAAATTGGACATGGATCTTGATCAGGAGGAATTTTAAGTGAATCAAATGTTTACTTAGGTTTTCACATGTGTGAGAGATGTATAGATCTAAATCTCAATTTCTAGGCCTAAAGACCTAATTGAGGGCTAATTGGAGAGATATAAAAGTAAATTAACTGTACTTGAATTTAATGTCTAGTCATAAAATTTTGCATAGATTTATAAGAGAATACTAGGTACTCAATACTATGCCTATTTTTCTAGGAGCATCCGTAGGTTTTTCTACACAAGGAGCTTTGTGTGTTTTGAGGGCTATAAGGAATTGAAGGCAAGTATGGGCTTTGGGTGTAAAATAAAGTCTTTGAAAGTGTTTGATAGATATGAGGGAGTTATTATAGGTTTGTTAAGACTGAGAGAGGCCTTCCATGGAGAGATATTGCATTCATGGAGATAAAATCAAGATTTGAGGCTTTCAAGTAAGGAAAGGCATAGTAAGACTAATGGGTTTTAAGACACCTAAAGAGTTATGTGAATGAAAATTACTACAATGTCAATATAAGAGAGATATCCAAGGCATGCAAGGTGTTAAAGAGGAATGTAGAGGGAAATTCAAGGAGAGTGAAATCAAGAATGCCATTTGTTAATCCTCACAAGCCAAGATGGGTAGTTTTTAAATGGATGATAAATCATTGAAGAAATGAAGTTTCCTAGCCCATTCTCTTAACAACCATGATTGGTAAAATATTAAACATGTTGAATAAACTCATAAATATTTACTTGAAATTTTTTTTCTTGTAATTTACTCTTTCATGAGGAGACACTTATCATATGCTCTCTTCTACACCACTTATCTCTTTCATTCTCTCATTTTCTATATAAATAGCCTTGTTTGGCTTTATAAGTATCCTCCACTTGGGTTTGGTGAATCCATGCCCATTTATGTGCCTTTTATCAATGAAATAATATCATTTTTACCTCTTTTTATGACTATAATTAGTGTGTGTGTATGGATGTTTGATCTTGTCAAGTGATTAACTTAGTTTTCCTTGACATGTTATGCTATTCTAACACCTATATTTAGTTTAAAATATTATTTTACAGGTCATCTAAAGTGTTCAATTATAGTGAAAAGGTTGAGTGAATTTTTCCATTCACTAGTGTCATGCTATACCTCTTGATTAGTCATCCTAGCCTAAACATCTATCACAACCTTCACATTGAAATGCTGATGTGAGAGATTTCAAATAGGCATAGTATATGTTAAGGATAGTTTATTGGCCTACATGTAGCTAGTTGGTAGTGATCAATTGATTTGGTGTATCACCTCCTTAGTTATTTGATTTTATGTTATCCTTCTCTCTTTTCCTTTGCAAGCTAGTAGTGTAGTGTAGTAGAGCCTAATTGATACATCAAGCGGAGTTAGACCTATAATGTATAGGTTTGGTCCACCTAAAGATAACCTAGAACCTAAGACCAATCCCATTGCATATATTAAGTTGAGAGGGCTTGAATCATGCTCTCAAGGGTGAAAACTTGATCTATAATAGTGCTTCAAGATAAGTATTTGGATGATAGGATCCCATAGAATTTTTATGACCAGGGTTTTACCTAGAGGCTCTATTTTTTGGGATAGTATGAGGGATGTTAGGGGATTATTATTGAAAGGCCTATTTTATAATGTTTAAAGTGGGGAAATAGTGGATTTATGAAATGATAGATAGATCTCTCAAAACCCACTTAGACTAGATCCTAATGTAGTTGGAGAAAGAGAAGAAATTATTATGCTCTAGGGACATAAGGTGAAAGATTATTGGGTAGAAAATTTAGATCAAGAAGTACAATATTTTATCTAGAAGACTTTATAAGATGAAGATGGATCCTAAAATGAAGAGAAAAAGAGGATTAATAACATATTATAAGGTTTCTAGATACCTTGAAATGCAAAAAAATATGATTTAAAATGGAATGGAAAGGGATAAGGAAAGTACTCAGTCAATGGTGGCTATGAAGAAAATCTCACCCATTAACTCAATCCCATAGAGGGTTTAGTTTGGAAGGGTATTTAAAACTCAAAATCCTAGCCAAAAACTAAATCCTTCCTCTAGATATCCACTCATGACAAAATTTTGACAATAGAAAACTTTAAAAAGAGAAGAATTCAGGGGCCAACTAGATGCATGCTATGCAACACTAGTGAAGAAAGCATGGATCATCTATTACTGCATTTCCCTTTCTCCTTGGGATTATAGAATATATTTCTAAGCAAATTTAATTTAACTTGAAGCATGGGTCACATCTTCTTAGATCACCTCAAGGCATGGCAGAATAAAAAGACTCTAAATGTCCTAAAATACATATGGGGACTGAGACCGAGTCTTCTAAAATGGAAAGTATATCTAGAAATAAATGCAAGAATATTCGAGTCTAATAGGAGGAATAAGGATGTGGAGTTATGATGATAAAAAATAGATTCAAACATAACCTAAATAATCTTGACCTTGAAATAAAAAAATAAAGAGGTAAATATAGAAGAGATTAAGAACCTCCAAAATTGGGAGAGTATACTAGCACTTTATGATGTAATAATTCCTGGTAATAGACAAACAAAGAATGCAATATGAAAAACTATTAAATGGATTTTACCTAATCAAGGAATCTGGAAAATGAATTTTTACAATGTGTCAAAGAATAATTTGAGAGAATCAGGGGTAGGGGATATTCTTAGAGGATACAAGGGCCAATTTATTTCCTTCAAATTAATCTTTATTGGGATTAACATTAATAATATTGTTGATGTCAAAGGTTTGGTCTTAGGGTTGAAACTAGAAATAAAAGCTAAGATAAGGAGAATTTTGGTGGAAGGTCACTTGAAGTTAATTATTTATACCCTAGAGAAATAAAAGAATTGAAATTAGATGATATTTAAAATAATAGAAGAAGCAAAGAAGCTAAAGGTTTACTTTGAAGTTCTCCAATGGAAGCCCATTCTCTGTAAAGGGAACTGAGTGGTCGATTGGCTCACTAACCTAGGCATATCTTCATGTGAAATTGATAAACAAGGAAATATGTAAACTATATATTATCATAGGATATGAAGGATTTGACAAGTATTATAAAGTCATAATATTCTGGAGAATAAATTTAAATAACAAGATTTATTCTACAAAGGAGAGTAGAAAAAGGGAAGGTTATTATTACATAAAATAGTAAGGAGTGTTCAGATAAAAAAAATGAGGGTGGCTCTAAGAGGGAAAGTAATGTTGTTATTCCATAAAATATTAAGGAAAATAATGGGGATTGCATGCATCATGCACGCAAGTCTATATTAAAAATTTGCCTAAAGGATAAACTTGCATGCCAATTCATTGAACTTACTAAAGGAATGCCCATTATTTTTAGAAATTTTATTTAGGATATATTATCAAGGAGGAATTTAATAAGTTAGCACTTTAATAAATCTAACTTATTTTTATACTGGTAAGTTTCCTTCTTGGTATTTTTGATATCAATAAAAAAAAATAATTATAAAAAAAATTATTTGATCATTTTCCATTATGAGATTATAAGAGCTCTAAGATATTTTTTGATGTAGATAAAAATGATAGCTAGATGACAAAGAAGTAGATGTCATAATGGACATGAAGGACCCACTCTCACAACTATCTAAGTAAGACATGTCATTAATTTTTTGAAAGGTACATAAGATAGATCTAGGAAAATTAAGCACTAGGGGAAATACATCTGACATAATTTTCCCCAACATGCATCAAATTAAAGAAAAAAATCAATGTAAAATGGGTAACTCATAGATTTTCTAAAAATGAGATGAAATAATATAGTAGGGACTAAATAATAAATCTACATCTCAAATTAACTTTATCATCCATGCATATATAGTTATGTTGACAAGAAGTTGCAAAAGGGCCAATACAATTAGAAATTGTAGGTTAATATAGTAGAAATGAAATATTTGATACAATATAGTATTGGTACAATTAATTATTGGTAAGGAAAACTAGCTGAATATTATAGGCTAAATGAGTAATATTGATGATACATTTAAATATTTTCTAAATGAATGGATACAATCAAATTTATGACTAAGGAAAGAAATGTGAGCAATATGGATGAAACAATATAACTAATGATGAGATATATAGTATAAAAATATTTGATACATTAAGTATTGGTACAATTAATTATTGGTAAGGAAAACTAGCTGAATATTGTAGGCTAAATAAATAATATTGATGATACATTTAAATATTTTCTAAATGAATGGATACAATCAAATTTATGACTCAGGCAAGAAATGTGAGCTATATGGATGAAACAATATAAATAATGATGGGCTATATAGTATAAAAATCATTATATGGCTGACACATTCAAGTAAAATGTCCAATATAATAGGAGCTTTAACCAATTCATTGATATAGTTAAGTAAGATTGTTTACATATTTAGAATTTATGGTTTTGAGAAAAAAATGGTTTTACTTATATGTTTACTAATTTTTTCTTTGAATATTTAAAGCATAAATACACCCATGACTATTGAAAATAGTATATAAATATTAGATTCCAATTATATATCTATATTTGTATACAATGACATAGTGATTCTTATTAGTTTATGTTTTGGTGGTATCATGGAGATGTGACAAGTGTCGTCAAAGGCATACATGCTAGTGATGTTCCTATAACATAGGTATAGGAGCATTGAGACCATCAAAAAGAATGTGAATGGGGATATAATAGAGTTTGATATTACTCATGAGGATGTGCATGTGATATTGAGGTGCCACTAGAGGGCATATCGATGGTATGTGATGAACCAAAGTCACTAGTAGAGAAATAGGAGTTAGCCCACTAGGTATTTGGATCTGATCTATTTAACACTAGTCACTTATTATATGACTATTTAAGATATATATGGTAGATGTTCTAGATATTTGGTAGGTGATTTTGGGCTTAATCACCAAATGAGTTATGTGTCACATGTTATATGGAGGATAATTTTTTTTCCCATTATCATGTTTAGATGTTTTTGAGTATGACATAGTCTATAACATGTGTTTGTGTATCTAAGTATAGTTATTGCATGAATTTTATGTGACTTTTATAAAGAGACATCAAAATATGGATCATATCATATTATTTTTGAATTAGATATATGAAATGTTTCTTATGTACTACCTAAGGGTCTTACAAAAAAATATCAGATCAACTACCTTAAGTTAGATGGTGGGCATAGGTTCCAACATATATATGTTGGAATAAGTATCCTATATTGGATACGATCCATAGAGAATAGGTGATGAAAAATTTATATCATGGGACCATAAATATATGGTCATGTAGTCACTATGAATAACATTCAATGCTAAAAGAATGCACTTGTGATCAATCTTTTTAAACACTTGACTTGTGTTTAAATCCATAGATCTAAGTTTTTATTCCTCTACTTCTATGTGGATGACCCTTACCTTTAAGAAAATATAATGTATATTATTCCTATTTCTCATTCCAAATAGCCTAATCTCATCCCTAAACTGATCCAAACTTACATATTAGGTACTTTAGATACTTTAATACAATATCAATCCTTCAGTTATATCCCACTCATGAGTAGTGTTTGAATCCATCAACTGCATCCTCCCACAAAACAATGCCTATTTTCTCAAATTAAAATTCACTTAATGGGTCTTCTCACATGTTTTATAGGTTTCATCCAATGAATTTATAAAATACCACTATAAAATCACAATTCCTATTCATTTGTTCACTATATGGGAAGAGGATTTCATATTAAAAACACCAAAATTATTCTAACTACACATTGAGAATAAAACACCTATTCTTTCCAATTTTGAGTTTGTACATCCTAAGTATCCTTGAGATAAGTTTTCATACATCTCCAAAGTCACAAGCCATTATTTAAATGCATAATTGCACCAAGATTTCACCTTCATATAGTATTACACCAGTATTTCACACACACCACCATAACATGGGATTAAACCATTGAGTTTGATCCTTATTTATAGTATTGGTATATATGTAGTCCTCAACATAAGGGGTGTTGAGGTCAGGTAAAAATTTAGCCACTAACCCCTTTTTCTTCATCTAGTACATTTTTATTCATTGTGTATTATCTTGGGGTTCTAAGGGAATAATAAGGTACACCATTTCTTAAGTAGTGAATCAAATAACTTTGATCACACACATAAGACTAACAACTGAAAGCACATTGATCCCAATTTACATAGAGGTAAAAAATCCTACTAGACACCGATTCTCCTTATAGATGATAATGTAGGTAGACTCTACTTAAATAGCATGGCCTTTTCCCATATTCATGTCAATCCTTGTTCTTGATTCAAAGTCATCTCACATAGTATCATAATTAGTTACATAGTTGTTGTAGTCACCTATATCTGAGTGTTAATTAAGTTTTTTCGAGTTTTTTTATTTTTCCCTTTTAGCATATTTCCATAAATAATAAGTTACAAATTATAAATTTTTAATTTATGCTTATTTTATGAATTTTGATTTTACATACTAGTTTCTATAAATTAGATTATATATATTATTATAATACCAATTTTGATAAAACATATTTATGAACCTTATTATTATTGAATATCACAAACCTAAGTTTCCATTAGGGTTTTATTATATCCTTTTAGCATTTCTATCTAGGTTTCATATTTTCTTATTTCCATACTAATCATGATCATAATAACTGAATCTATCTATTATTTCTTGGTTTAAAGTTAATTAATGTTATTTACATGTTTTTTACCTATCACATGTAAAATATTTCACTTGTATGTAAGTTCATTTATACATAATTTAATGGCAAAGTTAAAATCCCATATCAATCATGAGTTGAATAGTGAATAGTTTTATGATGCCTATTGTTGCATGGCTAAGTTTGAGTTTCCATTAGTTACTACTAGATGTAATAGGGATTATATGGTTCCTTTATATCTTATTTATTATATGCCTCACAACTATCTTATCTCATATCTTGCCTTACCATTTTCCATAGCCTTACAGTAGATCCTATGGTCCTAGTTGTGGTCACTAGATGAGGTCAGATGCCTCATCTATAAGACAAGAGGAACAAACTCAATCAATCCCTTTTAATCCCCAACCCATTCCAATATGACCATTTAGTAAATATAAAGGATATGATATTATTGATCAATTAAGTAATAAAACAAATAATATTTCTATGTTAGAATTACTTCATAAATCTACTATTTAAAAATATATTTTATATCAAACATTGAATCAAACACCTATGCCTCATGACACAGAACCTTCATAATTTTCATATGTTGTAAATAATTTAAAGGCTATTAAGGATGTTATATATTATATAAATGATGAATTTCATACACAATCTACTATTGATCATAATCTTTCTTTGTTTATATAAGTTCAAATCAAAATATAGAAGTAAAAAGGGGTTTGATAGATAATGGTTAATGTTTGAATATTTTTTAATATTACATTCTTATAGACAATGGGTATTAACATGGATTCACTTAAAAATTAATATAACAATATCAAAAGATTTTATGATGTGCCTCACCAAGTTTTGGGTTCTATCACTTTGAATATCAAGGTATGACCCAAAATAATATCTACCCAATTTCAAGTAATGCCTAATCATTTACACTATAATTTACTATTTGGTAGGCCATGGATACATGAAATTAAAGTTGTACCTTATACTTTAAATCTATGTGTCAAATTTATACATGAGTGTTACTTATATACATTCCCTATTGATAATCATCCATTCAAATATTGTAAGATTACATAATATACTATTGAGAATCAATCAATTTGAGGCACCTCAATTTACAATAGTGATACCACTGTTAGGGTGTGGAGCTAAAAGCTTCACCAAGGAGCATACTTAAACAGGTTCGGGTCTACACAGACGCCGGCGTCGGTCAGGAGCGACCGACGTCGGTTAGTAGCAGTTGCAGAGGCGCCGACGTCGGCGATATGGTCGACCGGCGACGGTCACAGGCGAACAGGCAGGAACCGATGTCGGTTACCTGCGTGTCCAGAAATCTATTTTCGTGGATGGCAGCGAGTGTTTGCATGATAAGTTTGAGTCGTGGACTCAAGCTTGCGTCTCTATTGTTAGCAATACTATCTTTAGAGCCCTTGTTCAAGAGGCTTAACTGTTTGTTGTAAGAGCATGCTCAAGTTTCCCTATTTTTCTATATGTAGGAAGATCTTCTTAGCTTAGAATTGTATGAGTATGTGTAGAACTGTAAGAGTAGAACATTGTGAATGTTTGAAGGACAGTATAGAGTTGCATTAATCCAGGTTGTTGGATTTGAATGTACTTGAGAGTGAGCTCTTGAGGAATAGAGATCTAGTGAAGAGATCTTGTGTGCATCTGTGAGAGGTGTGGAAGAACGAAGCTTCTTCATATTGTATTCCTATTGTAAAGAGTTTCAATACAAGTTTTCAGGGTGTTTTCTTGTATATCTTGTTCTGTGCTATTTATCATTTCAGTTACTTATCTATCTGATTTATTTCTGCGTTTATTGCTTTCACAAGTGTAATCTATTGTTGGTTTGATCCCCCAACAACCACCAGAGATCATACCTATATAACAAATCCATACATATGAGGTTGGTAAATCTAGTAAAAATAATTAAAATTTACAATCTATATATGATTCATAAAAATTGTATCCACCTAAAAAGGTAGGACAATAAGAACATATACAAGAATTACCTTTATTAGTCAATTAACAAGATCCAAATTTCATATTTATTAAATACATTGATGATTATTCTGATGTTAGTTTTGATAATGATATAAAATAAATACAAGTGAACATTCATGATTATTTACGTGGTTTGAATTTTACATCAATTGGCCTAAGAAGTATAGAGATAATTCAAAGGAAATCATTATATTAGAGACAAATAAAGGAAAAATAATGATAGTAGATGTTGATAAAGGAAAGAATATATATTGCAATATCACTAATACACATAATACTATTTTATTAGTTGTACCATGGACTAACATATTTTTCATATATAGAATTTATAAAGATCAAGAAGCACAATACATAGATCAATGCATTATAGGTATGAATAGGTCACTATCTATAAATAGTAAATAACATGGAAATAATAGATCATAGAACCAATTATTAGAATCCAAGATAATAGTGCACTAGATAGGCCACATGTTATGTTACAGATTCTACTTGACATAGAAATATTTTTTTGCTAAGAGTAAGGAATATATCTCCTAAAAAATTATTAAATTAAGAGGGAAAACCTTTTTGTCATTTTCATAGAATAATAGGGTATGCTACAGATAATTGTTCAACATTACAACCAAAAAATCATAAATATAAAGATAAATGCACCATTTAGATTATACAATCCATACTACAACCTATTAGGGCTCAAAATTAGGTCAAATATGCATAAATTACAAGCATTCCAAAATTAATCCCTTGAATATTCGGGGTTTTATTGAGAATTATTATAGAAAAAATGTGTAAATAGATGATGAAACAGACCTAAATGTACATACACTTGCATTTATTCAACACATAGGTCATGGTCAAGATGATTTACAGAAAGCTATATATTATCAAGATTCAATAGGACATATGAAAATATCAGTTTCATGTGGTCCCAAATTTGTGGACACACTAACATTTTTAATGAAAATATAAAATAAGATAAGCACTATATTTGGTTAGTAATGGTTGCAATAAATGGAAGCTATAGTTGATAAATTACAAAAATGTTTTACATTTAAATTTGAGGATATTATAATCCATATTTTGCGTGATGATATTATTGATAACTTTCTACCCTTAGACTTAGAAAGGATAAAATTATTATTAAAACACTTTAACTTTTCTTGGTAATCTTCATAAGTCCTTGAGATGTCTTGACAATCTAGGAAAGGGTCAGTTGTCCTTAGGATTATAGGAAGCATGTTCAAGTAGTGAGCCTATGTCAAAATGTCATGGTGATCCCCATTTCATATTGTTTGAAATTTTATAAAGAATCCATCTTATGTTGATTATTTATAAGAGTATATAAAGAGTCTTTATGTGGTCCTTATGATCCAAAGTCACTCATGAAAATATGACCTATGATGCTGCAGCCCATGGCCAGTCATGTGTCCATTTAAGCAAGTCAGGAACCTATAGAAAGTGGTAAAATTTAAGGAGATTTGAGATAGTATGAGGAGGTAAGGGTAAATTTGATTCAAGACTTAACTTATTTTAAGGTTTTTAATAAGATGTTAAGGCAATTTCTTTAGTTGATATTGCATTTGAGATCATGCATATATTGCGTTCAAGGGGTGTTCAAACCATGTGAATAGTGTTATTATGGCTCGTAAGAGATCATTAAGTCATTATCAAGGGTAAAATGTCTCCAAAAGGATCTCATTTCCATAATAATATCATTTTAAGGAAAAATTATATGTAAAATAAGGTCTTTTTAGAATTCAAATGCCTTTTATTAACCAAAAAGGGGCCCATGCACTTGAAAAGGTGACTTTTCAACTTCCCTCCATCCCTACCCTATAATTTGAAAACATATTTGGCCTCTTATTTCCATCCTGTTATCCTCCAATGATTTTCAAGATCTCAAACCTAAAAAAATGGAGAGAAATGATGTTTTACAAGTGTTTTCAAGACTTGTATAGACTTGAGTGGTCAGGTTAGAGTCAAAGGAGGTTAGACATATTATGGGGTATCCCTTGTAGGCATCAAAAACAAGAATCCATGATCATAGAGCCAAGAGAAAGGTAGAAATGGTAGTATGGTCTCTATCAATCTCTTGGCAAGCTCACAAGTGCTAGTTTGAGTTGGATGGTATGGTTTGTACAGGGGGAGATAGAGCCCAAGCTATTAGCCAGAGGTAAAGTCCCTAGTGGGGTTGTAATTAATAGAATTGGTTTATAGATAAAAGCCTTAAGATTTATGAATAATCATTAAGACCCCCAAGTGGTCTTAAGCCCTTTGCAAACCCCATAAGCTCAGTTATAAGAAAATTTATGAAAATTTTAAACTCATTGTGACATCTTGAGCATGAGAAAAGGTCTCTAAAGGTCTATTAAGTGTATTAAACTCCTCTAAGAATGTTCTCATGGAACTTTTAGGATTAGATAAACATCAAGTCTCCCTTGGTTGATATATTACAAGTTTATGTGTTAGAATTCTTATGATTCATGAGGAAATAAAGCACAAACATGATCAGTGTAAAATTTATATGATTTACCC
Source organism: Torreya grandis (assembly GCA_037957365.1). Lineage (NCBI taxonomy): Eukaryota > Viridiplantae > Streptophyta > Pinopsida > Cupressales > Taxaceae > Torreya > Torreya grandis. Next base: position 250,870 of record JARHVA010002390.1, on the reverse strand, counting down.
ATGTTCTTCACATACTCCACATGGTCACCATTTGATCATATTAGATCTCCTTTAAGTTTCCTCAATGCCCATGATATGAAAGAAGAAGAAAATATCCAAGCATGACTTAGTTTGTTCTCATGGTAATCCATATCTAGGTTTTAAGTAGATGAATGATGTCTTATTTAAGTGGAAAGGGTGATGTAATAATGTGAATGAAGTCCTATTTAAAAAGAAACAAGTTTCCATATAGACCTCAAGACAAACACTCACAAACTAACCCCAAATTCATTCATAAGCCTTTAGCTTAGTTTAAGGTTTCTTAGCATTGTTTAAGGTTTTTTAGGATTCATAGATTTCATTTTCTCCATTAGGATGCCTAATCCACCCAGTCAAATGTAACACCTTGTTGGATACCCATATGTGTGATGTTTAGGTCTCAATAGGTGGTCTTGAATAAAGAAGTAATAGCCCATATGAGGTCTCCCAAAATACATATAATTCATAATGGATATATAAATCCATAATCACCTTATAGTGGGATTTCGCTTATAAACTCAAAATTTCAAAAGGACTGTATAATACACCTATAGGCCTAGATCCTCATACACAAGCATGTGTTTGAAGGTAAGACCAAAAGCTTGTATAATTACATGAAAGGTCAATGAAACCATGAGAAAGGAATTCCAATCAATCTCAAATTTTGTTAAGATGTCAGTGAAATAGTTGAAAAGGTCAAGATCAAGCCTAACTTTTAAGAATTCTCCCAAATCATCACATATAATTGAGCCTAGGCAGATGCAAGAAGAATAGCTTGAGAGAGGTTATTAAAGTTAAAAATAGGTAAAGTAAGTTCTCTATATGGTTTATAAAACCTTTCTCTTTTTCATTTATCTATATGACTCCAATTTTAGTCAAATGCTTCCAATCGATCACCTATAGGATTGCAATCAAGTTATCTCAAAACTTGAATATAAGATGCCACATACACATTGAGATTAGATCTCAAGTAAATGTATAGAGTAAATAGGTTATTAAAATGAAAAGGGAATATGAAATAATGACTAAATAAGCTACCCATTAGGACTCTATAACACTACATACATAGTTAGTTTAGTACATACATGTCTGCCTAGTCTAGATGGAATACTTAGTTGGTTTGAAAGATGACATCTGTAAGAAGGAAAAATCCATGTGAAAATGACCCCATAATTGTTTTATGGAATATTTATGGTATTCAAGATATTTTAAGGTAGATTTAAGTTTATAAGAGCTACCTAGGTTGAACTGAACACTCACAACACACAGGTGTGTGTGTGTGTGTGGGTGTGTGTGTGTTTATAAAGAGTGTTTGTTGCGGTTAAATGGAGACTCAAGCATAAGAATGTGTTTATAGATCATAAATTAAACTAAATTATTTTTTAAACTCACTTGGAAATGAGGAAAGAAGGAAATAAAGTGACTTAAGTCATTGGCATCAACTAGCTTAAGAACCTAGTATAGGCTAATGATGGCCATAATAGGCTTAAATAGGGAAATGATAGATAAAAAGTCTATCCCACCATGGGAATATATAAATGGTTAAAATTTAATTGAAACTTAAGCTAATAAATCCCTAAATTCACCATAATCACCTATAGGTGGTCTGGTGTCTTGAAGCTCAACTTAGGCCAATAAGGACTAAAACCCTGCATAAACCCTTAGACCTCCAACTCCATTATTATGATAAGAAAATATCCTTGTGAATATATAAGGACATAAAAGGTTGTGAAATTATGTTTTAGGTATAAAATAATGTTTTTTAGGTAGGAGAAGATAGGATAAATGATAGTTTGGGCTAATAGTCCTCCTCAAGATCTTTAACCATAGTCTGCCAATTCAAGTTACAAGTTTAGATGCTCACATCTTGCAGGAGGAGATATGTGGGAAAAAATTATATTAGGTAAAATTTAGGAACCATATAAAATTTAAATCCATGGTGGAGAGACCTATATTTAGGGGGGAAAATTCATGAATAATCCTTAAGACTGTGAGCATGCCTAGATTTCCATGGAGAAACATGAGGGCTACCAACCAGTGCTCGAAATTCACCGTAAAAGATGCATGGGAAAAAGATATGTTAGGGATACTTGAGGGGGTATATTTAATTAATATTTATAGCCTTAATTTTTCAATCCATGTTATGTGATTTATGAACCATCATTAAGATGGTAAGCCACTTTAAACCCTCCAAAACCCTCATGAAGAACTTGATGGTCAAGAAGTTATTTCTGATGACTCCAATGACCATGAGGCACTATGAAAACATTAGGAGGAAACTTACATGAATTTTATGATTTTTTTAGGCCATAAATTTGGCACATCTAAAGCAAAATGTGTAGGAAACTTATAAGGTCTAGTTTTAGGACTATTTTCATGTTTTCAGAGCATGTTTGAACTCCTAAGTGAGTAGAAAGGCCTCTTGGGCCTTTGTAGAGATGGAATGATATTTAAAAAATCATTATTAAATCTATATAGTAGTATAAACAAACCTTATGACTAGACTTAGACTCAATTAAAGAGGTTTTCTAGAGCAGAAGCACCATTGTATCAACTTTTCCAAGGCACTCCCAAGCTCAACACATGCTTGAGGATGTCTAAGTCTCAAGACTCTCACCCAATAATAAAATTAGTTAATTTAATTAGATATGAATGGCATTAAGGGTGTAATATAAGTGAGTAATGGACATGTTCAAACATGTAACTACCCTCTTATAATAGGTGCATGACCTCTTACTACATGTCAATGAGCAATGGATTAGTTTTAAGGAACATGGTGCCTTTATGGGGTCAACTATGATAAAAAATAGTCCATCCACCACACTTCTATGCCCAAAAGGCTCATTAAAATCCACTATTCCAGTGAAGAAATGTATCTGAGGAGTTATGGAACTATTTATACCCCTCATTCATGCTAGTGGAATGTTCTTATATAGGTTAAATGGTATGTGAAGGTGCTAAAGATTATATTTGTAGTGAAAAATAATTGATAGTGTCTTGAACTAGACCTCTCATTCATCATCCTTAGATCATAATCATTTATCATAACCTCCATGTGAAGCACTAATGTGTAAGATTCCTTTAGAGAAAGTGTGTTAGCAATTATTCTTTATTTTAGTCCATAAGTGTTGTTGAAAGATTAAGTAGGGGAGACACAATTTATTGGTGCAACACCTCTCATAGCTTAGTCTAATTTCATGTTATTTTCCATCCCTTTTCATTTGAAATATAAATATGTTTAGGTAGGCATTGAGTTTAGATGATGCATCAGAGGAGCTATACCAAAACTAGAGACTCGCCTCACCCATTAGGCCACCCACACCTAAAGTTGATTCCATTATATCAACTGGATGAGGTAGGTCTAAAAAAACTTTACCTCAAAGGTACAATCTAGATTTATAATAGTTTTTGGAATGTCTAGTGGGACCAAAATTCAAGGAAGTTAGAACACTTACTCTCAGCATTTGGTGATCTCAAGGACCTTAAATTCTCTAGAGGTAGATTAGCATCTAGATTTCATTCTAAAGGTCATCACAAGGTCTTCATCAAAGGGTAAGAAAGTTAAATTTATTGATTTTTATTTGGATTTTACTATAAGGAAGAGGTACCCTAAGTCCAATCTCTATCCTACACCCCCTATTTTTCCTAGTCCTATTCCACACAACCCTAATGCAACTCTTACATCTCCAATGGCTAGACTTAAAAACTAAGAATTTGTACCTTTTAATGTTGGTATCTTCTTGAAACTAAATAAATTTAATTATATCCCTACTACTACACTCAAAAGTCTCCCATACCTCATAGGATAAAACTCTACCACTCATGTTGAACACATTGTAGACATAACAAACCTTTGTTCTGTGCATAATGTGACTCAAAAGATTGTAGAAATAAGGTTGATAGTTACCTCATTAAAAGGAAAGGTACTTATATTATATATAGGTATAACACCTACATCCATCAATGCTTGGTATGAGTTTAGGGAGCACCTATGTAGGCACTTTGAGGATAGAAGTGACCACTTGTCCTTAGTAAAGTAACTGACCACAATCAAAAGGGATCCTCAAGAGTTAAAGGTGGATTTTAACTATAGATATAGAAAAAATTAGGATAATATCCCAATAGTATTTAAACCCACCCTAAATTATGCCTTCTTATATTATTTAAGATCTTTTAAATCTGATGTGGTAGTCATGATATAGTCAATGGGTGGGAATATATTACCCAATGCTTATGAAGTGGTAATAAGAGAATAAAATTGTCTCATTCAAGTAGGAAAACTTATACCAAGGATATCATGCCATTATTTCTAAAGATACAACCTCTTATGCCTACCATTTCCCCCATACCTATACCAACTAACAATGAACATGTAGATACTACTCAAGTAGGTAGGTTGGTTAAACTTGAAAAACTACTTAAAGAATAAAACAAGATAGTGGCCTTGGAGAGGAAACAAATTCCACCCCATAAACCCTACCAAGCTCCCTATCAAGATCCTTATCAACCTTATTAGTTTAATATACCTCCATACCAAGCTAGTCCTCAAGGTTAAGGGCATATCACTCATGCAAGGACACATAACAACTTCAATATTAATTCTATCATCACTTATATAGCATTAGTTACTAGTCAAAATAACTATGCTCAAGAATTATAATGGTATAGACATTGGGGACAATATCATGAACAATACGTTAACTCAATTCAAGTTGATAATCAAGCTTATCATATGCAACACAATCAAGCTCCTCTTATGTAAAATAATCAAGGTCCTACACAACACAAAGAATTTCCACTTGTGTAACATGGAGAAGTTCCTTTCATAATTCAATCTAAATTTCCAAATAAAAAAAGAATGGGTGGAGAGTAGACACAATCAGAGGCTACACTTATAAAATTTCAAGAAGGATAATTTTTTTGGGGTAATGTGCAGTCAATAAACTTGGAGGTACAGCTAAGATAGGCAACCCTATATCAACCAATAAAAGGGCTAAAAGAAGGGTAGAAGTGGTGACCGAGAGGTAGGGAGAAAAGATCTTTCATATTCTTAACCACCTCATGAAACTAATGAATAAGATGTAGTCCCTAAATGTCAACCACTTTAAAAAGGTTAGAATGATAAGGGCCCATTCATACCTCATTTCACATAGGATCTAAGTACTATTATTTTTCCTAAATTTTATTCAAAGGTTGGTGGCCCTCACATCAACATTATAGACCAAATGAAGAAGGCTCATGTCACCATATGAATGTGGGACACATTACTTATTCAAAGGCAGAAAGACCTTCTTCAAGAAGAGCTGACAAAGCTCAACATATTAGACAAATAAGTAAAAAAATAAAGTGCAGTCCTAGCCAACACTAGTCAACCTAATGAATCCTAACTAACCAAGGTAAATAAAATCCCTTCATTCTATATTTCAATCATAATAGGGAATTCCTTAGTACATAATTGTGTGATAGATAGTGGGGCAAGTACATTTATCATGCCAAAGTTAATAACAAACAAGTTGGGGTTAAAATATGATCCTAATTCTAAGGGATTATTGTAATTAGATTTGTCTCCTACTAAGACTATTGGTGTGCTTAAAGACCTAAAACTTATCCTATATGCTTTCCCCAATTTCACCATATCCCAATATGTTGTAGTGGTTTATCTAACCCCTAGTTTTCCTTATGTTTATCTAGGGATTTCACTACTAAGACAAGAGGCTACCTATATTATGATTGGTCTTATATGGTATTTAGAACTAGGTATGGGACCAAAGTCACCATTAGGTATGATCCTATCTCTAGGTTTCATTTAGAGCCCTGCATGCCTAATCTATCCAATGTCAACTACATTATTATTGATGAAGATGAGAACCATGATGATCAAGATCTCGTTGAGCCACTTGAGGGCATATCAAACCCACTATTTGATGAGTGGGGGATATATATCCATGGTTATGATCTATATAAGATCATTGAATAATCATGCCTAGGTATATATTGTATGCATGAGGAGGAGGTAGTCATACCGGCCCTTACCAACCTAAGCCAAGACAATGATGGAGTATGGAGATTATGTTTTGATGGATCTAGGTGTAAGAATAGAAATGGATCATGAGTTATGATTATTTATCCATCTAATAAAAGGTAATTTTTTTCCATAAGGTTCAAATTCATCTTCACATGTAATACAATAGAGTATGAGGCCCTCATTTATGGGATACAATGGGAAACGAGAAGAGTTATCAATATACTACAAGTTATTTGAGATAATGAATTGGTAGTACATCAAGTGAGAGGGAAAAATTTAGGCAAAATCCCATTCTTAAAGCCATATAAAAATAGGGTTTAGGACCTCATATAAGACATTTAGGCCTTTCACATCTGCTAAATCCTAAGAGAGGGAAACTAGCATGCAGATAGGTTGGAAGAAATAGGGGCACAATATGACATCCCAAGTGAAGTCAATAACTTGAAGGATTAGTAAAAAATAAAGTTAGTTTGAATACCCTTAGTACCTGATAATGAATTTAGATAGCAAGTCTTTGACATTGATAGGTAAATATATTTCTTCTTGAAAGGAAGCATAATTCCACTCAAGGAATCAAGGTAGACTTTAACAACAATATAGTGACCAGAGTATTCAATTGAAGATTAAATAAACTTCCTAAGGGGTTATTTAATTTTAATTTTTTTTAATGAATATGACCAATTTAGAAGATAAAAGGTTAACATGTAAAATAAATAACAACACTATGAGAAGGTCACCATCTTTAAAGATAGGCTACTCAAAATAGGCAAAGTGAACACTAGAGAAGAAAGGACAAACTTCATAGAGTTGTTTAAGGATTTTGAAAACATATTTGCTTGGGAATATAGTGACTTGAAAGTGTTTGACACTAGTTTATCTCAACATACCATATAATTGGAATCAAGTGCAAAACCTATGAGGCAAAAGCAAAGATCGATCAACCCCAAGATTGAACTCCTCATGGAGAAAGAGCTAACTAAATTGATTGAATCCAACATTATATTAGCCATAAAACACTCTTCATGGGTGGCTAACCTTTTTTATATAAGGAAAAAGAATGGGGAGATAAGGTTATGTGTGGACTTCAGAGATCTTAATAGGGTGTCATTGAGAAACCACTACCCTTTGCCATATATAGATCAAATTATTCAAAATGTTGTAAGTTCACAACATTTATCTTTGCTTGATGGATACTCATGATATAACCATGTGTTGGTGAAGGAAAAAGACCAACACAAGATTGCCTTCATAGCGAAGTGGGGCATTTATGTTTACAAGAAGATGCCCTTTGGGTTATCCATTGTACGAGCCACTTTTCAAAGGGAAATTGATGTAGCCTTCCAAGGACTCATTAATGAGATGGTGCTCATATACCTTGATTACATTACCATCTTATCAAAGGATGATAAAAACTAGTTAACACACCTAAGGCTGGTATTTGATAGGTGCAGGTAGTATCGGGTCTCTTTAAACCATAAAAAGTGCATTTTTTCAGTCCATGAGGGTAGAATTTTAGGCCATATTGTGTCTAAGGAAGGCCTTTATATATAACTTAAAAGGGTGAGTGTAATCCTAGCTTTGTCACTGCCCAAACATAAGAAAAGACTATAGATTAAAGAGTAGTTTAGGTGATTAGGTGCATGTAATATGACATCTAAGTGAAGGTCACCAAGATAGTAATGGGTAGAGGAATATATGAGCACTTGGAATCATATGTTAAGGAGAACAAAGAGGTGGTTTTATCAATGCATAATTATCACCAAGCAACTGTACCTACACCTCCTTCCATCTGAACTCAAGACATGGTAAGTTTTTTCCAAACAAGAGAATGTCCTATAGGTTTAGATAGGACAAGAAGAAGGTATTATAGGATGAAATAAATTGCTTATGTATTTGTGATGGGGTATTATTTAATAAAGATGTTAATGGCATGCTTTTAAGGTGTGTGAAAACCAACCAAGTTATAAGCTATTGGATCAGTTTCATGATGGGATTGTAAGAGGCCACTTTGTAGCTCAGACTACAACAATAAGGGTAATGAGAGTAGGCTAATTTTATCCAAGACTATTCAAAGACTCCCATTCTTAGGATATAATATGTCATAAGTGTGCCATGTTCACTAGGAAATAGAAGCTAGTTGCCTTGCCCCTTAAGCCCAACCAAGTGGAACAACCTTTCTTGTAATGGGGCCTAGATTTTGTAGGTATGATACACCCTCCATATATTATAGGACATAAATGGGTCTTGAATGATATAGAATACTTTACTAGGTGGCTAGAAGAAATATCCATTAAGGAGGCAAATAAACTTAGTCTTGGAGTTCTATGATAACCTAGTGACCAAGTTTAGGGTCCCATCCATAATCATATCAGACAATGCACTAGCTTTCAGTCATGCAAGGGTAAGTGAATGGGATCTAAATTATGTCATTTAAATCAATACTTCCTAAAACTACTATCCTCAGGGCAATGGACTTGCAGAGTTCACTAATAAGAACTTAATCAAGATCATAAAGAGAATTATGAAAGACAAATAGAGGGAGTGGTATACCAAAGTAAGGATAGCCTTATGGGTAGATAGGATAATCCATATGAGAGCTACTAGTAATTATACATACCTTATTATTTATGGAAAAGAGGCAAGGATACCCATATCACTTGAGTTTTCAATTTTGAAACTCACACATCAGCTTGAGATAATGGAGAATGATGACATAGAAGTGAGGATGCATGAATTTAAAGAGGTAGAAAGGATAAGATATAATGCTATGCATGTTATATGGTCCCATCAAGATCAAGTAAAGAGGTCTTTGAATTATGTATTTACCTCAAGGACTTTCCAAGAAGGTGATATTATGCTTAAGTGGTATTAAGACTAAGCTAAACTAGGTAAGCACTCAAAGTTTGACATCATATGGAGTAGACCTTATATCATCACTAGATACAAGGAGCACAATGCATTCTAGTTGTCAAGATTGAATGATGAGGAACTCCCTATCCCTATCAATGGGGTTTTCCTTAAGTATTGTTATTTAAGATCATATATATTGTCCTTGTACATAGTAGTTAGGTGTTTAATTTCTTAAAGCATTATTGCATAAGTGCCTTTATTAGTTAGTTGTTTTATTCATTTTTTAGGTGTTTATGTGTTGGTTTTATATTTGTGTCCTTGTTGTGAGTGGTAAGGTTGTTATAGTCCTTAAAATCTTGTAAGGTGTTAGGCTTGATTGGTATTTCAAGTAAAGAATTCATCTCAATTGAGTCATGACCATCATGTATGAGACAACTAGTTCTCTTGACCAGTAGATAGGTCAACTCCTGGGAGTCACCAATGATGTTGATACATTTCTACCCTTGTACTTAGAAAGGATAAAATTATTCTCAAAAGACTTGAACTTGTCCTTGGTCATCTTCATAAGTCCTTGAAATGTCTTGATAGTCAAGGAGAGGGTCAGTTGTATTTAGGATTATAGACAACATGTTCAAGTAGTGAACTTATGTCAAAATGCCATGGTGATCCCCATCTCATATTGTTTGAACTTGTTTCAAGAATCCATCTTATGTTGATTATGTATAAGATTATATAAAAAGTCTTGATGTGGTCCTTATGATCCAAAATAACTCATGAAAATATGACCTATGACACTATAACCCATGGCCAGTCATGTGTCCATTTAAGCATGCCAAGAACCTATAGAAAGTGATAAAATTCAAGGAGATTAGACCTAGAATGAGGAGCAAAGGGTAAATTTGTTTCAAGACTTAGCTTATTTTAAGGCTTTTTAGAAGATGTTAAGGTAATTTCTTTAGTTGATATTGCATTTAAGATCATGCATATATTGTCTTCAAGGGGTGTTCAAACCATGTGAATAGTGTTATTATGGCCCGTAGGACATCATTAAGTCATTATCAAGTGTAAAATATCTCCAAAAATATCTCATGGCCATAATAATGTCATTTTGAAGCAAATTTATATGTAAAATAAGGCCTTTTCAAAAATCAAATGCCTTTCATTAACCAAAAAGGGGTCCATGAGCTTGAAAAGGTGACTTTTCAGCTTCCCTCCATCCCTAACCTATGATTTGAAAACACATTTGGCCTCTTATTTCCCTCCTCTTATCCTAAAATGGTTTTCAAGACCTCAAACCTAAAAAAAATAGAGAAATAATGTTTTTTAAGTGTTTTCAATACCTATACGGACTTGTATGGTCAGGTTAAAGTCAGAAGAGGTCATAAATATTATGGGATATCCCTTGCAGGCATCACAAAGAAGAATACATTCTCATAGAGCTAAGAGAAAGGAGGAAATGGTTGGATGGTCTCTATCAAGATCTTGGCAAGCTCACAAAGGCTAGTTTGAGTTAGATAGTACGGTCTGTACAGGGGGATTCAAAGCACGGTCTGTACAGGGGGATTCAAAGCCCAAGCTCTTAGCTAGAGGTAAAGTCCCTAGTGGCCTTGTAATTAATGGAATTGGTTTATATATCAAATCCCTTAGATTTATGAATAATCATTAAGACTCCCAAGTGGTCTTAAACCCTTTGCAAACACTATAAGCTTAGTTATAGGCAAATTTATGAAAAAATTAAGCTCATTGTGACATCTTGAGCATGGGGAAAGGTATTCAAAGGTATTTTAAGTGTATTAAGCTCTTATAATAATGTTTTCATGGAACTTGTAGGATTAGATCAACATAAAGTCTCCCTTGGTTAGTAGATTATAGGTTTATGTGTTGGAATTCCTATGCTTCATGAGGAAATAGAACACAAACATGGTTAGTGTAAAGTTTATATGCTTCCCCCATGTCCCTCACATACTCCAAATGGTTACCATTTGATCATATCTTATCTCCATCAAGTTTGCTCAATGCCCACCGTATTAAAGAAGAAAAAAAACTCTAAGCATGACTTAGTTTGTTCTCATGACAATCCATATATAGGTTACAAGTATATGAATGATGTCTTATTTAGGTGGCAGAGGTGATATAATAATGTGGATGAGCTCCTATTTTTTTATAAACAAGATTTCATATGGCCCTCAAGACAAACACTCACAAACCAACCCCAAATGCATTCATAAGCCTTTAGCATAGTTTAAGGTTTCTTAGCATTATTTAAGGTTTTTGATGATTCATAGGTTTCATTTTCTCTATTAGGATGCCTGTCCACCCAGTAAAATGCAAAACCTTGTTGGATACCCATATGGGGGATGTTTAGGTCTCAATAGGTGGTCTTAAAAAGAGAAGTAACAGTCCATATGAGGTCTCCCAAAAGACATATCCTTTATAATGGATATATCAAGCCATTTTCACCTTATAGTGGGCTTTGGATTACAAATTACAAATTTTAAAAGGATTGTATAATACACCTATAGGCCTAGATAATCATGCACAAGCCTGTGTATGAAGGTAAGACCAAAAGATTGTATAATGCAATGAAATGTCAATGAAACCATCAGAAAGGAATTAAAATAAAGCTTGGCTATTGTTAAGATGTTAAGGTCAAGTTCAAGCCCAACTTTAAATAATTCTCCCAAATCATCACCTACAACTGGGCCTAGGAAAATACAATAAAAGATTATATAATTGCGAGAATGATTATATTAAGAGAGGTTATTGAAGTTTAAAAGAGGTCAATTGAGTTCCTTTTATGGTGTATAAAACTTTTCTTTTACTCATTTATCTATATAAGGATTCTAATTGCAGTTATACTTCCAATCATCACCTACATGCTTGTAGTCAAGTTGTATCTAAACTTGAATATAACATACCACATACACATTGAGTTTGGATCTCAAGAAAATGGATAGAATAAAAAGGTTATAGAAATTCAAATTTAATTATAAATAATGACTAAATAAGCTACCCAATAGGACTCTCTAACCCTGCATACATAGTTGGTTTAGTACATACAGGTCTGCCTAGTCTAAATGAAATACTTAGTTGGTTTGAAGTATGATATTTATAATAAGGAAAAAACCATATGAAAATGAACCCATGATGGTGTTATGGCATCTATATGGTCTTAAATATCTTTTAAGGTAGATTCAATTTTAGAAGAGCTACCTAGGTCTGACTGAGCACTCACAACACATAAGCCTGTGCGTGTGTGGTTATAAAGAGTGATTGTTGTAGGTAAAGGGAGATTAAATCCTAAAAATGTGTTGATATATCTTGAAGTACAATATATGAGGGTTTTAAATCCATTTTAAGTGAGTAAATAAGTAAACAAGGCTACTCAAGACATTGGCATCAACTAGCTTAAGAACCTAGTATAGGCTAATGATGGCCATAACAAACTTAAAGAGGATAAATGATGGAGAAAAAATCTAGGTCACCATGGGAATATATAAAGGGTTAAAATTGAATTTAAAAGGATGATAATAAGGCCTTAAAGTCACAATAAGAATGTATAGGTGGTCTGGTGTCTTGAAGCTTAGTTTAGGCCTATAGGGCCTAAAACCCTGAATAAACCCTCAAACCTCCAACTCCATTCTTGTCATAAGACAAGATCCTTAAGAAAATGTAAGTCCATAAAAGGTTTGGAATGATGGTATAGGTCTCAAATGAGGTGTTTCATGTAGGAAAAGACATGATAAATGACAATTTAGCCTAATATCCATCCTCAAGCTCTCTACCATAGTCTTCTAATTTGAGCTATAAGTTTGGATGCTCACATATTATAGGAGGAAATGCATGGGTCTTAGTGATATTATGGAAGTTTGAGTACCCATATATACTTTACATACATGGTGGAGAGAGATGGATTCATGGGGGTATCTTCATGAATAATCCTTAAGACTGTGAACATGACCAGACTATCATGGAGAAACCTGAGGGCTACTAACATTTACTCAGATCTCACAATACAAGATGCATGGGAACTAGATATGTTAGGAATATTTTAGAGGGTATATATAATAAATATTCATGGCCTTAAATTTTAAATCTAGGGCTAGTTCTTTATGAACCATCGTTAATATGGTAGGCCATTTCAAACCCTCCAAAATCCTTATAAAAAACTTAATGGTCAAGAAGTTATTCTTGATGACTCTAATGACCATGAAACACCATGAAAACATCAAGATGACACTTAAAATACTTGTGTGATCCCTTTAGGCCAAAAATTTGGCATGTGTGAAGTAAAATGTGTAGGAAAATGGCTTATAATATCTAGTTTAGGGACTATTTTCATGTTTCTAGGGTTATTTGAATTCTTGAGTGAATAAGAAGGTCTCTTAGACCTATGTAGAGATGGAATGGTATTCAAAAAACCATTATTTAATCCATATCATAGTAAAAACAAGCCTAATAAGTAAACTTTGACATAGTGAAAGAGGTTTTCTAGAGCAAAATCACCCTTATATCAACTTTTCCAAGTCACTACCAAGCTCAACACACACTTGAGGATGCATAAGTCTCAATATCTCACCCACTAGGAGGACTAATTCATTGAATGGGATATGAATGGCATGAAGGGTGGTAGGTAGGTGAGTAATAGACATGCTCAAATAGGTAACTACCCTCTCATAATAGGTGTATGACCTTTTACTACATGTCAAGGAGTAGTGGATCAGTTTCAAGGAACATGGTGCCTTCATGGGCTCAACTATGACCAAAACTAGGCCATCTACCACACTTTTATGCCCAAAAGCCTCATCAAAGGCCACTATACCACTAGGGTAATGCATAGGAGGTGTTATGGGACTATTTATACCCCTCATTAATGTTTGTAACTAATTATTGGTTGAATTATGGTCATCATGGCCTTTACACTACACTTTTACACCACATTCTCCTTCTCTCTCCTTCTCATGTTTTATAAATTGGGCTTATAAATCCATTGTATGTATCCTTATATTGGGAATGAGAAATTTATACCCATTTTATCTTGCAACCTTAATATAATATAAGAACTAATCTAACCTTTTTCATACTAGTTTTTAGTGTGTGTTTGCTTTTCTGATTTGCATAAGTGGTTATCTTTCTCCCCTTGTAGGTCCTTATTTTCATCTAGATGTTAGTGGATTATTCTTATGTAGGTTACATGGTGTGTTAAGGTGATAATGATTGTGTTTGTAGTGAAAACTGATTGATAGTGTCTTGAACTAGACCTCTCATTCATCATCTTCAAATCATAGTAATTTAACTTAACCTCCATGTGAAGAACTAATGTGTAAGATTCATTTGGAGAGAGTGTCTTCTAAATTAGTCTTTGTTTTGGTCCATAAGTGTTGTTGAAATATCAAGTAGAGGAGACACAACATATTGGTGCATCATCTCCCATATCTTAGGTTTGATTTCATGCTTTCTTCTATTCCTTTTCATTAGAAAGACAAATAAGTTTAGGTAGGCATTGAGTTTAGATGATGGATTAGAATCATTTATAGAAAAAATCACCCTCTCCAGATAATAACACATTTCACTCTTATCTAATTCTAGTAGACTTTTCCTAGTGAACACAAGCTATCATTTCTTAGATCCAAACTAGTCATATGACTTATACAACTTTTGTGCATCACAACAAGTTCATTGGGGGCATATTTAACATACATTTTATCATTCTATGACTATCCTTTTTTTCACATTATAAATACAGTACATTGCATGAAATATTTTCATTTTTTTATCACTTAGATTAACATTTCTATATTAATAGATACCCAAGTTGTTGAATATACTAATGTTCCAATTAATTTTGTAGATAAATTTCATGTATTCATTCATGCTTATCATGTTTACTTATTTTATTCATGTTTTGTGCATATTATTTGATCTAGATTGTGGAAATTTAAGCATATCATTATTTATGGATCCAAGCCTTATCGCATGTCTTCTAGGTGGCTGAGTGACATTTGAACATGTCCCTTATGTATGGCCCCTTGGCCCTCTTGTGTGATTTTATGTGTGTTCTTTGTGTATGTGTCATGGACATGACTCTTGTTTGAATTTGTTTTCTTATTTATTGATGCCATGATAAATATCATGCATCTCCCTAGTTTATTGATGTCATGATCAATATCATACATATTCCCCCCCAATGATTTATATTTAGTTTCAAGTACAAACTTTGATCAATTATTCATTGTATTCATAATTGCTAACATATATCTAGACATGACACTATGTGTGCTTAGTTCTACATGTATCATACATTACTAATTTTTCTTAGAATATCAGTATGATGCCATGCTCTCCAGTGTTATCACCACTAATCTAGATTTCAATACTATATATAACATCATTCACATAACTTTGTCTTTTGAGATAAGTTTTTATACATGATTCACAACTCATCTCAAAATATGGGGTATACATAATGTCTTATCTTGGAGACTCAACCACAAAAATCTAGTGCACAAAAATAAAATGATAGTGTTTACTTAGTTGATCATAGTTCACACTAGATTTATAATCAGAAAGCACATTTAGACAACAATGTTTCATTTGGATAGCAACATAGGATGTAGCTATCCAAAACAATGTGATTTCATCCTAAGGATCAAAAGCAACTTTTTAAAAATTGGAGGCATAATGTGTGGCATGTGTTATAGGTTTTTACATTGATTTTCACTTAGTTACTCAGTTGATATTACTTAGTCATTATAATCAATATGCTCGGATATTAGATTACGGGCATGTGAATGGTACATGGCCACTTTTCTTACTTAGTTTTACATTAATTCACAAAAGGAATGGCAACTCATGTCATTATATATGTTGTATACACCAAATTCATACCATACTATTTTTCACCAAAAATGAATCTTATTCCATCTATAGTAGTTGATTCACCTTTTTCACCAATTTTACACCAAAATGATCTATTAAAATTCATACAGGAATTATAAGCCACCTTATAACCTTGAGTTATTAAATGATGTAGTCAAAAACATATTAATAACATTATCCTAAAAATGATAATTTAGGAATGAATCATCCAATCCAATTTATTTAACAAAAAATAAATATCTAAGGGTCCCACAATATCTAGTCAGAGGTTTTGCACTAGAATACACAATGGTTCGTATACGTAAACAATTTCACATGAAATATATTTAAGCATGTGGTCTACATCCAAACCTACTAAACATAAATAATATTAGATATAAATATCTTTATTTTACTCTAGTACTTTCTCTTTGCTTCATTACTATAATAAAAAGAGGAAAATATGGTAACTAAAATTAACATTTAATGCTAAAACAATGAACTTATGATGATTTATTTTACATAGTTAGATAATGTTTAAATCCATAGATCTAAGTCATTATTCCTCTAGTTATATGTGGATTTCCCTTAAACTTGAGAAAACGGATGCATACAATTCATATTTCTCACTCTAAACAACCTAAGCTCATCCCTGGACTAATCCACACTTCAAAATTAGCTACCTTTATTGCTCAAGTAAGGTCAGTCCTTTAAAACTATCTCATTTGTCAGTAGTGTCTAAATTCACCATGTTTTCCTACCAAACAATGGATAATTATTTAAATTTAAATTCACCTAATAAGTTATCCTACACATTTGTATGTCCCATCTAATTAATTTCTCAAAATACCATTATATAATCATAATTCATATTCATCTTTTCACTATGTCTCAAAAAGATTTCATATTACAAACACTAGAATTATTCTAACTGTACATTGAGAAAAAACCAAATATTTCTCCTAATTATGAGTCTATACAGTCAAACTAGTCATAAGCTAAGTCTTTATATATATATATATATATATATATATATATATAAATAAGGTCACAAGGCATTGTTGAAACCCATTATTACATCAATATTATACTGACATATAACATTACACCATTACTTCACACACATCAGTGTAGCATAGGATAAATACATAGAGTTTATCCCTCTTTAGAGTATTAGTATGTCATTAGGGCTCAACATAGGGGTGTTGAGTTCAAACACAACTTTAATGACTAACCATTTTTTATCCATCTATCACATTTGTTCTTCATTATCTATTGGTCTAGGGTTCTAAGTGAATAATACAATACACAAAAGCTTATGCATTGAATTAAGTGAATTTGATCACAACACAAGACTTATAGGTGAAATCACACTACAAATTTACATAAAGGAAATAAACCCTATTATACATTGATGCTCCATGTAGATAATATTGTAAGCTATCCCTATTTTAATAACATGGCCTTGTCTCAAATTCAAGCAAAGTTTTGTTCTTGATTCATAGTCATCTCACATAGTGTCATCATACGTTACATATTTTTTTACAGTCACCTAAATCCCAAATTTAAGTTGTTTTTTCTTTTGTATTTTTCCCTTTTAACATCTTTCCATAAATATTAAGTTCTAAATAAAAAAAATTTAATTTATGCTTATTTTATACATTCTAATTTTACACATCAGTTTGTTTAAATTGATTAGATGTATTCTTATAATCCATAATTCGATAAAAATATACCATAATGACTATCAAAAATACAAGTTCATGGCTTAGTTAAGATGACAAGATACAACAAATTATGGGTAGAGTTATACTCTTATGCATGCGTTTTGGGATAGTTTGGATATGACCACCCTATAACACCACTTGTAATGAAAACATTTACCCATTGAAATAAATAAGGAACTAATAGTTTTAAGCATATATGAAAGTGGGTAAAACTCAATTGTTAGAAATGTAAAATAAATATTACAATAAAGTAAAAATGGGTTTAATAAAGATTGTATTTACAAGATTAATTGATGAAATTAATCTTATTTATGAGTTGGTATGTTGGTTGTATAAAAAATACCTCAATAAAATATATAATTTACTAACCTATTTGGATATGGGCCATTCAAATGTCCCTCAAGTGTGATTCAAGGTACGTATTGGGCATTGGATAAGGGAAAAATAAAGTGTGCCTAATTAAATATATAGAGTGTACCTTAGATGATTCTTAACTAGGAAAAATTGTAATACTTTATTATTTATTCCTCCTCACAGCCATTAGTCTAATAACTTATGCATATAGACACCAAGAGAGAATAGTGTCTCATCTATTATAATATCCTAAAATATATGTATTTAACCTTAAATTAAATTAATAAAAAAATATGTGTTTTATATCTATTATATAATTATATGAGTGTGTAGAATGTATAATGTTTAAATATTAAAATAGAAATTACAATATAAAATTTAATATTTTTGAATTTAGGTCTAGAAGATTGCCCTTGAAATTTTGATATCAAAACCATGATATAAAGCTTTTATGCAATAAAACTCAATATTTCATATTTTTATTGCTCATATTTCTTCTTTGTATAGTATTTAGAGACTAAAAATGAGGCATGATAAAGTTTTCTTCTTTTATCACTAATTAGGCATAGATCATTGAAATTTTTCATGCATTAAACTACCCATAATTCATGTCATAAATATCTTATATAATAAATAATAGCAACCCACCATGCTTTCAATTTAAGTGATAACTATATAAAATTTAAGTGTGATTATATTTTCCAATCAAACAAGGAGACATAAAATAAATCAATGCTCAAATAATAGTTATATAAAAAAGTGGAATCTGAAATAACATTTGATATTATGAATGAGAATATAGACTTAAATATATATCCATTATTGTGTGTGTGTGTGTGTGTGTGTGTGTGTGTGTGTGTGTGTGTGTGTGTGTGTGTGTGTGTGTGTGTGTGTGTGTGTGTGTGTGTGTGTGTGTGTGTAATGGAGACTAAAGATTTACTAGTGAACCTGTACTCATAAGGACATTTTAAGGAGGTTTCCTATCTTTTATAGTAACCATTTTTAAATATAAATTTATTACAAAGGTATCATTTCATGGGTGCCATTATGATTGAATTGTTAAGATTAATTACAAGGTTTCATAAAATAAAAATTAAAAATATAGAGACCTAAAAAATAATAATAAACATATAACAACCTATAATGACAGTAATTCACTTGACAAAATTATGTCATTGAAATCTCATTTCTTGTCTCTCATTTTCCCAATGTATTTATTTTCACTATTACAAAATCAAACTTCCAACACCTTCAATCACGTAAAATGTGCAATGGCACTCAAGTATACTAATAACATATTTCAATATAATAATAAATAATGACGCTTTATTCCTCATCATAAGCTATGATTTTTTAACATTTATTTATTTTGTTTCAGTCCCAACATAGAGATATAAAATAGTAAAATTACATGAAATGAAATAATTTTTTTATGTTATCATCTTCAATATCATTAGAAATATAATAATCATAAACAATAAGTTTCAATTAAAAATTAGATAGAAATATGTAAACACATGCTTTGTTTTAGTCTCTTTTTTGTCTTGTAAAAATTGTCCCATCATCTAAATTTTTTTATTGGAATTAAATCAATGAAAGAGATTGAAAAAAGTGATTAAAAAAAAAAAACAAATAAATCAATTATACATAAATATTTAATTATAGAATGGAAATATATGGAGACATTTTTATTTAAACGTAAAAAAAATAAAAAATAAAAGAAGAAAAAAAAATCTAAATGAAGGTTGAGATAACATTTTTTATTAATCAAACATAAAATGTTTAAGTTATTAGACTTGTAAACTAAAGAACCTACTTTACTCAATTTATGGAACACATCATAATAATACTTGTAACCTTAAACATTGATGGTTATGTCTTAAGTGACATGGAGCCTTCCCATTACTTAAACATTTATGGTTATGTTTTCGAGCCTTACGTAACAAAAATAAGTATTATTGAGTATCATGGCAAAAGTG
This sequence comes from Torreya grandis, assembly GCA_037957365.1. Classification (NCBI taxonomy): domain Eukaryota; kingdom Viridiplantae; phylum Streptophyta; class Pinopsida; order Cupressales; family Taxaceae; genus Torreya; species Torreya grandis. Next base: position 231,059 of record JARHVA010002390.1, on the reverse strand, counting down.
TTAGTAATTTATAAAAAGGAACTACACTTATTAGACAATACTTCTTTACTACTCAAGTGTTTCAATATGGTGGAACTAACAATAATAGATATAATACAAATAGAAATAGCATTTTAAAAAAAATAAATAAATGGTTTTGTAAATATATAAATGGAGTTTAAATGTCATTAATTATATGAAACTTAAAAAAATAATTGATGATTAAATGTTTTATCTTTTCTAAAAGAATGATGTAAATTGAATAATATAAAAATGATAAAAGATATTGAAAAAAATCAATTTGAATTAAATAAAATATATATTAATATAATTAAAAATAAATAAAAATAAGATAATATATTTGAGATCAAAATTTTAAATAAGTACTAAAACATAAAATATTTATTTATCGAAGTGAATTTAAAAGATAAGAAATAATTTACATGATCAACTCTAAAGAACAAAACTATGATGAATAATAATGCTTATGCCAAAATACAACATAAAAAAAATTGGAAAATGCATAAGAGAATAATATTATCAATATGTTTATTACAAGATTGACACACTCCAAATTTCTTTAAGTGAGATAATTGGTTTTGAAAATTAATAGTTTGTTATATAAAATAGTTATTAGGTAGTCATATCAAACTTATGTAGGAATGCACTTAATTAAGAATAATATAATTATGAATTTTGTCAAATCCTATGTGCACCCAAAATAATTCTCTTATTAGAGATTAGGATAATCAACTGTAAATAAACATAGAAATAGATAATTAAATACTTTGTCTATAAAAGTCTAAACCCCTCTCTTAAGTGAACATTGGGGAGAGTAAGAAAAAAAAATATATGGGTGGTCCCATATAATATGCCTAATAAGGTATTCATGTAAAATTAAAATAAAATAAGGAAGGAAGAACTTCATATTGAATCATCCCCAATGACAACTTCCTTTAGCTAAAGCAATGATCGTAACTGAAGGTAACAAGGTGCTTTTAAGGGTTTAGTAAATATTTTAGAAACCTTCTTAATGGTAAGAAAAAAAACCTCAATGTAATAACTCCATCTTAAATAAGCTAATGAATGAAGTGCATATGGATATCAATGTAGTTAATTTTTTGATGCTCAATAGGTTTGCATGAAATTATAACAACACTTTGATTGTCACACCAAATTATAGATGGATTATGCTATGGGAAACCAAACTTATCTAACAACTATCAAATCCAAAGTTCCTCTTGATTGGACTTAACAATTCTTTGATATTATACCTTAGTAGAAGAAATTTAAATAGAAATATGATTCTTGTAATCCCATGCAACTACACCATAACTAATATTATAGACAAATATACAAGATTACTTATGAGTATCAACATCACCTACTCAATCTGAGTATATATATCCCTAAACTCATGAATTTCTTTGTGGTGTATAATCAATCTCAAAGTGAGTAGCACCTAGAGTGTAGTATAAAACATGCTTGGATGCTTGATAGTGACTCTCATGAGGCTCATGGGAGAACCTAGAGATAAAGTTAATATAAATATATATATTAATTTATGTATCAGTCAGGTACATAATAACTTCCATCAACTATTAATACAATGTCAAATCAACCTTAGGAGTTTTAAACTAGTATAAAAATAACACTTGACTAAAATAATGTTGGAGCATGCTTGCAATCATCCGTGCTAAAATGATGAATAAAATCATGATCATACCTATTCTAACCAATGTATATGCCCTTAAAAGAGTGATGAATATGAAGGTTAATAAATTAGCGTAGAATTCCTAAATTTGTCATGCCAATTGCTCCATCAACTTGTGTTTGACAAATTGAATCAAAAGTTGTTACAAGAGAGAAAGCATTAGTAAATGACAAAATTTAAAATTATTGTGTGTATACATATTCCCCACTCAAATATCATCACATATCACTAGAGTGTAACATGGAATGATTCTTCATAAATAAAATAGAAACACACTAATTGAGCTAACAAATTATAATAGAAAGTGGAAAATAAATGAAAGTAAATAATTTTGTAAATGTGTACCTTTACTTACCTTTTTGATGTGGAATAAGAGCTATGTGTGGAACAAATGAATAAAGGCATCCAATTTGTTGAATAAGTGATGAACCTAAAAATAAGATAAAATTTAATTTTTTTACAAAAATATGATGTTATCATGGAAACATTCTCTGCTTTATCTGGATTCTAGAGCTTCTTTTGGTTTATGAAAAGGACTGATGAAAAAAAAGTTGTGATCAAGATACAAAATTTCTTAGTAAATAATGGAAGGTTTAAAATTTAAATGTTTTTACTATAAATAGGTAAATTACTATTCATTTGCACATTTTATATTTTTAGACATTAGAGCTATGTGTTTCTAAATCTAGCAAAGAGAGAGATGATGGCTTGTATATGAGTAGGAGAATGTGTCAAAGGATGGATTACAATGGCAACTAGCATAGTCTAGGTATGGGTGCATTTATTGTTAGTATGTGACTTTTTAAAATCAAAATATATACTCTATTGGAGAAACTAGATGGTGTGTAAAATATATGTAGTGTAATTTTCCCCTAAAAGTGTAATAATAGAGTGAAAATTGAAATAGATAAAATGTAAAGAATTAGGTGAAGGATATTTATAAAAAAATAGTGAAAAATTATTTTACAAATAATACAATAGTGACCAAGATAATGTAGTTGAAAGGGGAGGATTTTCATGACTTGTGTAAAACATTTATGGTGATATATATAGTTATATTGAGGGTAGGATAGAATGTAGTTAATGACCAATAACATAGGAATATGGTTGACAGTGTACACTCTAGCTGATGTAGTTTTTATAAAGGGTTCATTTAGTGTGAATTTTGACATGGTCGATGTAAAGAGGTTTCGCACCACCATGGATCCATGGTATATAGGAGGTACTTGATATCCAAAGAGATAGAGTTATTATTAGTGAGCAATATGTGTCTTATTGTTATTCTTTTGATATTATGTAGATAGATAGAGATACATGCTAGATAGATGTATGATTTTAGAGATATATATGTGAGATATGATATAATTTTGGTTTTGTATTTTATAAATGTTTTAGTGTAAAAGACTCGATGGGATACTATGATGGATATATCTCATCATGATATCAAATGAAATGATACAACAACTTTATATTATATGGATAATTGATTATGTGGTGCCTTCAACACTTATACATGCTAGTTAGTTTCAATTGGTTGGTAAGGTAGCTTGAGATATATGGAGGATATAAAATTGATCATAGTTTGATTTATTAATGGGAGTAGGTCATGAGGAGCTATAGTAATGCTGGTCATTGGTTAAGGAGAGAGCCTCTCACTTGGCTATAGCTAAATAGTTGACAAAAATGTTCTAGCCCAGGTGTCCAATCTATAGGGGAAGGTGGATGGTATTCAATCATGGATGTAGTCACTACAATGAAATATTTAGAGAGGTAATTAACATGCCTCTATGGGTAGTATATAATGTCCTCATGATAGACCTTAACCTAAGAGAGTATTTTATACTATGATTGTATCACTTTATATCAACCTTGATCCACATATATATGTAGAGATATTTTTTGATGACTCATGGAAATTATGGATGTATTATATTTTTAATTTTATTAGGTTTGAAAATGGGGTTGGGTAACATACCCATTACATATCCAAAAGATATTAAATAGAATAACAAACAAAATAGACATAAGACAAAATCCCAAAGGGCTGCAAAAATGATAAGGAAAACATCAGTAAAAAGGTACTAAGCCATCAAAAACTTTTTTCCAAACTTCAACAAAGGAAAAAAAAAATAGGTAGTTACAAAAAATAATGAAGACAAACAATGAGTATAAAGTTAAGATCTAGGCTCCTCTGAGAAAGTTGTGGATGTATTTTATTGATAACACATGTTGATTTATTTATTCTATGAGAAAATGTATGATGTATTTGTTATTATTTTCTATCAAAAGTGAGAAAATACATGGTTAGAGAGAATGGTAATCATAATGATTAAAAATAAATTAAAAATAAATAAAATGGAAATGTATGAAACCAAATTATTAAATAGAAAACTAGTAAATAAATGTTAAAAAATATGATATCAATGTTTTTCTAATGTGTAAGAAGGATTAAAAATGTAAAAATAAAGATATGTGAATAAGAGAAATATTAATATATGATAAGAGCACAAACCAAGAAATATGTAAAAATGATAAATCAACTTAGTAATTGTGCTAGTATATAATATAGAAGAGTATAGTTGATTATGGACATGTCAAAATGTGGCACATTGTGTTTATGGGTGATAGGGGTTTTTGTGAGGAAGACCTAGTCCTACTTGAGGTCTTATATTACAATTGAAAAGAGGAAAATCAATGAGGAATGACAATAGGAAGTATGATCGAGGGTATAATGAACTAATAAATTATATTCATCAAGGTGAATATCAGGGATAATTCCATGAAAAGATGGAATGTAAAGAATCGAATAGGCATTATAACAATCCTTAGTATAAATGAGATACAATAAGCAAATGTTCAAGTGCTAAGATTTTTTTTGAACAATAAAGACCTAAGATAATCTAACTAGTAGATGAAAAATATTGGGATAATAAGTGGGTTATTTAGGTAATCTTATGAAGGTTATATATGCAGTACAAATTAAAATGTGCATACCTTCTCACAATATGTTCCCCATTCATGAGGACCTCTTACCGAGCCATCAGTCTACTGTGAAGATTGGGTACTTGTGTGAGAAATTAGGTGACATTAAATAGTATAATGAGACCTCCTATCCCATTCTACTACCTATCACACTCCAATGGACCTTGGATCTATCATGAAGCCAACTTGGAGTTTGAGCTTCAACTAGAATAAGAGATGTGTCAAGGAAGAACCATGTTTTTTGGTGTGATTTTTAATTTTTAATTTTTAATTTTTAATTTTTAATTATATTTTGATAATTTATTTTTTGTTTATTTTATGATTTGTATTTTAAATTTTATTTATTTATATATTCCTCTTTTATAGGGATATGAAAAACCAATCATGAGTGACATAAGTGACAAATACAATAAAACTTACACTTTGGTTACAAGAGAGAAGTTATTAAAGACTATGTCATCTTTAAATATTCTTAGACTTGCCCACAAGTAAGTGTGAAATCTCAATACTAAAACAATGTGTTCTTTTAAATGAGAATGATAAGGTATAAATGAAGATCGTTAAGAGATACATTTATGTAATAAATGATACAATGATGAATATGATTTTTAGCTAATCACAATGGAAATATAAAAGTGTTGGGTGTCGTATAATAGCCATGTCACATAAATAACTATTCTATTCATCAAAATGAGTTAATAAAAGTGTGAAGGTAAGGAAAAATCATCCCAAAATAAGGAAAAATAAATGGTTGCTAAATATAAATAAATAATAGACAAAGAGTTAACTTTTGAAATTGATTTATCAAATGAATTAATTAGAAATAAATGTTTATAAAATAAAAGATAATAAATTCATAAGGTAAATTACAAAAATTAAAGATAAGAATCATGAGAGTAAGAGATAAATAATGAATCCCAAATGCTATAGTGAAATGTAATTATCAATCCAACTCATATGAAAATGTGAATAAGAATGTGATGTATCACAACAATGTGCTCACACATGTTGATATATTTCATGGCATACATCATCAATAACATCAGATAAATCTTATTATAGTTGTTATAGTAGTTTTTTGTTTTACCTTTTAATTTAATTATCTACTAAAAACTTAAAGAAATACAGGGTTTATGAAGAATACCTATAGATAAGAATATTGTTGTGCACCACTTAAATCCAGTGAATGAGGGAACTTATTTTTGGCTTAGAATAATAACCTGCACATAATGAGATAACTTGGACAAAATAGATTAATAGATAGATAGGCGAGATGTATAGTTAGGGACCAGTCCCAAGAAGTTATGAACTTCCTCAAGTGGATGTTAGCTCAATGTTTTAATAATTAATAGGATAAATAAACACTAAAATTACAAAATATAAAGATGAAATATAGATGCATAATAAAATTATTATGAATTAATTTTCATGTAAACTATCAATGTAAGCAAATTATTCATCCCAATAATCCATAGCAAAATTCATATCTTCTTGTATAACATTTAGTTGGTCAAAAGTGGATTCAATTGAGGGAGAGTAAATAATGGCAAAAAGTGATAACTCAAAGGCTATATCACTCTAATCAATGAAAAATGGTTGAGAGATGATGGGAAAATCAATGATATTAATAACATCATGCACAATTATGGGTAGATTCATCTACAAATGAATTATATGTTTTAAAAGGTAGAAGATTAAATCAGAATGTATTCAAGACAAAGTTTTATGACTAAAAGGCTCAAATTTTAAATAAAGTGTAGGGATTAATGTTGATCCTATAGAATCAATGACAATTTAGATTAATTGATGTCAATTCTATTAAAACTACACCAGATTAAAAAATAGAAGGATAAAAGGTGATAGAGGATAATCATAAAGGAAAACATGGATGTTTTCTATGTCTTGAGAGTGGGATGAGAAGTAAAAGACAAAAATTCAATAACAAATGAGATAATACACATAACTTACCTTGAAATGATTGTAGGCTGAGTGTATTCCTCTCTCAAGTGCAAATGACCTTCCTCAATTGTGATGACTATTATGATATCGGGTGTAGCCTAAATTTTGATAGCATGGAGCTAATATTAACCTTAATACTCCTAAGGAAATCCAAGCAACATTTTGAGATTCAAAAATCATGGGCGTATAACCAAAGAAACACCTATGTATATATAGATCAATGTCAATTAGGAGAATTAGCAATGATCATGGGAGAATCATCATCGATTTTCCCTTTTTAGCAGGAGTTTAGTTTTATCCATGTTGGTTTGTTCTAACTATAGGGTAATTTAGGATTATAAGTGGTGGGTTTGTTAGGAATGGATTTATATGTGGGTAGGTTGTTAGGGGCTTAAAATTTTATGGGTTGTAATTAGATTTAGGTGGTTAAGATGTTAAAATGGTAATTTGTAAAAAATAAACTATTGGGTATCAAATGGTAAATAACTTAGACTTTAACATAGAGCTATTTGGGATAATATAATAATAAGGGCCTACACCACTAAAATAATTATTATAGGATATATTAAATTGTAGTGTTTATAGTAACTAACATCATCGACATGTATAGACATTTACTCACATTTTTTAATAATATTATCCTCATACCTAGAAAAAGTAGCTTCTTTCCCCATAGGTGGAGTTTGAAGGATGTCCATTTCAAATAAAAGTTTCATTAAGTGATTAAAATGACAAGGGGAAGTCTCAAGAGTTCTAAAAAATGAAATTGAGATGGGAGGCAAGAAAGTTTAGTTATAGGATCCCATTCATCATTTCTAGTTAGAATCATATTAGATAAAGGAACATAATGTTGTAGTAATTTTGTTGAAGGAGAAGTGGAATTATAGTTAAATTGATGATGATTATGTGTATATTGCTTGGATTTGGTCAGTATATATTATCCAAGTGGATCAAATGGCATTGCCATGGTTGATGTCATTTGTGTCATATTTGGATTAAGAACCCACTCCCTTAATATGGTTGATGGATGATTAGATATGTAGGTATCAAAGTAGATTGATTCATAATATTTGAAGTAACTAGTTATTAGTGAGTATAGGTTGATGGTATCATATTTGGGATGTCATAAAAATTAAAGAAGCATGAGTATCAATTTGTATCATTGTACTTGATATGATTTGGATATATGGTAATGGAGTAGAGTGTGTTTTTATATGTTTGATATCTGTGAAGTGGGATGGATGATTATCTTAAACAATGCAGAAGTAGGAAATTTTTTATAGTTATAATATGGATAAGGATTAATATATGATACTACATGCTTCATGTTATTAATGTTGACTACATTTTCATCATTGGTTAGAGAATTAGGGTTAATGAAAGTCTCCACAACATTAGATGTAGAAGGTTGAGTAGTATTATATTGGTATTTGGGAAGTGGATTTTTATAGATAGTAAGGTGAGCATTAGCTTGATTAAGATCATCATGCTTGACTTTAGAACCATGATATTTAGCTACCTTTTCATAAGTTTATTTAGATTTTCTATTACATCTTGATTTCCTCACCAAACTTAACTTACTTATTAAAAAAATATTATGGGGTTAATGTTGTTTAATTACTGATGTAGAAAACTATTTTCATTTATGTTAATGTATGGATAGACATATAATGATTATTCTATGTGACTCATTACTTGATTGGTTAGTTGTACATGAGTTTTATATGCATGTGGATTATGATTATTTAATATTAATGTGCTTTAGTATCATTTATATTGATTATCATGGTTTTGGGATAACTACCATTTATAATTATGAGGTGGTGTAGGAGAGAGTCTACTCTCTAAATATATATGGAGGGAGAGTATCATCAGGGAGGTTATTGAATATGTAAATGTTAGAAGTGTTGAGATTCAATAATAAAACCAACACACACCATTTAGAACAATAAAATGCATGATTGCTTTAATTTCATTATGTTTTGATTAATTCATGATTGGTTTTGATGTATTTTGGTTATGATTAATGCTTAGGTTTTATTCAGTCTTATGGCAATTGTGATTGTTGTTATGATTATAAGGTGGTTTCCAGTATGAAATGTTTTATTTGGATAATTATTTTTAGGTGACTATGATTTTGAATTACATATCTCTTACAAGAATGTACCTGTAATCATTTAATAAGAAAGTTTTATCAGAACATATATACATAGAAAATAATTGAATCATATTTTTGAACATATAGTAAAATGGCTTACTTAAACTTATCTAACCTAGACCTAAGGTGGTACCTAGGATGACTTAGTTTCTAAATACCTAATGTACCTAGGTATATAGAATTGAATGTTTAAATGTATTGTTTAATGACTAAGTGGAGGATATGCATTCAAGTTATTAATAAACATAATAATTATGTTATTTTTCATAACATGATGTAAACCCTAATTTTTAAACTATCATTTGGTTTTGGATTAGTCTTTGTTGCTGAAACCATGCAATTTATCAGCTAGTGTTCGATTGTGAGTTAGACTATGAGTTCGGTGGCTGAGCTGAGATATGTGGGAAGCATGTTGAGAATTTCTAGTTTGATGGTGAGTCTTTCTTGGAGTGGAAGAGAATGGGTCTCCATGATATTAGGGGTTTTCAAAATGCATGCAAGAGAATGAAGAAAGAAATTTTTTGGTAGACAAAGGAGAAAGACTACTTCAAGAACTAAGAGGTAGGGTTTATCCTTTGAATTTACTCTAACATTGTGTATTCAAGTTATATAGTCAATAGAATAAATGTATATGAGGTTTTTAAAAAAATGTTTTTTTGAAATTTATAAACCCTTGTAAAGATCATGGATTTGACCTTGTGGGAGGAGGAATCCCCCCACAAAATCAAATCCATGGTTTGATTTGTGTATAAAATGAATATGAAATGTTAGGGTTTGATGTTGAAACAAGATCCTAGGGTTAGATTAATTATATGACTGAGTGTTACTTCACATGGTTTATTGGTATGGTTGTGTGTTGTGTTTTTATAGCTCTCTTTGTTATTTTGTACAAACATTCAAGTGTTTTTAAAATGTCTTGAGACATTTTTGATTTAGGGTTCGAATCAGGTTTTCTTATATTCAACACTAGATTATGTATTTATTTTATACAATGAAATATAGTGAGATAATTATGTATGAACATTTGTGAGTCAATGGTATGAATATTTTTGGACTAGGAATAAACAATTATTTATTGACTATGTTTACAGAAATATTTGTGATTGTGAGTTTATTATCCATATGGATTAGAATATCATCTTAGGTTTGGGTTTTTGTTGGATGTATTTGATTTTGTATTTATGATTGTGTGTATGTCGACTGAGTTTAAATGAATTATGGGTCAATTGAATATATATATTTTTGTGTTAACTATATTTAATTTATTATGTGTTCACTATTAGTTAGTAATGTTGATTGTAATAATTCAGATTTTAGATTTATTTTGGTGTGGGATATATAATAAATATATACATAGGTTTCATATTCATTACAAGTCTGAGACAATATAAACAACTAGGAGTTATTATAAGATAAATCTAAGTTAGATATTCGACTGTGTATACAAATTATGGTTGTTTGGGAATATGTTATTCTGAGTCGATTATGTATACAAGTCCATAGATGATTATGAATTTATCATATAAAAATTGATTGTCTTGAGAGGACTTTGTGATGTTTGAGTATAAACATTTGTATCTTGACTATGTATAAATTATTAGAGGATGTTTAGACTTTGTATAAATGATTATTTGTTTAGTGTATATACTTAGGTTGGGTATACATAACAAATTGAGTCAAAAAATAAACTAAAGTTAGTTTATATGGATTGATTGGGTATTATTTATGATAAGTTTCTTGAATAGTAGTGTTGTCTATTTCATTTAAAACATATACACATAGGCGAGTGTGAAGATGGAACATATTTTATTAGTCAGATTGGTTCTTTATATAAATTGATTGTGTGTAATATGAATAAATGAATGTTTGATTTATACTTGTCATACTGTAATAGAAGTATGGTTTGTACTTAATTTTAACATTTGAAAAATGTTTGAAGTTAAACTATCTAGGGTCTTAGATATTTAATTTGAGGGTTAACATTTTATAAATGAATACATTAAGCTAACGTACCATATGGTACATAACATAATATTTTATATTATGTGTTTGTATTTAATGCATTAAATATGGGTTTTGAATGTTGTGTGGGTTAATGTGATTTATATTTAGTTTAAATATGAATTTATATTCCTTAAGTAGGGTACTTAAAATATGACCATATATACATATGTATATATATAATTATGGATTATACATAAAGAAGAATAGATGTTCTTTATGAACAATTCATAAAAAACACATATACGTGTGTGTGTGTGTGTGTGTGTGTGTGTGTGTGTGTGTGTGTGTGTGTGTGTGTGTGTACACACACACACACACAGACACAGACACACACACACACATATTATGCCATTTGGAAATCAATGGTTAAGATTTTTAAATGTATATAGATATAAATAAACATACTTGATATACATGTTTATGCAGATAATTTAGGTTGTGAGTAGATTGATTGTTTAAAGTGAATACATTTTTTCATATGCAAACTAAGATTTAATCATTAATTAATAATATGTTGTTTTAGTTATAAATTATGAAAAAATGATAATTATTGATTAAAACAAATAATGTTGTATTGATGGTTAGCTTAGGATTTATTGTGAAATTCCTGAATTGTATTATTTTATTTATAATACTTGGGAACATGGGGTGTTTGTTGGGAATTGGTAAATTTTTAGATATTATGATGATTTTTAGAAATCACTTATATATATAATATTGCATTAATGGAATATGGATGTAGGGTTGTATTGAAACTAAAGAAATATTTAGGAGCTAATAAGTTATTATTTAACATGAGGTAATTCCAAACATTTCTTGTATTTAATTATTGTGGTATTAATACTAGTCTATATGAGAAATACATGAAATTCTTGTATATGGATTATATAGTAAATTTAGTATTAATGACACTAATGATTATTATCATTCGATGGATTCTCATTAATATATTTAGAGTCATTAATACTTTGATTATATGAAATCTGATTAAGCGTGTGTATGATTATGCTTGATTTAATAGATCATTAAATGATATGAAAACTTTGGCCAAATAATGTTTATAGTTAAACATTATCATTTCACTTGTTTAATTATATGCATGATGTCATGTTAAAACATAATTTTTTATGATATTCTACATGTAGTTAGAATCTTACAACACACAGGTTCTAATTGACTTCTCAATACCTATACCATTATCATTTGATCTTCCATTAAGGGAGGGCTATTTCCTAGTTAGGAATTATGAAGGGGATCTATGGTTCATAGCTGGTATGTAAAAACACTCGGATGATTCTCTCTCTCTCTTTAAAAAGTTAGTTGATAGAGACTTTCACTCATAGTTTTAGTTTATATACATATAACAAGTTTATGGACACTCGTTGGTTCCGTGAAACATTGTATTTATTTATATACACTTTGATGTAAAATCATTGTATTATTGTACTTGATAAATAAGAGATTGACTGCTATTATTATATAATATTATTATATTAACTTTCAGTAGTTATTTGAGTTATTATTCAATAGTTATACATTTTGTGATGGATTAAATTTGTAATTCTATTGAATGTGGTTAGTTGATCATTATCTAAATGAATCATAACTAATTTTTTATGAAAGATACATTCAATTAAAGATCAATTAACTTATCTTATTTGGGAATAATATGATTTGATTATTAAAGTAAATTTAAAAAAAAAATTATTATTTGAGTTAAACCTAGTGGAGTTATAACATTATGGTATGAGAGCTAAGGCACAAACTCTAGGACTTAATGAATTTACTAATGTATTCATATTCTCTTATTAGTAAAAAAAAGGATAATAGGGCATGATAGACCTAGGGATGAGGGTACTTGAAACACCAACAATTTAGTAGATCTAAACTAATTTACAATAGGGCAAGCTACAAAGTTGGATCAGATTCTTGTTTCCATGCATGAAACTAGGGACTAAATCATGACCTTAAATAAGGAAGTATATTGGCATGTCAAGGAAGTCAATCAGGAAGAGGCTAAAGATCACCCTATTCAGTAAGAATCTCAACAAGAGGCTTAGTAAGTGTATAGGCATGATGAGGTGTCATAAGATGTGAGGACTTGAGTAGATGATGAACTTGCATGAGACATGAAGAAGGTAAATCCTCCTAAGTTCAGTGGAACTTTATTTGGGGATGGTGCTGAATCTTGGTTGACAAAAATGAAAAATTACTTCAAGATACTAAACTACGTATAAATTACTAAGGTAGTTTAGGAAGCATATCATCTTAATAGAGAAGCATTAATGTGGTGGGAAAATAATAAGATCTATATGAACCTCAACTCCACTACCACCTCCTAGGAGTAATTCATAGTTTTATTCATATCATGATGGTTGCCCCAATTGTATTTTGACCAAAAGTTGATAGATTTTTAGAAACTAAAGTAGGGAGATATTTCAATGAATGATTACAGGGAATAATTCACTAAGATCCTAAAGTATATTCCTTAGTATCAGGTAGATGAAAGGTTTTGAATCTAAAAGTTTATTATGGGATTAAAAGCCCAAATTAGATGAGAGGTAGATGTGCATGGTCCATCTCTGATGGATCAAGAATTTGAGAAGGTAGTTAAGTAAAAGTCAAAATGAAGTCTCTTGTTTAGGTCAGAGAGAAGTTTAAGAAGAAGATTAGAGGTTCCAAATTGAATCTTAAGAAGAAAAACTAAAAGAGGAATAGAAATTCCATAAATTAGTTCAAGAGTCAGAATGCTAAGTTTAGTAACTTCTCGAGTAGCAAGAAATCTAAAGGTGGATTCAAACTAGTTTTAAGGAGAACCAATAGTCAGAAAGGAAAGGATCACCTAGCGTATGTTTCATCTATGGAGGTGATCACTATGCCAAGGAATGTACTCAAGGAAAATTTGAAGGAAAAACTAAGGGTACTATGTAGCAAGGAAACTTTCAGTAGGGAATCCATGCGACTATTAACAATCATCAAGCTGATTTTTAAGTTTCACCTATTAAAGTTCCAGGTAATATTTTTGGTTAACCTATTTCCATTTTGATAGATACTAGAGCTACAAAGTGTTTTATTTCTCCATGTATTATTTTTAAGTTGTCTATGAAAGTTGGTTCAATGGTAAATGCTTGGTTAGTGCAATATGGGAATGATGCCAAGGTCAATGTCGATTGGTATTTAGTAGAAGTTGAGATTGAGTCGACTAAATCCACTACTATAATAGATATTTATGTAGCTCCACAAGGGCATATGATGTAATCCTAGGAGTGAATAAGCTTTCTAATCATAAATCTAAGGTATATTTATATCTGAAGATGGTAGAATGTAAAGATGATTTTGGGAATCAAACTATAATCTAGGGTGAGAAAATGGAGTTGAAACTTAGGCTGATTTTTGTAGTTTAGCTTAAGAAGGCTCATAGGAAAGGATGTCATACATTTAGTATTAAAATAAATGATATGGAGGAAATAAAGGATTCATCCATAGAGGATTACCCTTTCCTTAGGAACTTTTAGGATGTGTTTCTAGAAGAATTATTAGGATTACCATCCAAGCAAGAGTTTGATTTCTCAATTAATATAATACCTAGTTTAGAAACATAATATAATGTACCTTATAGCATGCCAACTACATAGTTGGTTGTGTTGAAGGCTCAACTACAAGGTTTGCTATATAAAGGGTTAATTAAACCAAGTGTGTCACCATGGGGTGCACTAGTCATGTTCATTAAGAAGAAGGATGGTACTCTTCACGTGTGTATTGAATACATGATGCTTAACAAAGTGACAATCAAGAATAAGTATCCATTACCTCACATTGATGATATCTTTGATCAATTCATGGGTTACACTTTTCTCAAAGATATATCTTTGATAGGAATATAACCACTTGAGGATTTTAGAAGAAGATATTCCTAAAATAATGTTTAAAACTCAGTATGGACACTATGAGTTTACAGTGTTTCTTTTTGGATTAAAAAATGCTTTGACAGTGTTCATGAATCTCATGAACCATGTGTTTATAGACTATCTATATCACTTTGTGTTAGTTTTTATAGATGATATCCTCATTTATTCTAAGAATGAGGAAGAGCATATAAAACATTTGGAGTTGGTGTGTTGCATCATTTTTGGAAGCACAAACTTTATGGTAAGTTATCTAAATGTGTATTTTTCAAAAAAAAGTGTAGTATTTAGGACATATTATCTCTGCACATGGAATTTCAGTTGATTTGGAGAAGATAAGAGCCATTATGAAGTGGCCAACACCTAAAAATGTACATGAGGTAAGAATTTTTATGGGTCTAGTAGGGTATTAAAAGAAATTTATTCCAAATTTATCAAAAATAACTAACCCAATTACCTCTCTTCATTGGAATAATCATAGTTTTGTTTGGTCAGACAAGTGTGAGATAGTTTTTCAAGAGTTGAAAAGGAGGCTTACATCAGCACATATGCTAATAGTTATCGATCTTAATGGTCAGTTCTCATTAATCATTGATGCATCTAGGGATGGTCTTGGAGGATTTCTTATGCATGATGGTTCAGTTGTAGCATATGAGTCCAATAAAATTAAAATATATGAGGCAAATTATGCTCTACATGATCTAGAACTTATGTAAATAGTGTATACCTTAAAAGTTTGGAGGCATTATCTATTGGGGAAACCATTTGAGATCAAGATAGACAACTTGGGACTCAAATATATCTTCACCTAACTGAACTTGAATGCTCATCAAATACATTGGTTAGATTTTTTTTTAATTATGATTTTGATATTAACTACATCAAGGGTAAAGAAAATAGAGTTGTTGATGCCCTAAGTCATAAAAGGTATATAGTAGTTTTAGATACTATCAAGAGTGTATTTCATGGTTAAGTTGTTAATTTTTCCCCAAGAGATAAATTCTATGAGCAAGTTATGAAAATTTTATCAAAGGATGCTCAAAATCCTAGGTTCAAAGGATTCAAGTTGGAAAATGATGGTCTTTTGAGGTACAATGACATAATATATGTACCTAATAGAGATAATTTAAGGAGTAAAATGCTAAATGATTTGTATAATGCCCTTTATTCAAGACACCTTAGAGTGACTAAGCTCATGGTTTTAATAAAACCTCTTTATTTATAGAAAGGAATAAAAAGAGATGTAGTGGATTTTATGTCTCATTATTTGGAGTGTCAGCATGTGAAGGCTAAACACGTGTATCTAAAAGTATTTTTGTATCCTCATAATATACTAGAATGGAAGTGGTAGGCAATTAGTATGGACTTTGTCCAAGGTTTACCATTATCATAGAATCAATAGACATGATCTTGGTGATAATTTAAAAACTAACCAAGGTAGTTCACTTCATACTAGGTAATTTGATTGATGATGTGCCAATGATTTCAAAAATATTCATGAAAGAGGTGTATACATTACATGAGTTTTTAAAGAAGATAATTTTGGATTGAGATCTGAGGATGACATCTAGGTTTTAGTTGACTCTAAATTCAGCTTTTTGCACACAGTTGAATTTCAATACTACATATCATCCAAAAATAGATGGAAAAATAGAGAGGGTAAACCATGTTCTAGAATATATTCAATTTTATTGCATGGATCAGTAATACAAGTGAGAAGAGTATCTTCCACTAGTAGAGTTTGCTTATAATAACTCTTACCAATTAGTTTTAAATATCACATCTTGATTTTTCTCTAATCTGAATAACCTATTTTATTCATGGATCATTATGGTTGATTAGTTAATTAACTAATGTTTGATTGAGTTTTATGTCATATGCTAATTATGGGATAGTTACACATTGTTTAAATTACATGATTAGTTTGTTGTGAGTTAGCAGTACTTTTATATTCTATACATTATGATCATGTTTATTAATTATACAACATTATTTTATATAAATGATGATGTTTCAGTCTAACCACCTTCATTGTTGTAATATAGATGCAAGATAGAATCTTCCTTAAGAGTATGAAGGAGGGAGAGCATCATCAGAGAAAGTGGTTTAGATGAATACATTGGAGGATGATAGAGAATGAACCCATAAACTATGCACACACCACATTAATATTTCATGTTGTGTGATTAATTTTTTGAGCAAATAGTTGTAGTATGATTTATTTTAGATTTGAATGATTGATGTGATATTTTGTGTTCTTAGATCATTTTATATGATTATATGATTTCACTAATCTTTTTTTTATAATCATGTTGATTTGATTGAATGATTTCATTAAAATTATTTTCGTAT
This sequence comes from Torreya grandis, assembly GCA_037957365.1. Taxonomy (NCBI): domain Eukaryota; kingdom Viridiplantae; phylum Streptophyta; class Pinopsida; order Cupressales; family Taxaceae; genus Torreya; species Torreya grandis. The sequence continues at coordinate 214,006 of JARHVA010002390.1, read as the reverse complement.
GTAGCTTATCTTATATGATGTAATTTCTTGGTTGAATGAATGAATTTGTATATGTTTTTACTTACCTTATTGCCTCATTGGGTATGGTTGTATAGTATAATGATATGATGTTATGTATGCATTAATATAATAATTACAATGGATTCCATTATTGTTATTTGATCTATAAGATAAGGTAATAATAATTAAAGATTATTATTATAATATATATGTATCCTATTGTTAAAAAAATATTGATATCATTGTTTTAAAATGTCTTTATATTTGATTAAATGTTGAGCAAGGGTTTGATATTCATAACACATTAGACATTGATTATAATTTTAAATGATTTAGGGAAATCATTATGTTGCATAGTGTTTGTTGATAACATGGTAACTATTAACTATAGTATTTTAAATATGTATTTGTATTACCATGCTATTTAGTTAATATTTTAAATTACTATTTTATAGTATTTGCATGAAAATATGATGATTATTTTTTAGTCCACATTCAACTTGCATGGAATAAACATTGGTTATGGAGACTCATTGTTTAGTCATTTTATGAAGTTGATGATTGGAATTATGTTAAGTTAATGTCATGCAAATAATATATAGATTATAAAATGATTATTTTGGAAGTCTCAAGATGATTAGGTTTTATAATCACCCATTGAATTTGGGTTAACCATCATTCTATGAAATTGATGAGAGAGTTGGTTGTGGCTACATGGTGGTGAACTATAGAGTTTATTTTAGCTATTTTTGCATGCATGTATTTTCAATCTATTGGGTCTATCATTAATGGAGGAGAAAGTGGTGGAAAGTAATTTAATGGAGAGGAATAAAATAAAGGAGAAAGTGTGTTGTAATCATAGAGATGGCACATGACATATAGAGGATAGAAAATAGAAGAGAATAAGGAGAAAGTTTGAGTGAAGAAAGGAGAGTATTCAGCTTTCTTGTCATAATTATTAGGCTGATTTTGTATTTAAATTTCTTATGTGTAATGGTTTAGAGATTTTGAATGGAAATGGATATTGTGTTTTATTTTATTTGAATGTTATGGCAAATTTTAAAAGGGCTATCTATAGGACCTTGGGGAAGGATCGACCTCCATAAAACCCTACATCCAACCTAGGATAACCTTAGGGAATGGGGGTAGGGTAATAGGAATTGCCATGGTTGTTTTAAATTTAAGCAAGCTCTCTCTTAAAATCCCATTTCATTTTGAAAATCTTTGATATACAATGGGAATGAATATTTCTTGATCGATATATATGATTTGGATTGATCTAGTTGTTAACGAACTAGTTATGATATATATTCACTAAAGTATTTAATAATATAGATTAAAACTTTAGATAGTATAAGGGCTCAACTATGTGTTGACCTAATTGGATTTGGGCATAGACATATGAGTTATTTCTACAAAAATAGACTATGAATACACACACACACATATGCTTAATTTAATATCACACACACACACACACACACACACACACACACACACACACACACACACACACACACACACACACACACACACACACACACACACACACACACACACACACACATGGCTGTGGACTGTGACATAAATCTAAATTTCATTATACCATTTATATATATATATATATGAATACATGTACATAACTATGTTATGTATAAAAATATTATTATCATAACAATGTGTAAATAGATGTTTGTATATATTTTAATGTCTGTATAAAAGCATTAAATTAAAGTATTTAAGAGTTTTAAATATAAAGCTTTTTGGACTCAATTTTGTTATATGTGGTATATGAACAATTAAATAAGCCTATGATATAAGGTTGTTTTGAGAAGAAATAATAATATAAGTTGCTTTATGGTTTAAGTAACTGGCAGTCTAGATAAATCATTACTCAAATGATATGTTATATTAAGGATTGTTTTTTATTTTATTTATTATTCTGTAATAAACTAGATGTTATGGATTCATTGCATTTCATTTGATAGACTAAATGAATGTATTTGATATTTCTATACTTAACATATTTTATCAGTTAAAGATAAATATTTTGAATGAATCTATTATTTTTTATATTATTATTTATTTTTACCAAATCTCATATTTATGACCCTAAATAATCAATGGATGAATTCCATTAGCTTAATTAGCACCATCAATGCAATATGAGGTGTAATTTGATTGAGTGGACTGATCCTTTAGATGATTAATTGTTAAAAACATTGGCCAATGTAATGTTTTAATTAAACATTATCATTTTATATGTTGATATAGTTTTCATATTTATGCAATAACATATTATAATAGATTTATTTATGGTACACAATATGTATTAGATATCTTCAACACACGGGTTTTGGTTAATTACTCTAAATTCTTGCACCATCATTATCTACCCATCTATGAAGGGAGGGACATCCCCTTATTTGGGAGATAGTGCATGGATTATATGGTTTGTGGTTGATGTGGAAAAGTGCTTATATGATGCTCTCCCTCTTAGTTATAGTACTATACTAGGGACTACACTCAATATTATAGATTGATACTTGAGTCATGGAGACTCGCTTCGTGGATCTTTGTATCATGTTTTATCATTTAAGATATTATTATGTATTATTGAAAATTATAATATTTATACATTATACTTCTACAACAAGGTTGTAATATTTTATCAGTCATGGTTAAATTTGTACTATTTCTTTTATGATTAAATGCAATATTTATTATTATTTAGCTTTGTTCATGATTGATATATTTGTTCATGGTGATCCTTAGCTAAGTATATTAGCTATAAACTTATTAGTTAACTAAATGAATTTATGTAGTTAAAGATCACTAATTAAGTTTCTTGTGGTGAAATATATATGATGAATATATGTAATTAATTTTAAAAAAATACTATATTCTAATAAAACTTAGTGTGGTTGTTACATTGTGGTGTCAGAGCTGAAGCTCAAACTTAGGACTTAATGTGTCTGCTAATTCAAACTTATTATCCTGATAAGTATGAATAACAATGGTGTGTGCTAGAAAATAAAGTGAGGGTACTCAAAATATCAAACCCCCTATTGATCCAAATCAATTTACCACTGAGAAAGATGCAAAGTTAGACCAAATCCTCATAACCTTACAAGATACTATGGACCATATCATGACCCTAGAGCAGTAAGTGCATGGCCATGAAGAGAAAAATGCTTAGAAGGAAACTGAAGATCATCTTAATGACCAATAACATCTTCAAGAGTAGAGGCATGAGGAAGTGCCACAAGATGTGAGAGCTTGAGTAATTGCAAATTTGGCATGTGATGCGAAAAAGGTAAATCCATGCAAGTTTGATGGAATTATATTGGGAGATGGAGCTGAAGTGTGGCTAATCAAAATGGAGAAGTATTTTGAGATTTAAAATTATTTCAAAGTCATGAAATCAGTTTGGAGAGATTATTAACTTGTTGGTGAAGCAACAACTTGGTGGGAAAACAAGAAGATCAATATGAACCTTGACTCAACTGCCACCACTTGGGAATAGTTTGTGACTTTGTTTAGGTCATAATGGCTTCCATAGTTATATTTCAATCAAAATATTATGGATTTTCATAATATTAAGCAAGGGGATTTATCAGTGAATGAATACTTGGAGAAATTCACTAAGCTCATTATGTACCTCAATATCATGTGGATGAGAGGTTCATAATCAAGAAATTAATCATGGAATTAAAACCCCAAATTGGTTGTGAAGTAGATGTGCATGGTTCATCTACCATGGATTAAGTGTTTGATAAGGCATTCAAGCAAGAACAAAAATTAGAATCTCTTTCTCAAATCAAATATAAGTTCAAAAATAAGTTTAGAAGTTCCAAACTAGCTTTCAAGAAGAAGAACTAGAAGTAGAGGAGTGGAGACTCCAAGAGTCAATTTAAGTATCAAAACACCAAGTTTAATAGTGGTTCAGGAAATAGGAAACCTGGTAATGGTTTCAACAAAAAATAATAATCTGAGAAGAAAGGACCAGTTAGAGGTTGTTTCATATATGAAGGTGATAATTTATCTCGATAATGTCCTCATTACAAATTGAAGAACAAGGGATCATCTGCTCAAGAAGTTATGTTCCAAAAATGAATTCATGCAACTATTAATAATCGATAGGTTGAGTATCAAGCTTCACCCATAGAACTATCAGGGATTTTATTCAAACATCATGATTCTATTTTCATTAAGACAGGAGCTATACAATGTTTGGTTGCTCTTATAATGTTTAGTAAATTATTTATAAACGGTGGAGTTATGGCAAATACATGGTTGGTACAATATGGGAATGAGTCTAAGGTCAAAGTTGATAAGCATTTAGTCAAAGTAGAGATTAGGTTGCCTAAGTTTACTATAATAGTGGATAATATGATGTGATCTTAAGATTCAATTAGCTTAAAAATCATAAAGCCAAGGTTGACTATTTTTTGAAGAAGGTTGAGTGTTAAGATGAATTTATAAATTAGACACAACTTCAGGGAGAGAAAAGGGAGTTGAATCTAAGGCATATTTCTATAATTCAACTCAAGAAAGCTCAAAAGAAGGGATGCTAGGCATTTATCAAAAAGACAAATGAGATGGAAGAGTCTAAGGAACCATCTATTGAATATTATATTTATTGAGAAACTTTCATAATGTGTTTTTATAAGAATTACTAAGATTACCACCTAAGCATGAGTTTTATTTTTTGATTGATATCATACCTAGATCAAAACTATAGTCTAAGGAGACATACTAAATGATAACCATTGAATTGGTTGAGTTCAATTCTCAAATTTAGGAGTTTTTTTCCAAAGGGTTGATACAACCAAGTGTGTCACCATGGGGTGCACTAATTGTGTTCATCAAGAAGAAGGATGACACTCTTTGCCTATGTATAAAATATAAGATATTGAATAAAGCAACAATAAAGAATAGATATTCATTGCCATGCATTGATATTTTCTTTGATAAAATGCGAGGACAAATAGTTGAGGATTGATGAAGAGGATATTCCAAAAACAATGTTTAAAACTTTATATGGGCACTACAAGTTCACAGTTTTACCATTTAGATTGATAAATACTCTAAAAAAATTTATGAATCTTATGAATAATGTGTTTATAGATTACCTATATCATTTTTTTTGGGTCCTTCTAGATAACATCCTAATTTATTCTAAGGATTAGGAAGAACACCTACAACATTTGGAATTGGTTTTACAACATTTGTGGAAGCAAAAGTTCTATGGTAATTTGTTTAAATGTGCATTTTCCTAAATGAAAGTGCATTATTTGAGACATATTATCTCTATAGATGGTATTTAATTAGATCTAACAAAGATCAGATCCATAATGGAGTGGTCGGCACCAAATAATGTGCATGAGGTTAAGATTTTCATGAGATTAATGGGTTATTATAGAAAATTCATTCTAAAATTTTCTAAGATAACTAATCCAATTACCTCTCTTCAGTGGATGAATTAGAGTTTCATTTGGTCAAACTTACTTCAGCACCAATGCTAAGAGTTTTTGATCTTAATGGTCAATTCTCAGTAATCATCGATACATCTAGGGATGGACTTGGAGGATTTATTATGTAAGATGGCTCAGTGGTAGCCTATGAGTCTAGGAAATTAAAGCCATATGACATGAATTATGAACATCATGACCTATAACTTATGGAAATTGTGCATGTTTTGTAAGTTTGGATGTATTATATGTTGGGTAAACCATTTGATATCAAGACTAATAACTTGAGACTCAATTATATCTTCACCTAACTGAACTTAAAATCTCAACAAAGGTGATGGTTACAGTTATTATCTGATATGATATTGATATTAATTATATGAAAGGAAAGGATAATAGAGTAGATGATGTTCTTAGTTTGAGTAGGTACATAGAAGTTATGGCTACTATCAGTACTTTCTATGATCAAGTAATCAAATTCTTGCAAGGAGATGAATTCTATGATTAGGTTAGGAAAGCTTTATCTGAGAATGATCAAAATCCTAGGTATAATGGATTCAAGATAGAGAGTGATGGTATTTCATGGTATAACGTTAAGATGTATATTCCTAATAAATAGAATTTAAGGAGTATGGTTCTAAAAGAACTACACAATGCCCCATATTTAGGACATCCATGAATAACCAAGCTCATGGATGAGCTCAAACCACTCTATTTATGGAAAGGATTCAAGAGAGATGCAATATATTTTGTATCTTTTTGTCTGTAATGTCAACATGTGAAATCTAAACATGTGTATCTAGATGGATTGTTATATCCACATGATTTACTATAATAAAAGTGGCAAGTGATTAGTATGGACTTTATCCAAGGTTTATCATTATCATGTAACATGCATGATATGATCTTGGTTGTAGTTGAAAAATTAACTAAGGTAACCCACTTCATATTGAGAAACTTGATAGATGATACACTTATGATTGAGAAAATATTTATGAAATGTATAAATTACATGGTTTTCTAGAGAAGATCATTTCGGATCGAGATCCAAGGATGACTTCTAGGTTTTGGTTGACTTTTAATTTATCTCTAGGTACATAGTTAAACTTCAACACTGTTTATCATCCATAAATTAATGATAGACAAAGTGAATTACCCAGATTTTAAAGGATCTCCTTCCTATATATTTCATGGATAAAAAATACAAGCGGTAGGAGTACCTTTTATTAGTTGAGTTTACTTACAATAACTCATACCAATTAGTATTGAAGATAGATCCATTTGAGGCATTATACGAAAGGAGGTGTAGAACACCAATCAGTTAGGACATGTTAGAAGATAGGGTAGTCTTTGGGCCTAAGATGATTTCATAAATAGAAGATCAAGTTAGGAAAATTAGGCGAAGGTTATTTGAGGTCAACAATAGACAAAAAAGCTATGTTGATCTAAAGAAAATAGATAGCCACTATTTTTTTGGTGATAAAGTGTTTCTACAGGTTAAGCCTAAAAAAATATTGATTAAATTCAGTAAGTCAGTGAAACTTTTATCAAGATATGTGGGACCCTTCAAGGTTTTGGAAGTGGTCAATCCTATAGTGTATAAGCTTATATTACTATTGACACTTGGATTTTCACCCTTAAGGAGATACTCAGCTCTCTTCATCCAAGTGATAAAATGGAATCATCTTTGTTGTTGTGGGTGATAATTTTGTAGAGATGAATCTCTAGATTAGGGGCTAGCTCCCCTTGATGCACCTTTAGAGATCTCTCTAATCTATCAATTATGTATCAAAAGGGGTAAGGAAAATAACTAAGAAAACAACATGGTGATGCACCAATATATATTATCCTCTTATTTGACTAAAAATCCACTGCTTAAAGGTAAATAAGGATGTTTCACACAAACTCACAACAAAAAGACATTGTTGCATTAGTATTTTATAAATTAGATTTAGGAAGGTACTTGACACTTAGGAGGGTGATTAATGATTCCATGAAAAGAATAAACATATACCACTTCTAAGACTCTTATACACTTAGTAAAGAATACTAACAGAGACCTACAACAACATCCCTTTTTCACATTGGTAAGTGACCACATATTGACATGGTAGAAAAGTAACTCTTTCACTAGTCATTATCAACAAAATTTAAACCTATACTCAATAGTACAATGTGTGAATGGAAAAATCACTTGTATATTTATTCAAGAGTTCTTTGAGTATAAATCTAGGTAGAGTTTTTCCAATAACCAACAGAGGCTACAAAATGAGCCAAGAAAATGCACATATATAGCCTTGAGAGGTAGAGCAATCAAAGGAAGTCCAAGGGTCACTTAGACATGTGTCATCTTGAAAGAATTAGTTACATTTGCATGGGAGAGAAGTGGGTAAGCTATGCCATGTCATCAAATGGATCAGTTATAATAAGTTACAACTAAACCAAAAGTACTAGTTACATTTGTTACAAATGAACCAAAGCCTTAGTTAAATTTTGCCATTTGTTATCTCTTTTCTGCATTCAGGTTCTCATGGAGCTTTTCTTTTAAACTCCAATGACAAATTTTTGTAGTCTAAAATTGATGTTTTACGGGCCATTACTCCTCAAGCATTTTCTTCAGACATTTTGCCTGTGGTCATTTTTTGTTTTCCCTTTTGCTTCCTTTGTATTAGACAAGTTTTTTGAAAGAATTCCTCGGACAATCTATTTGGCCCTTTTGGTTCTTTAAAATGACCCTTCGATAAAGTGAAAAAGGTCCTTTTTAAAATGAACATACCCTTTGGATTCTTGCAAGTGACCCTTTAGAAGATTTGAAAGTGTCCTTCAACTTTTGGATCTTTCGAAAGGAAAAAATACCCTTTGGATTTTTTGAAATGGTCCACCTTCCTACAGAAATAATCTTTCAGACTTTTTGAAAACATCCCTTTGGGAAAGTTTAAATGCCCTTCAAACTTTATAAAAAGTACCTTTCAGCCTTTTTGCAAATGACCCTTAAAAAAAACTATAATGCCCTTTAGGAAATTTGAAAGTGTCCTTTAGCTTGAAAAAGTCTTTCAGAAAAGTTGAAACATACCCTTCGAAAAAGTTGTAACAAGCCTTCAAAAAAGTTGCAACATACCCTTCAGAAAAGTTGCCTCAGATAATATTTTTGGAAGAATTCTATTGAATGAAAAGTCCAAAAAATAACCTTTTGAGAAAATTACTTTGGATAATTTGTTTGAAATAATTTCGACACTTAAAAAAAAACCAAAAAATAAGACTTTTGAAAGAATTAACACTTAGAAAAAGACCAAAACAAACCTTCCAAAAGAATTAGACTTGTAAATTTATTGTGGCTTATATAGAACACTTCTTGCATACTGGACTTGACCAAAAATATAGACTTAGAAGATTTTTTAAAATAAGGGTACCCAATTTTGGCCTAAAAGGCCAAAATTTGGTCAACAAATTGGTGACTTGTAGTGGTAGTATACCTTCTATACTGACTAGACCAATAGCCTTATCTAACTCAAGGCCAATGGAGTCAATGGATTCTTGATGATGACTAACAAGGATTATGCCAAAATAAAACATAAGGAAACACACAACACAACAACAAGACCAAGCAAAGACAACACAAAATAAGACAAAAACAAACCTACACTTGTGCATAAGCACTTAGGGAACACAAACATGACACAAATGAAATCAAACTAATATATACATCTTACCTAATACATTTTTCCCCCTCTTGGATCAAAGGGGAAACTTTTTAGGTCTTCTTCATGGCAAGAAACCTCATGATGATAACTAAGTAGTTTATAGGATTAGAAACTTGATGACTCACCCTTCTTGTTTTCCTTCTTGATTGGAATGTACTCTAATGCATTAGGTTAAAACGTGTCTTCTACCTTCATGCATTCATATTTCTCATTGAGACATGTTTCATGATGGTCATTCATGTTGATGTAGTCCATCAAGGCATCAATGGCTACAATATCATCATTATAGGGCTCATTTGACTCATGGCTCTCTTGGTATGTATCATGGACCAACTCATTCTTTTCTATCTCTTTGAGAAGCTTGTTAAACTAATCTCTTGCATCCTTATGACTCTCTTGGGGAAGGGTGGATGGTGTGATGTTTGAGCTAAGGCAAAATATTTTTAACTTATTCCAAAAATCATCATTTTCTTGCTCAATAACTCCTTCTTCAATGCTTCTATTGAAATAATGTGATCCCTCTCCTTGTTCACAAACAAGAGTCTTTATCTACTCAACAACATGATCTTTAACCTAATTCAACTTAGGTCCCATGGCCTAGTGATTATCTTCATCAAAGAAACAAGAAGGTTCATCAAATAAAGGGAAAGAGAGCTCACCATGCTTACATTCTCCATCCAATGTTGAGAATTGAAGTTTGTCAATCTCATTATTGCTAGAATATTTACATGTATGTGTGACCTATATCTTCTCCTTGAATCATGTCACTTTCAAGAGTTACTTCTTCAACCTTATTCTCATGAAAACCTCCTAGAACAACCACCTCTTGAAATATTATTTGACTACATTGTTCATATTTGATAATGCCTTCCACCTCATGTTCATGATGATGATCACCATGATGATGCTCATATGGAGTACCTATAATGATTTCATATTCAAAATCACTAACAAAAGCCACTTGATCAACCAAAAAATGCATTTTCTCTTACTTCATCCCACACTCCATTTTCACTTCCTTCACCTTCCATACTCCAAATCCTACATTTCAAACTCATGAACCTATCCATTCACCCTTCACTTCATTCCCTTCTAAAGAGGAATATACTTTAAAAAGAGGTGAGCACTAGTGAGTTCAAAATGAGATTGGGAATGAGAAGTGGGGTGTTCTTTGAGAAGCTCATGAGGAAGATGAAATAAACCTTGGGCTAAAATCAATTGATTCTCTTCCTTCCACTTGACCAACACTTCATCCACATCGGATGTAGCTTGATAAATCTCTTTAAGGGGTGTATATGGGGTGTGTTTAGACATGGGATCTTTATTGGCTCTAAACCTTCCATTACATCTTGACTAAGCAAACTCATTCTTGACTCTAATTCTTCAATTTGCTTGGCTAGATTCTCTTGGAAGAGTCTTTCTTGAAGATCATATGCATCATCATGTTGATGAGGAGTATGAGAGGTTTGGCATGGAAAATAAGAGGTTTCTTGAGGATAGATGTGTTATTTTCCAAACAAAATAGGATGACTTATTTCAAAGGAGGGATCACAATCTAAGGAATTGAAATAGTTAGTTTCCATAGAAGGCTATTCTAATGTCCTTTGGTGTTGGATTTCTAGGTGCAAAGGATTAAAAATAATATTAGTTAATGCATTAGATGAGTTAGAAGGTTTGCTCATTTTATTTTGTTGAGCATGTGCTATTTGATATAAAAGATTTGATGTACAAGAGGAGGTTTTATTTTGAATAGGATAAGGTTAATTTGGGATGGAAAAAGGTATACAAGGTTGATTGCCTTGAACAAATTGACTCCTCTATCTTACTAGTTTCTCCTTCATGGATTGAATGGCTTAAGCTTGCCTAAGCAAGCACTTCTCCTTGTATATAAGCTCTTATTAATACTTATTTTGCTCAATCAACCTATCTATCTCTAGCATTTGATTCTCAAACTCCAACATTATCTCCCTAGCACTCTTAGATTGACTAGGAGAAGGGCAATTAGGAGAGCTACTTGAGGTGATTCCATGAACAACATGATCTTGATCAAAATAATATGAAGGAACACAAGGTCCATACTACTCAATTATGGAATTATACATACCAAATTTGATTTCTTGATGCACTAGGGCTACTTAACCAACTGATTCAACTTAGAGTCACCATTGGTGTTGATTTAAATGCCTCCAAAAGGCTGATTGATTAAAGGACACACCACGAATTCTTCAACTCTTTGGACAAATTGTCTCACTGGGCATGCTAAAAACTGTTGATGCTTGGATTTTCACCTTTGAGGAGATGCTCAAATCTCCTCATCCAAGTGGTAAAATAGAATCATTTCTCTTTCTATGGGTGATAATTTCATAAAGATGAATCTCTAGATTAGGGGCTAGATCTCTTTGATGCACCTTTAAATCTCTCTCTAATCTATCAATTGTGTATGAAAATGGGTAAGGAAAACAACTAAGAAAACAAAATGGTGATGCATCAATATGTATTATCCTCCTATTTTCTTGAAAAACCACTACTTAAAGGTAAACAAGGATGTTTCACACAAACTCACAACAAAAATGCATTATTGCATCAGTATTTTGTAAGTTAGATTTAGGAAGGTACTTGAAACTTAGGAGGGTGATGAATGATTCCACAAACATAATAAATATATACCACTTCTAAGACTCTTATACACTTAATAAAGAATACTAATAGAGACCTACAACAACATCTCTTTTTCACATTGGTAAGTGACCACAAATTGACATGCTATAAAAGTAACTCTTTCACTAGTCATTATCAACTAGATTCAAACCTATACTCAATAGTATAATGTGTGAATGGAAAAATCACTTTTATATTTATTTAAGAGTTATTCAAGTATAAATCTATCTAGAGTTTTTCCAATAACCAATAAAGGCTAAAAAATGAGCCAAGATAATGGATATATATAGCCTTGAGAGGTAGAGCAGTCAAAATAAGTCCATGGGTCACTTAGACATGTGTCATCTTGAAAGAATTAGTTACATTTGCATGGGAGAGAAGCGAGTGAGCTATACCATGTCATTGAATGGATCAGTTACAATGAGTTATAATTGAATCAAAATTATTAGTTACATTTTTTACAACTAAACCAAAGCCTTAGTTACATTTTTCCATTTGTTATCTATTTTTTGCCTTCAAGTTCCTATTGAGATTTTCTTTTAAACTTCAATGGCTAGTTTCTATAGTCTAAAATTGACATTTTTTGGTCCATCACTCCTTGGGCATTTTCTTTGGACATTTTTCCTATGGTCATTTTTTGTTTTCCCTTTTGATTCCTTTGTATCGAATAAATTTTTCAAAAGGATTCCTTAGACAATCCATTTGTCCCTTTTGGGTCTTTAAAATGACCCTTTGATAAAGTGAAAAAGGCCCTCTCTAAAATTAAAATACCCTTTGAAAGAGTTGAAAGTGTCCTTCAACTTTTGAAAATGATCTTTTAAAAGGAAAAAATACCCTTTAGATTTTTTGAAACGGTCCACCTTCCCGTGAAAACAATCTTTCAGACTTTTTGAAAACATCCCTTCAGGAAAGTTGAAATGCCCTTAAAAATTTCTAAAAATTACCTTATAACCTTCTTGAAAATGACCTTAAAAAAAATGGAATGGCCTTTAGGAAAGTTGAAAGTGTCCTTTATCTTGAAAAAATATTTTAGAAAAGTTGAAACATACCCTTCCAAAAAGTTGTAACATACCCTTCAAAAAAGTTGCAACACACCCTTCAAAAAAGTTGCCACAGACAATTTTTCTAAAACAATTAGACCAAATGAAAATTCCAAATAATAACCTTTTGTAAAAATTACTTCGGACAATTTGTTTGAAAGAATTCTGAAACTTAAACAAAAACTTAAAAATAAGACTTCTGAAAGAATTAACACTTAGCAAAAGACCAAAATAAACATTCCAAAAGAATTAGAATTGTAAATTTGTTATGGCTTGTATAGAACACTTCCTACATACTATACTTGACTAAAAATATAGACTTATATAATTTTTTCAAATAGGGGTGCCCAATTTTGACTTGAAAGGCCAAAATTTGGTCAACAATTACCACTAGCTCTAGCTCCTTTGCATAATGTCTTCCATGTATCTTATCTTAAAAAGTATGTTGTTGATCATTCATATGTGTTGGATTAGAATGATTTGTAGGTTATAGATCTTGGGGTGGTCATGGTATAACCAATCAAAATAATTGACACTTGTAAACTCCATTTGTGTAATAGAGAAGTGTCATAGTGCAAGGTCTAGTGGGACCAATATTATAAAGATAATACCACTTGGGAGGACTATGATGAGTTTTATAGGTTATTTCCACCTTTGTTTGCTTGATTTTTTGTTGCATATTATATTATTTTTTGGTGAATAATGTTTTAAATTCATAACTTGTGTTTTAATTAATATCATTAGGATGATGATCGACTTTAGGGGGAAGGATGTCACATCCTGATTTCTCTCTAAGCTGAATAACTTGTTTGATCCATAGATTATTATGGTTGATTAGTTGATTAACTAATGTATAATTAAGTTTTATATCATATATCGATTATGGGACAATTATGTATTGCTTAAATTACATGATTAGTTTGATATGAATTAGTAGTACTTTTATATTTTATCATTATAATCATGTTTGTTAATTATAAAATATTATTTTATCGAAATAATGATGTTTTAGGCTAACTACCATGTGTATGTAGGATATATTCTTCCCTCAGAGTATAAAGGAGGGAGAAAATCATCATAGAGGGTGGTTTAGATGAAGATGTTGGGGGATGACAACGAACAAACCTATAAACCCATGCACACACCACATTAGTATTTCATATTGCATGATTAATTATTTGAGTAGATAGTTGTAGTATGATTTGTTTTCTATTTGAATTATTATTTTCATATTTTGTGTTCTTAGATCATTTTATATGTTTACACGATTTCACTAATCTAGTTATTTTTGATAGTCATGTTAGTTTGATTGAATGATTTCGCTAAAATTGTGGTCGTACATAGCTTATCTTATATGATGCAATTGGTTGGTTGAATGAATTTGTATATGTTTTTACTTAGCTTACTATATTATTATGTATGGTTGTGTAGTATAGTGATATGATGTTATATATGCATTACTATAATGAGTACAATGGATTTCATTGTTGTTATTTAATCTATAAGATAAGGTAATAATAATTAAAGATTGTTATTATAATATATGTATATCCTAATGTCAAAAAGATATCAATAACAATGTTTTAAAATGTCTTTGTATTTGATTAAATGTTGACCAAGGGTTTGATATTCATAATACATTAGACATTGATTATAATTTTAAACAATTTAGAGAAATCATTGTGTTGCATAGTGTTTATTTGTGGATAACATGGTAACTATTAATTATAGTATTTTAAATATGTATTTATATTATCATGATATATAGTTAATATGTTAAACGACTATTCAATAGTCATTTCATGGAAATATAAAAATTATTATTTAGTCGATATTCAACTTACATGGAATAAACATTGGTTATGGAGATCATTTTTTAGTTGGTTTGTGAAGTCGATGATTAGAATTGTGTTAAATTAATGTCATGCAAATTATATATATATATATATATATATATATATATATATATTAATTATTTGCATGACATTAATTTAACACAATTCTAATCATCGACTTCACAAACCAACTAAAAAATGATCTCCATAACCAATGTTTATTCCATGTAAGTTGAATATCGACTAAATAATAATTTATATATATATATATATATATATATATATATATATATAATAAAATGATTATTTCATGGATTCTTTTGTAATTCTCAAGATGATTAGGGTTTTTAATCACTCATTGACTTTGGGTTAACCATCATTCTATGAAAATGATGAGAAAGTTGGTTGTGGCTACATGGTAGCAGATTGTAAAGTTTGGTTGAGCTATTTTTGCATGCATGTATTTTCGATCAATTGGGTTTGTCATTAATAAAGGAGAAGGTGGTGGTGAGTAAGTTAATGGAGAGGAATAAAAGAAAGTAAAAAGTGGGTTATGAGCATGAAGATGACACATGGCATATAGAGGATAGCAAACATAAGAGAAGAAGGAGAAAGCTCAAGTGAATAAAGAAGGATAATATTTGGATTTCTTGGCATAATTATTAGGCTAGTTTTGTATTTAAATTTCCTATGTGTAGTCGTTTAGGTGTTTTGAATGGAAATGGTTACTAGGTTTGCTTTTGTTTGAGATGTTATGGAAAATTTTAAAAGGGATGTATATAGGACCCTATGGAAGGCTCGACCTCCATAGAACCCTACATCTAACCCAAGGTAACCTAAGGGAATTGGGTTAGGGTTGTGGGAATTACCATGGTTTTTTTGACTTTAAACAAGCTATATCTTAAACTCCTCTTCCATTTTGAAAATCTTTGTTATACAATGGGAATGAATATTTCTTGATGGGTATATATAATTTGGCTTGAGCTAGTTATTGTCGAACCTATATGATATATATATTCACTAAAGTATATAATAAAATATATTAAAACTTTGGATAGTATGAGGGTTCAACTATGTGTAAACCTAATTAGATTTAGGCATAAACGTATGAGTTATTTATACAAAATAGATTGTGAATATATACATAAATATTTATAAGTATATACTTAGTTCAATCTGATGATTGATATATATATATATATATATATATATATATATATATATATATATATATATATATATATACATATGTATGTATGTATGTATGTATCTTGAATTGTAGGGCTTTAGAGGGAAACTAAATGTGTTACCTTTAAATAGTTGAATATACATGTATAGATGAACTTGAGGTTTTGATTTTGATTGGATTTATATTAGTTTAGATTCAAACAAATTTGTACATTCAAGTCAAGATCATAGTTTTATATTTTTGACACTATTACGAAACCTTGTATCATGCATACTTGTTCATATATGGTTTTGGAAACATTCAGTTTAAGCCATAACATGTAACCTGGGTATGAGTAGGTGAATGAATGATTGTAGATTTTACACTCAAATTTATGCATAGAGATATACTTGAATATATTAAAGTTTACATGGAAAAATTAAGTTTTAATTGTGTTCATTATATATATGAACTATGCATATATATAGATATGACTGTGTATTATTGCTTATTTGGGATTAATTAAGAGTCTCGCACAGTTAGTGGAAGATTGGGTATATAGTTTTAAATGTATACTTTGCATAAATATATATGGTTAGGTCTATGTTGTTATATTATCCAACTAGATTTGGGCATATTTGTGTGTGGGTTTGTAATATTTCATATGTATTTAATTACAATGTCAATCTTAAATTGATTAAATTGGGATATTTGATTAAATGGAATCGGTATTAATGGTTGTTTATATGCACTGTGCAAATCATATGAAATTCACTATGTTTTACTTAAACAAGTACATATGGGGATTTATCTAGTTTATAAAAGGGACTATGGGGATATTTTATTGATTGGATATATACATTACATATACAAAATACTCTAAGTCATGGACAATAGATATCTTCTTATAATATACCGTATATAATAAAATATTTGTATTGTATTAAAAATGAATTGGAGAGTTTTTAATATATACATGGCTATGGACCGTGACATAAATCTGAATTTAATTATACCATATACACACACACACACAACTATGTTATGTATAAACGTATTATTATCATAATAGTGTGTAAATAGATGCTTGTATATATTTTAATTTTTGTATAAAAGCATGAAATTAAAGTTTATAAGATTTTTATATATAAAGCTTTTTGGACTAGTTTTTGTTATATGTGGAATATGAACAATTAAATAAGCATGTGATATAGATTTGTTTCAGAGAGAAATAACAATATAAGCTGCGTTGTGGTTTAAATAACTGGCAATTTAGATAAATCATTACTCAGATGGTATGTTATATTGAGGATTGCTTTTATTCTATTTATTATTTTGTAATAACCTAGATGTTATGGATTTATTGCATTACATTTGGTAAATTAAATTAATGTATTTGATATTTTTGTACTTAGCATATTTTATCAGCTAAAGAGAAATATTTTGAATGAATATATTGGTTTTTATATTATTATATATTTTTACTAAATCTCACATTCATGACCCTAAATAAGAAGTGTTTAGCTTCCACTATCTTAATTAGTGTCATCAATACAAGATGAAGTGTAATCTAATTAAGTGGGGTGTATAAAATCGATCAATCCTAGATATCATTAATTATTGAAAACTTTGGACAAAGAAATATTTTGATTAAACATTATCATTTCATATGTTGATATAGTTTTCATATTCTTGAGATATCATATTAGAATGGATTTATTTATGGTACACATTATGTATTAGATATATTCAACATATAGGTTCTGGTTTGTTACTATGGATTCCTGCACCATCATTATTTACCCAACCGTGAAGGGAGGGCCATCCCCTTCTTTAGGAGATAGTGTGAGGGATCTATGGTATGTGGTTGGTGTGAAAAAGTGCTTGGATGATTCTATCCATCCCATATAGAGTACCATACTAGTGACTACACTTGAAATTATAGATTGATACTTGAGTCATGGAGACTCTTGAGTCATTGAGACTTTACTCCGTGGAGCTTTGTATCATGTTTTATCATTTGAGATATTATTGTGTATTGCCAAAAACTATAACATTTATACATTATGCTTCTATATAAGTGGATGTAATGCTATATAAATTGTGGTTAAATTTGTACTATTTCATTTATGATTAAATGTAGTACTTATTATTGTTCAACTTTGTTCATGATTGTTATATTTGTTCATGGTGATCCTTAGCTAAGTGGATTAGCTATAAACCTATTGGGTAACTAAATAAATATAGTTAATTAAATATCACCAATTAGGTTTCTCATGGTGAAATCTATATGATGAATATGTGTAATTATTTTTTAAAAAAAAAATATTATATTATGGTAAAACCTAGTGGGGTATTACATTAAAAATGGCTCCATTTGAAGCATTGTACAGAAGGAAGTGTCATACACCAATCAACTAGGACAAGCTATAAGATAGGGTGGTATTTAGTCCTAAAATGCTTATAGAAATAGAGGAGTAGGTTAAGTTAATCATAAATAAGTTGGCTAAAGCCAATAATAAGATTAAAAGATATGTTGATTTGAAAAGAATAGAAAGTTTTTATTGGTGATAAAGTATTTTTGAGGGTTAAGTCTTAGAAGAGCTTAATTAAGTTTGGTAAATCAATGAAAATTTCACAAAGATATATGGAACCCTTTGAGGTCTTAAAAGTGATCAATCCTATGTTGGAATATTTTCATTGATTTCAAAGGCAAAGTAAAGGGTAAGCTATGGACTCACTCGGAGCTTCAAACTCAATTAGTAGCTTCAAACTCACCCATATATCTGAACTCACTCAGTAGCTTCAAACTCACCTATATCTCCAGACTCACTCATTATCTTCTAACTCACCCAAAGCTTTAGACTCTCTCAGTAGCTTCAGACTCTCCCAAAGCTCCAAACTTGCTTAGTAGCTTTAGACTTGCCTAGTTTGATAGATAATAATTGAAAAAGCTGACCAAATATAAAATGTTTTTAATTTGTAGTCAAATATGTAATAATGATGGTTGACTACCTTTGAATAGATTGTATCCCTTGGTAGAAATCAAATCCTTTCTAAGAAGCATGAAGGGGTATAAAAGAGAAATGAATGGGAGTTAGAAAGTAAGAAGAAATAATTATTTCTATCATATACAAGGAGAAGAAGAGGAATAAGAGAGAATAGGGAGAAGATCAAAACTTGATTATGCCATCATTTTTTGACAAAGAAATAGTGAAAAGGTGGAAATTATTTAAATGATATCAGTGTCTTAGAATAGAAAGATCGATGTCTTTCACTAAGTCAGTGCTTGGTAGTGAATTTGGTGCTTCAATTTAATGAGATCGGTGTCTCTTGCTAAGTTGGTGCTTGGCATTGGGGATTGGTGTCTCTAAGTAGGTTAGTGCCTAATTTTTTTTATAAAAATAATTATTAATCTTATGGTTGGATTTAAATAGTAGATACAAGAAGCCTTTCAAGTGTGGTTTTCCCCATCGAGGGTATTTTATGTAAATTTTGTGTTGTGTATTTACTTATTCTTATGTGAATGTTTTTTTTATGAAATTTAATTAGAAAGAAAGTAAATTATTATTACACAATGAGTTATCCTCCCCCCCTAGTGTGGTGTGTGATCAATAATTGGTATCAGAGTAAGGTTCCTTTAGGATTATTTTAATCATCAGAAGGTAGATTTTGAAAGCACACATGGCCAATTATTAGGTTTAGGAAGGTTTTTCCACCAACAAGGTTCCATTGTTCAATGAACCAAATTATGCATTCTAGAGTATAAAGATGAGGACATATCTAATGGCCCTTGGTTTTGACATCTGGTGAGTAGTTATAGATGGATACATAGCACCATAAAATCTACCAATAGATATAATAGGAAAGAAGGCTAGTGAAAATAATATAAAATCCATGAATGTTATTGTGTGGTTTGTTAGAATTTGAGTTTGTAAAAGTAATATAGTGTGACTCGATTAAGGAGATTTGGGATAAAATTAAGACCATCTATGAGGGAGATAAAAAAGTAAAGATGACCAAACTTCAAACTCACAAGAGACAATTCAAAAGTTTGAAGATGAGAGAGGATGAAAACATTGTGGCTTGTCTACTTCATGTAGATGAAATTGTCAACATTAACAGAGGGCTAGGTGAAAAATTCAAAGAATATATAATTTTCCAAAAGGTAATAAGGTCTATACCTTTAAGATTTGATGGCAAAAATTTTGAGATCAAAGAAATAAAGGATCTAAACAAATTAACAATGGATGAGTTACATGGAATTATCATGGTATATGAGATTAGGACTGAAAAAGAAAAACCATCTAAAAGGGAGGCAGCCTTCAAAACCTCAAAATAGGTGAAAAAAATAAACTAAATCAAGTGATGAAATAGATGAAAATGAGGCTTTGTTTGTTAGAAATATTAAAAAGGGGCCCAAAAAATACAAAGGTAAATTACCCTTCAAATGTTTTAATTGTGGTAAGATAGGACATTTTGTTACCAAGTGTCCTCATAAGGATGATAGTGAAAATGAATAAAATAATAATGATGAAAGGAAAAATAAGGATAACAAGCCTTACTTCAAGAAAAAATTCAAACAAAACGGTAATAAGAAAAATTTAAATAAGTACAAGAAAGGCCTTTATTCCAAAAAGGATATTAGCTCAACTAAGGAGAGCGATGAATACATATTAGACAGTGATAGGGAGGAAACTTTGTTCATGGAAATAGAAATAAAACCCAAAGCCTCTATAAGTATAGACACCTTGGAAGAAGAGGCTAATGTCTAAAATGATGGAATGGTAGATATTAAATAAGAGCTAATTTATGCCTTAGGAGAGATAAAAGTGTTTAAGAAAAAGAATTTGAGACAAAGAGTACAAATTCAAAAATATGAAGAGGAATATATTGCATTGAATGCAAAGATGAAACAAAATGTTGAAGAATCAGACAAGGTTATCAGTGGATTAAAAACTCAATTAGAGGAAATGAAAATAATCAAAGAGGAAATAAGAGCCAAATTAGAAACAAAAGAGGACGAGTGAAAAATGAAAGAATTTAAAATAATTGACTTGATATTAGAATTAAATAAGATAACAAATGAGTTGAAGAATATATCAAAGTTTGAGAAGAGTACTAGAGTGTTGAGTAACATACTAAATAGTTAAAGGTCACCATTCATTAAGTATGGAATTGGCTATGATGAGAACTAAAAGAACACTGAAAAAAGGCAAAGTTCAAAATCTATAGACTCATCAAAGAAAATAAATATGGAGAAGCCAAATAAATATGTAGATGTACTTAAGAGGTCTGTGAATATAGAAAGTAAAAAGAAGATAGATCATGTCAATTCTTCTCATAGATAAAATAGAGGTAAGAACATCCCTTTTAGATATATCAAAAGATCATTTTCATCAAGGTAGAATGATGTGATAAGGTATATAAGCTACTTATATGGTTATTTTTATTCTTGAAATCAATTTGGTCATAGAGTGTAATGCACATTTAAGAAATAAATATGCATGGAACTATGGAAAAGGCACTTATGGAGTTTCTAATAGAAACTATGTCTCATTTTCCCCTAAATTGAATTACAATGAGAATAATACTATATGTTATAATTATAACAACTATGGACACAACATGATTTTATAGGATATGGCTAGCCATAAATTATTTCTGGGTGAGGGAGAAGAACTCATCCCATATCATGGAGGGTTCGAGTGTGCTAAACTTTCATAGCCATGGAATGGAGTGTGCTTCATTCTCATGAAGTACTTCACTCTCGAGGGGTGATTTACTAGGTTCTACAATTACCACCTTCCCTTGTTAAATCATTTCAGGTGTAATGTTATTATTAAATTTCCTTTTTACCTGCTCTCCTCTTTAGAACACTCTGTCCTAAGGGTGAGAGCTAAAATGGCTAAGAAGCTAGATATAAACCCTATTCCCCTACACCAGGGGCTAATTTTCTACCTATATAACTTTCACTATGCCCTTGAGCCAACTAGGAATATCAGAGTTGATAGTGGAGACATCCTTCCAACCCAGTGTCTGGCGATGCTATTGATGAGTCTTGGGTTTCCCTTGCTCCTACCAAAACAAAATATGTCTCTCCATCCCTAAAAAGACCCCTATTGATACCCCCAACTCCTTTGTGAGTAAGAAGGGTAAGAAGAGAAAGGTTGATGAAGAGGAAGAAAATATTTTAGAGACTACGGAAGGGACCCATAGGAATCTGGGCAGGGCCACGGGGGGCCAAGGTGGTAAATCTCACAAGCCTTCCAAAATTAATAAGGAAGGATTCCCCTCCAGAGTGCGAAGGTTGGGGTGGATTACTGGTAAAGCCACCCTAAAGGCTAGACTGATTGATTACTCAGAAAGTGCTTTGGAATAAGCAACCCAGAGGAAGAGTCTGAAGAGCTGGAAATCTAAGAAAATTTAGAGGACACTAGAGGGAAGCAGGCTACAAGGGATTTTGAGGTTACTGAGGAGTAGGGTGCTGACACTATGGGAACTGCTGATAATAAGGGGAAAATGTATGTCAAGGAAGCTGGTGAGGGCATAAAGAATGAGACTGATTGGAAAACTAAAATTGGGGCCCTAAAGGACCGCATTCAGAAGCTAGAGAAGGTTTTCGCCAAAGGGCTTTGAAATACAATTTTGTTGAACATGTCTATGCTGGAAGTGGTGGGTAATACTAGGTATGCTGACAATACAGAGAATGAGAAACTTAATGATCTTATCAAATCAATAGTTATGTAAGGGGAGACCTCTCTGACTCTGGTCTTTCCATTGCTTTTTATTTGTTTCTATCTGTTGTTCTCGGCTGTGCTGTCATTTCTCTGAAGGAATTTTTTGTTTGTTTGCCTTCTTGTCTTTTTTGATTGTAAAGGGTTTAGCCCCTAGTTTGCCTCCTTACTTTATTAAAAACATGATTTTGTAGGAGTATTTTCATAAAAACCCATAAACAAAACAAGAAGGTGAATACCCTAATTATAAAGAAAAGGGAATATACAAAAATATGGAGAGAGAATTAAGAGGAAGCTAATAAAAAAAGGAAACATATATGCTTATTCAAATAACATTTCATGCACAAGATGAAGGGAAGTAGTGGTATATTGATAGTGGGTGTTCAAGCCACATGATAGGTGATAAAATAAAATATCTCACTTTGAAGAAAATGAATGAAGGTATAGTAAAATTTGGGGATAATGCTACAGCTAGGATTTCTAGAAAAGGTACCCTCAACCTTGATAATGGAAAGACAAAACCAAAAATGTTTTATACATTGAAGGGTTGAAGAATAGCCTATTGAGTGTTAGCTAAATGTGTGATCAAGGACACACATTCACATTTTATACTCAAGGCTATGAGATCAGGAGAGTAGACATAGGAGAATTAGTTGTAGATGCAAACAAAATATTAAATAATTTGTACATACTTAGTGAAGTAAAAGGAGAGGAATGCTACATGAGTCAAGTTGATGAAAACTGGCTATGGAATAAAAAAATGGGCCATATAATTTTGATAATTTAATGAAAATAAACACTAAGAATGATGTAAGAGATATGTAAAAATCACAAAACCTTCAAACAATATTTGTAAGCAATGTCAGCATGGGAAGCAAACACAAGCAAGTTTCAAATCAAAAGAGTACTCGATAACCAATCCATTGGAATTGATCCATATAGATCTATGTAGACCCATAAGAACACAAAGCATATAAGGTGAGAGTTATTTTATGATACTTATTGATGATTATTCTAGAATTACATGGTCTACCTTTCTAAAAGAGAAATTTGAGGCATTTGAAAAGTTTAAAGCTTTTAAATCTTTGGTTTAAAATGAAATGGATCTAAAGATCAAATAGCTAAGGTCAGATCGAGGGGGTGATTTCCTCTCAAATAAATTAAATGAATTATATGAAGAGCATGGAATAAAGAAACATTTCTCAGCCACTAGAACTCCACAATAAAATGGAGTTGTAGAGAGAAAGAATTAAACTATGCATGAAATGGAAAGAACAATGCTAAATAAATCCATGGTTTCAGATGGATATTGGAGAGAAGCATTCAAAAATATAGTTTACATCTTAAACAGAGAAAAAATTAGGGTAAACAATAGTAAAACACCCTATGAGATATGGAAGGGTAGACCAACTTCAGTTAAATACTTTAGAGTGTTTGAAAGAAAATGCTACATCAAAAGAGATGATGAAGACTTGGGGAAGTTCAACTCAAGAGCTAATGAAGGTATTTTTATTGGTTATTCCTCAAAGAGTAAAGCTTATAGATGCTATAATAAAAGGTTGGAAATAATTATAGAGAGTGCCAATGTTAGAATGGATGAAACTAGGACTAAATAAGTGAGTGTACCAACTAATACTCGTTCAAAAGAATCAGACTTCAAGAAAGAAAAAAAAAGTGGTAGAAGAAAGTCAAGAAGAAGAAGAAAGGAAAGATACAAGGGCACCATCTAGATTCATTCAGAAAAATAATGTAGAAAATCAAATCATCTATGATATTAATGTTAGAATGCAAACTAGGAGAAGGTTAATGAATACATCAGAAGATGTAAACTTGGGAACTTGTCAAAGATATAATCAAAGATCTTTTTAGAAGCCAACAATGATAAGAATTGGATTAATGCCATGGAAGAAGAATTGAACAAAATAGAGAAGAATGAAACCTGGGAACTTGTTTCTAGACCAAAAGATAATAATGTAATTGGAAATAAATGGGTTTTTAAGAGCAAACTAAATGAAGATGCTAAGGTAACAAGGTACAATGCAAGACTAGTCTGTAAAGGTTATGCTCAATTAGAAGGTGTTGACTTTGAGGATACTTTTGAACCTATGGAAAGATTAGAAGTCACAAGATTATTTTTAACATATGATGGATTCAATAATTTTAAGGTCTATCAGATGGATGTTAAGTCTACATTTCTCATTGAGAATCTTGAAGAAGAGGTTTACATAGATCAACCTAAAGGTTTCCCTCTATTAGGGAATAAGGACTATGTGTGTAGGTTGAAGAAAGCATTGTATGGACTAAATCAAGCCCCTAGAGCCTGGTATGTTAGGCTTGATAGATGCTTGATCAAGGTTTCAAAAGAGGAGCGGATGACAATAACCTATACATCATGACTGAAGGTAATTGTGGTTGTGTATGTTGATTAAATTATTTTTCGTAGAGATAATGAGAAGATGTCTCAATAATTTGTTAGGGTAATTCAAAAAGAATTTGAAATGTCTATGTTAAGAGAGTTATCATTTTTCCTTAGGTTACAAATTACTCAGTCAAGAAAAGGAATCTTCATCTCTCAGACCAAATACATTAAGGAAATGTTGAAGAAATTTAATATGGACAATTATAAACCAGTAATCAATCCAATAGTAATAGGGTGTAAGTTGAACAAATATGATGAGTCAATAGAAGTGAATTAGACCTTATATAGATCAATGATTATAAGTCTATTGTATAATACTACATCAAGACCAAATATCATGCAGTTAGTAGGTCTAGTGGCTAGATTTCAGGCAACACCAAAAGAAACACACTTGAATGTAGTCAAAAGGATATTTAAGTATCTCAAAATCACATGGACCTTGGTTTATGGCACCCAAAAGGAAAGGAATTCAATCTGATAGCTTATACTGAGGTAGATTGGGTAGGAAACATTGATTACTGAAAGAACACAAGTGGAGGTGCATTCTTTTTTAGAAAGAGTCTTGTGTCATGGCTGAATAAGAAACAACCCTCAATTTCCTTATCCATAGATAAAGCTGAGTACATAATAATAACATCATGTTATACACAAGTCCTTTAGATGAAACAAACCTTGAGTGATTTTAGAATTGAGTATGTCTATCCACTTTATATTTTCTATGATAATACAAATACAATAAACATCTCCAAGAATCCAATTATGCATTCAATAACTAAGAATATTTCCATCAAGTATAATTTTATAAGAGAATAGGTTGAAAATCATCAAGTAATGATGGATTATATTTCCACAAAGGAATAGATAAAAAATATCTTCATAAAGCCCCTCCCAAAAGAAAATTTTGAGTTTTTAAGGTTGAAATTGGGAGTGATCCATTCCTTATCTAGTCATTAAATCCATCAAAAAAATCATGGATTAAGGAGGATCTAATCATAGTATTATTCAGATCTATAGATATTTTGGTGATATACATTACGATTATGTTATATGTCTCTTTTCCATTGATGTCAAAGGGGGAGAATTAAAGAAAAGGGGAGCAAAGGAGGAAAACTACAATAAAGGGGAGTTCATGTACTATTTTTTTTCTAAAGGATTGCCATCAATGACAAAGAGGGAGATTGTTGGAATATTTTCATTGATTTAAAAGTCAAAGTGAAGGGTAAGGTATAGACTCCTCAGAGCTTAGAACTTGATTATTAGCTTCAAACTCACCCATAGATATGAACTTGCTCGGTAGCTTTAGACTCACCTAAAGCTCTAAACTTACTCAGTAACTTTAGACTCACCTAGAGCTATGGAATCACTTAGTAGATTTGGACTCACCCAAAACTCAATACTCACTCAGTAGCTTCAAACTCATCTAGATCTTTGAATTTGACCAATATCTTGAGACTGACCTAGTAGCTATAAACTTACCCAATCAAAATCTATGGAGTCACTCAGTGTGATGGACAACAATTGATAAGATCGACTAGAAAATAAAATGTTTTTAATTTGTATTTAAATATGTATTAATGATGGGCAAGCACCTTTGGAAAGATAGTATCCCTTGAGAGAAATCACACCATTTCCAAGAGGCATGAAGAGGTATAAAAGTGAAATGAATGAGAGTTAGAAAGTAAGAAGAAATAATTTTTTCTACCATATACAAGGAGAAGAAGAGAAAGAAGAGAGAGAAGATGATGAAGAGTGAAAATTTATTGTTCCATAATTTGTTGATAAAAAAATAGTGAAAGGTAAAAATTATTTAAGTGAGATTGGTGTCTCAGAATAGAAAGATAAGTGTCTTTCACTAAGTCAATGCTTGGCAGTGAAGTTAGTGCTTCAATTTAAAGAGATCAGTGTCTCTTGTTAAGTTGGTTCTTGGCATTAGGGATTAGTGTTTCCAAGTATGTTGGTGCCTATAGAATTTTTTTTAAAATAATTATTAATCTTATGGCCGGATTTGGATAGTAGATCTGAGCAGCCTTTCAAGTGTAGTTTTTCCCCACCAAGGGTTTTCTACGTAAATTTTATATTGTGCATTTACTTGTTCTTATGTGAATGTTTATTTATGAAAGTTAAATAGAAAGAAATTAAATTATTAGTACACACTGATTCACCCCGCCTCTTAGTATAGTATGTGATCAACATCCTATTGTGTACAGTCTTGCCTTGCCACCAATTTTAGATCTCTTGCATAGTTTTTTTCATGTGTCCTACCTTAAAAAGTATGTAGTTAATACTTCTCATGTATTGGATTATAATGATTTACAAGACCTAGATCTTGGGGTGGTCATAGTAGAACTAGTTAGAATAATTGACACTCACAAACTTAGTTTGCATAACAAAGTAGTGTCATAGTGCAAGGTCTAGTGGGACCAATATTTTGAGGATAATGCCATTTGGGAAGACTATAATTATTTTTATAGGCTATTTACACATTTATTTATTTAGATCTTTTATTTTTGTTATTTTATTTTCTACAATATGCTATTTAATTTTTAGAACTTTGGTTTGAAATAAGTATCATCGGGATAATGACCAGTTTTAAAGGGGAAGGATGTTACATCCCAATTTTCTCACTAAAATTAATTTGCTTATTGAATAGATATTATAGGGTTAAATTTGTTTAATTACTATTTTATTAAACTATTTTCATTTATGTTGATGTATGGATAGACATATAATGATTATTTTTTGTGATTCATTACTTGATTAGTTAGTTATACATGAGTTTTATATGCATGTGGATTAGGCTTATTTAGTATTAATGTGATTTAGTAGCATTTATATTGATTATCATAGTTTTAGAATAACTAAAATTTACATTTTTGAGATGGATGCAAGAGAAATTCTACTCTCCAGACATATATTGAGGGAGAGTATCATCAGGGAGGATGTTGTAGATGGAAATGTTGGAGGTGTTAAGATTCGATAATGAACCCAACACACACCACATAAAATATTAAAATACATGATATATTTAATTTCATTATGTTTTGATTGGTCTTGATTTATTTTGGTTATGATCCATGCTTAGGTTTTATTTAGCCATATGGCAGTTGTGATTGTTACTATGATTATAAGGTGGTATGAAATATTTCAGCTTTATAATTGTTTTTAGGTGACTATGATTTTGAGTGGCATATCTCTTATAGGCATGTACCTACAAGAATTAAACAAGAAATTATTATTATAATATATATATATATATATATATATATATATATATATATGTATATATATATATATATGTATATATATGTATATGTATATGTATGTATACATATACATACATATACATATATATATATATATATATGTATATATATATATGTATATGTATATATATATATATATATATATATATAATTGAATTGCATTTTTGAATATATAGCAAAATAGTTTAATTAAACTTATCTAACTTGGACCTAAGGTGGTACCTAGGATGACTTAGTTCCTAACTACCTAATTATTACCTAAGTATATGGCATTGATTATTTAATGACTAAGTGGAGGATAGGAATTCGAGCTATTATTAAACATAATAATTATTTTATTTGACATAACAGGATGTCAACCCTAATTTGTAAACTATAATTTGGTTTTGACTTAGTCTTTGTTACTAGTCTTTGTTGCTCAAATCATGAAATTTGGTGGCTAGGGTATGACTGTGAGTTGGAATGTAAGTTTGGCAGGTGAGCTAAGAGATATGGGAATCATGCCAATAATTTTTGGTTTGATGGTGAGTCTTTCTTGGAGTGGAAGAGAATGAGTCACCATGATATTAAGGGTTTTTGAAATGCCTGTAAGAGTTAAAAATAATAATAAAGGGAATGGAGTTCTTGTATTTTGGAGGTGAGCCATGGTAGGTAGAGGAGAAGAGGAAGGCATAAAGGAATTTTTTGGTAAAAAAAAGAGAAAGACTACTTCAAGCACTAAGAGGTAGGGTTTGTCCTTTGAATTTAATCTAAAATTATGTATTTAGGTTATATAATTAATAAAATAAATGTATATGGTAGGGTTCATTTTAGTGGGCCATATAAAAAAAATCCATGAAGGTCATGAAGTGAATAATATTCAAAATAGTAGTGAATTAATTTGGAAGGTGTATCATTTTACAAGTGAATCATGTGATGCCACACGATGAATCACACAAGGCCTGCCAGGTTTCTTTGAATCGCATGCAAAGTAGGTGAATACCCAAGAAATATAGATGAACAATGACATAATACTAATGAATGATAATAAAGTGTAGATGAATGATGGTAGAATATGATCTGATACCAATAGGTAATAGGTAGATGTCGATAGGCAACACGTAGGCATTGGCAGTCTATGGGTAGGTGTCAGTAATCTATGAGTAGGCACTAATAGTCTATGGATGGACATTGATAGTTTATAGGTGGGCCCTAGTAGGTTATGGGAAAATTATGGTAGCCTATGGGTGGATGACCATAGGTTATGTGTATTTTCCAATAGCCTACCAATGTCTATCCATATACTATCAGCACCCACATGTAGACTGTCAGCACTTACCTATAGATTACCAACATCTACCTATAGACTATTGGCATCTACCTATTACCTACTAAAGTGTGCCTAATACCTATTGGCATCAACCTATAGTCTACCACCATTCATCTATAGCCTACCATCATTTTCCCATAGGAAATCTATTGTTTTTTACCCATAACTTGCCATCATCCTCTTGTAAGTTATCATTAGATGCCGATAGACTATAGTCAGGTGCTAGTAGGTTATCATCAAGTGCCTACACTCATTAGATACCATCAGATGCCCATAGGTTTTTTTCAGATGCCTTCATGTTTAATTTATATGATGACACCTAAAGAGAAGTAAATGGAATTATAGTTAAAAAATACTAAAAATATATATTTTAAAAAAATCATTGGATACCTTACTGGGAACTGTTGATTCTTGAATCCCTTTTGGGACCTAAAATGCAAACCACCAAAAAAATTCTTAAAGTCACTTGATGGCATGTGGCAAATTTATTTGGATTGGATTTTGAGGTACTAATGAATTAAATTTATATGAGGAAATTTATATTCAAATGTAGGTGAACCTATCCTCAAAATTAACTTTGACCCTAAAAATTTAAGCGATCTTGCCCTATCAACTACTCCACAAAAATCATCAAATTTTGACTTCAAAAAATGGAATATTCATATATTAATGAAGATTCACCACTAAAACAATCCCTGGTATATGGGGTTTAAAAAAAATAGTTTTAATAAATTTATAAACCCTTGTAAAGATCAGGGATTTGGCCTTGTAGGAGGAATGTCCCCCCATATAATCAAATCTATGGTTTGATTTTTGTATAAAATGAATATGGAATGTTAGGGTTTAATGTTGAAATAAGATCCTAGGGTTGGATTAATTATGTGATTGAGTGTTACTTTGCATGTTTTATTAGTTTGGTTGTGTGTTGTGTTTTTAAGCTTTATGTGCTATTTTGTACAAATGGCCAAGTGTTTTTGAAATGGTCTGAGACATTTTTGGTTTAATGTTTGAATCAAGGTTTCCTATATTCAACACTAGAATGCGTATTTCTTTGATATAATGAAATATAGTGAACTGAATAAGTATGAACATTTATGGGTTGATGGTATGACTATTTTTTGATTAGGAATAAATGGTTATTTATTGACTATGTTTAAATAAATAATTATGATTGTGAGTCAATTTTGTATAGTGAAACGACTGTGAGTTCATTATCCATATGGATTGTAATATCATCTTAGGTTTGGGTTTTTATTGGATGATATTCAATTATGTATTTATGACTCTGTGTATGTCAATTGAGTTTAAATGAATTATGGGTCAATTGAGTATATATAATTTTGTGTTAACTATGTTTAATTTATTATGTGTCGATTGTTAGTTAGTAATGCCAATTGTAATAATTCAGGTTTTATATTTGTTTTGGTGTTGGATAAATAGTAAATATATATGTGGGATTTGTATCCATTACAAGTCAGAGTTAATATAAATAATTGGGAGATTTTATAAAATAAAACCAAGTTAGATAATTGATTGTGTATACAAATTATGATTGTTTGGGAATATGTTATTTTGAATCGATTATGTATACAAGTCTATAGATGATTATGGATATATCATATAAAAATTGACTATATTAAGAGGAAATTTTGATGTCTGAGTATAAACATTTATATCTCGACTATGCATAAATTATTGAAGGATGTTTGGATTGTGTATAAATGATTATTTGTTTAGTTTATATACTTGGGCTAGGTATCCATAACAACCTGAGTCAAAAAATAAACTACAATTAGTTTATAAGGATTGATTGGGTATTATTTATGACAAGTTTATTGAATAATATTGTTGTCTATTTTATTTAAAACATATACACACAGGCAAATGTGAAGAAGGAACATAGTTTATCAGTTGGACTAGTTCTTTATATAAATTGACTGTGTGTAATATGGAAAAATGAATGTTTGATTTATACTTGTCAGACTATAATAAAAGTATGGTTCATACTTAGTTTTGACATTTTTAGAATGTTTGAAGTTGATATATTCAGGGTCTTAGATGTTTAATTTGGGGGTTAAATGTTTGTTGATTGACTTCATTAAGTTAATGTACCATATGGTATGTAATAAAATATTTATATTATGTGTTTGTATTTAATGCATTTAATACAGGTTTGAATGTTGTGTGGGTTAATGTGATTTATATTTTGTTTAAATATGAATTTATATTCCCCAAATAGGTACTTGAAATATGAACATATATACATAACTATATATGTAATTATGGATTATACATAAAGATGAATATATATTATTTATGAATAGTTCATAAACACACACACACACACACACACACACACACACACACACACACACACACACACACACACACACACACACACAAGTATATGTGTTTTTATGAACTATTCATAAATAATATATATTCATCTTTATGTATAATCCATAATTACATATATAGTTATGTATATATGTTCATATTTCAAGTATATATATATATATACACACACACACACACTTGAAATATGAACATATATACATAACTATATATGTAATTATGGATTATACATAAATATGAATATATATTATTTATGAATAGCTCATAAAAACACATATATTTATATATATATATATATATATTCATATTTCAAGTGTGTGTGTATATATATATATATCCTTGAAATATGAACATATATATAAGTTATCAATTATAATTATACATAAAATTATAAGTATATATATATATATATATGTGTGTGTATATATATATATATATATATATATATGTATGACCATTTATATGTATATATTATGCCATTTGAAAATCAATGACTAAGAGTTTTAAATGTATACATATATAAGTAGACATACTTAATATACATGTTTATGCAAATAATTTGGGTTGTGAGTAAATTTATTATTTAAAGTGAATAGATTTGTTCATATGCAAACCGAGGTTTAATCATTAATTAATAATAAGTTGTTTCATTTATTAATCATGAGGAAAATGATAATTATTGATTAGAAAAAATAATGTTGTTTTTTATGGTTAGCTTAGGATTTATTGTGAAATTCCTAAATTGTATTATTTTATTGATAATACTTGGAAACACGATATGTTTGTTAGGGATCGGTAAATTCTTAAATATTATGATGATTGTTAGAAAATAGTTATACATTCAATATTACCTTAATAGAATATGGACTTAGGGATGTGTTGAAACTTAAGAAATATTTAGGAGATAATAAGTTATTATTTAACATGAGGTTATTTCAAATATTTATTGTATTTAATTACTATGGTATTAAATACTAATCTATATTATAAATCCAAAAAATTATTGTATATGGATTATATAGTAAATATGGTATTAATGACACTAATGATTGTTATCATGAGATTGATTCTCATGCATATATTTAAAATCATTAATACTTTGATTATATGAAATCTGATTGAGTGTGTGTGTGTGAATATGATTGATATAATAGATCATTAAACTATATGAGAAATTTGGCCAAAGTAATATTTATAGTTAAATGTTATCATTTCACCTGTTTGATTATATGCATGTATGTAAAATGTCATGTTAGAACAAAATTCTTTATGATATGCTGCATGTAGTTAGAATATTACAACACACAAGTTCTAGTTGACTTCTTGATACCTATACCATAATCATCATTTCATCTATGAAAGGAGGGCCATTTCATAGTTGGGAATTATGTGGAGGATCTATGGTTCATGGTTGGTGTGTAAAAGCACTCTAGCGATGCTCTACCTCTCCTCCAACAGTCAACTGATATAGACTTTTACTCATGGTTTTAATCTACATACATATAACGAGTTTATTGACACATATTAATTGCATAGAATATTGTATTTATTTATATAAACTTTGATGTAAAAATATTATACTATTGTACTTGATAAATAGTAGATTGATTGCTCTTATTGTATTAACTTTCACCAATTTGCTGAGTTATTATTCAGTAGTTATATATTTTATGTTGGATTAGATTTGTAGTTCTATTGAATATGGTTAGTTGATCATAATATAAATGAATCATAATTATTTTTTTATAAAATATACATTTAGTTAAAGATCAATTGACTTATCTTATTTTGGAATAATCTAATTTGATTATTAAATTAAATTTTTTAAAAAATTACTGTTATTTGAGTTAAACCCAATGGGGTTTTAACATTCTTGAATCATTGTTTCATGATGAAAATAAGACTAAGGATAAATTCAAGAAAAAATGTCGTAAGTTTCTTACATGTTTTAGGAGAATGTCTACAACTCGTATGATACCAATATAATTTATTTGGATCATAGAAATGTTTGGTAGGGTGAGTAGGATCAAGTTCTCATGTTAAAGGTTTAGGAATATATTTTTGTATTTACAACATGGAATTTTTTTGTGAGCATCCACATTATTCATGCAAGAACATATGGAAGAAGTCTAAAAGTGAGTATTCATGAATGGTGATGAAAGAGTTGCATCATTGGATCCACCTAGAAGAATATCATGAATGGTGTGTATAGAATTATGGGTATCTATGACACCATCATTATTAACATGCCATTTTAAAGATTTCATAAGCATTTGAGTTCCTATTAGAGGTTTGAAATGTTTAAATTGTCTTGTTAGGAAATCTTGATGTTTATCTTGATCAAGGGTTTCTTCCAGATATTTTGGAGAGAGAGAGTCCCAACATGGTATTAGATTTTGGGATGAAGAGCATTAGTGAACAACTAGAAGAGATTATCTTTTGACATGTTATATTCAAAATTTTTATATAAGGATTTCCATATTTTAATGAAAACTTGAGTAGTTTCAAATTTTACCTATTTAAAATTAATAAAATGAGCTATTTTATTTTTTAGATAGATCATTGATTTGAAATTATTTAACCAGTGCATTGACTAAGTCTTATGAACTAGAGATAGTGTTAGACTTGAGTTGATTGTACCAATATAGGGCATCACTTGCAAAGATTTTAACAATAATTTTGGTAGAATTAAAGGTATTTAGCTTAATCCAATATTTATAAATGTTTCCAAAATATTTGAAATACAACACAACATCAGTAGACCCATTATGGGTTATAGTAGGAGTAATACTACCTATGTCTATGGTTTAAATTTGAGAGATTAATGGTTAATTTTGAAGATGTTTGATAATTTTTGTAGGGAGTGGTGGTTGAGGGCAAATTTGAAATTTAAAATGTTGATTTTGCATTTTCATCATTTGATTAATATTATTGGTTTAGAAGGTATCCATTTGATTCATGGCTTACAATAATATTTATTTAGTATTAATTGCTTGTTGGCTAGTATTAGTGGTTTGAGATGCACTAGTAGTAGTATTGATTTGAGATGCACTATTAATAATATTGATTTTAATGTTAATTTGGTCACTTTGAGTAGACCCATTCAGATAAAAGGCCTACCATAGTAGTGGTTAAACTAGTTAGGGTAAAAGAAGGAACATAGGAAGTTATATAATTATTTTCCCTAAGTCCTTTATAAAAACTATGTGGTGATGAAGAAGGACATTTTATGTAGGATCCCATCATGAGGTTATAAACTATTATGGGATCTTTACCCCTATGTTGAGGATTTTCATTAATGAAAAGGATCATTTCAGCAGTATATTCAAGATCACTTTCATCCTTTACAATAGGCATATGTGGAGGATAGTTAAATGGATCAAGGGTTTTAAAATGAGGTAACCCATATTTTTTGGTTCTAGTGGCCACAAGAAAGTTGTTTATATCTAGATTTTATATATAAGTATAAATAAGGTGAGATTTAGGAACTTTATGAGAATTAATCTAATCCATCATATCGTGTTGTGTTCTTTATGGAGAGTCTGAAGTAAAAAATATATCGACCAACTCTATAAAGTATGAAATATACTAAATCAACTGTGGTCGATGTATTTATGTAGATAGAAGTGTGAAGGAAAAATGATATCAATCCTAATTGATATATTTAGTAAAGGTATATTAATTATAAATAGTGACTAGAAAATGTATTATATCAACTATGGTCAATGTAGTTACATAAATAAAAACATAAAGATAAAACTATATCAAGCTTGATTGATGTAGTTAAAGCTGGGTTTTTTTTTAATGGTATAAAAAATATGAAATGTACTATATCAATCCTAGTTGATGTAGTTACACATACTAATAGATAAGGATAAAACTATATTAATCATGGTCAATGTAGTAAAACTTGAGAAAATGTAACAATATGATGACTAAACTATATCAATTATGGGTGATACAGTCTGATAAATATAGGAAAAATAAAAGAAAAATAAGTAGACTATATTTAACCTAGGCAATGTATTATATTCACATATATACAACTATATCAATAATGGCTGATGTGGTTGGAACACATACCATAGAATTGTATCGATGTTGGTTGATATAGTCTATAAAATAGAATATAATATCATATAAAAAATTAGAAATTTAACTATTATTACTAATTATTTATCTAAAATAAAGACTAGGTAGGTGTATTAAAATGATTTTACTGATGTATAGGCTCTCAAATATATTTATTTGTTCTTTGGATAGTGTCGACCCAATATTCTAGAGAACTAGATATGGAGGAAGTATCATTATCGTAACCCAATAAACCTAATTTAAAGGGTAGCTGAGAGTAAATTCTTGGTGATAACCATTAATTGGTGTGTTATAAAAATATGTGGTTGGCTTTTGAAGGTCAAATAAAAAGAGAATCCTAGGCATTTATTAAATACTATGAGGTACGTGAAAACTAAAGTCTGTGTTTAACTATGTACTATGGCTATGAGTATTAGACAAGCCCCTCACACCATGATGTATGTAAATAACAAACAAATATTATAAACATAACACCACGTATCCATTTACAATAGTAGCTAAGTAGTCTAAAAATTGACAAGAACAAATTTTTTATGGAAATCCAAACAAAGAGAAAATAAAAATAAAAAATCAATGAAGAAAATTATTTTTCAAATTTTAATGAATGGAAAAAAAGGAAGTCAAATTTAAATTTAATGTTTTATTAGTTACTGAAAAAGAAAATTAATTTTTCTTGATTATGCTAAAAATGAAAGAAAATAGAACTATGTCGATTCAAGTTGATGTAGTTGTTCAGATAGTATAGATAGAGTAAACTAAATCAGATAGGGTTGATATAGTTTATTGAAAATAAATAAACATAAAAATATATTGACTAGGGTCAATATAGTTTGACAAGGAAGAAAATTAATTTCTAACTATATCATACTAGGTTGATGTAGTTATTTGTGTAAGCTTAATTATGACATAATGTATAATTTGGTTAATGGAATTGACTGTAAAGCAAAACTATATCACACTAGGTTGATATAGTATAGTATAAATTTATTGGAATATAAAACTAGATCAGCCTTGGTTGATGTAATTGGTTTACTAAAAATAATTCAGATCGGTGTGTAAAAACTGGATCATCTTGCATCCAATTAGCTAGCCTATTGGAAAAACACATAATTAACACTATATCCACATGTGTCGATCTAGTTTCCTAAAAAATGCATAGAAATTAGACTTGATTAACTTGAGTTGATTTAATTTATAGAAAATACTTAAAAATAAACCAAATAAATAAAAATAGATCAAGCCTTGCCAATATAGTTGGCTGACTAAAAAATAAATACAAAATGTAAAATAGATCGACCCATGTTAATGTAGCTTACTAAAAAACATAGAAAGTTAAAAATTTATCGACCCTCAATAATGTAGTTTTCCTAAAGACACACATAAGTTAGAATAGATCAACCTACATTGATGTAGTCTACTTGAAAAATATAGAAAAATAAAACTATATTGACATGCATCGATATAGTTTGTTGAAGGATTAAAAGCAATGGTTAGTTCACATCAGGTTCACTAGAGTGTATTCCATGAGCTAGGTTTAAATTGTAACTTATCCTATCCAAGAGATATAGAATCAAAAAAATTAAATCAAATATATTCCATTGGTACTTAGTTATATTGAGGCATCACTAAATGAATTCACTAAACCTAGCTAGATGATCACTTTTAACATAACATCAATTGTTAGGATTCCAAAGCCTCTAGGCAATCAATATAATGGACTAACTCTAACTAAGTATTTTAATATTAATTTAATATATTATTACCAAGCAAATAAAAAAAATAAGGGAGATGAGTAAACTAAAAAAGGTAAGTAACTATTATAGGAAAATGGAGGCATGTGTTACCTAGAGTGGAAAATGGCAAGTTTGAAAAACCTTATAGCCACATTAAGTATAAGTTTAGAGGAGATTCAAACAATGAGTTATACATCCATTTAAGCTATTAATTATGCAATATATATCTATCAAATGAAATATCTAGGGTTAAATACTTACATTGAACAAACATGTTGAGCCTCAATCTCGCCTTGGCCAATGGTGTTTTTTAAGTGATTGTTGTGGTTTTAAGGATCATAAAGGT
The DNA here is from genome assembly GCA_037957365.1 of Torreya grandis. Classification (NCBI taxonomy): domain Eukaryota; kingdom Viridiplantae; phylum Streptophyta; class Pinopsida; order Cupressales; family Taxaceae; genus Torreya; species Torreya grandis. The sequence continues at coordinate 175,876 of JARHVA010002390.1, read as the reverse complement.
TGAATCAAGATCTAGGCTAAAAGGACTCTTCATATTGCATTCAAAATTCTACAAGACAAGTATTTCCCTCCCAGATAAGATCTAAGCAATGGATTCTCTAAATGTAGATTTAAGGAGAATTATGAGCAATAATAGTGTGAAAATAGATGCTCCTCTCTATTGGATTGAAATGGGACCTATATTTATAGTGACAAATGATAGTAACCTTTCCCATAATTTTTATTGATGCCATCAACTAGCTTTGATGTAGTTCAAAATATATTATTTAACCTTGAACTAGGTTGACTAGAGTCAACTTAGTTATGAATCATATGCCAAAACTTTTAGATTATGTTGACCTAGGCTAACCTAGTTTGATTTTTTTAGGAATTGGAAAATACTACATCAACATGGGTTGATATAGTCAGAAAAGATATGTCTTGGTTTATTTAGGGGATATTAGGATGAATAGTGTTTAGGGGATCAAGTTTGGGGGAAGTGTAGTGGATATAGGCAAGATAGATAAATAACAATATCTCTCATGAGTCACCATTGACCTACCCACCCCTTTCCTAGTGTACCATTTAAGGCATGCAATAAAATATATTTAAGCTCACCTAGTTGCTACAAGATAAATAGTGTTAATAAATGATAAAGTTTAAAAATATTGTGTATACATACACTACTTATGTAACTAATCTTGTATCACCAAGATGAAATGTGGGAACCAAATTTTGAGCTCATGGAGTAATGCCAATGTCTTTGAGGAAACTAAATCTCAAATGATTTAATCATCTAAACATGATTAAAATATTTCAAACATATTTATATATTCAAGGGTTATCATTTTTAGGTACCACTAAATATTTAAAAAAATTGAAACTATAAAAGTATGTATGTCAATGAACAAGCTTCATGCCCCATAAAGTTTTTCCAATATAGTATATAATTTTATGCATCTATGTGCCTCTTTGTGTCAAATCTAAGAACTTATATTTCATGATCCTATAAATGTGTGCATATACATTATATATACTCCCAAATTTATAATAATATATGGATATTTGAGAACATGTAACTCATGTACCTATATAAATGTGTGCATAAGCATGGCATATGCATCTAAATGTATTTTAATCTAAAAAATTATAACTAATATCCCTATAAATTGAGTTTATATTTATCACATATGCCTCAAAAATCTATATAAAATCTATAAATATCTATCCAAATTTGATATTTACAACACTTTAAAATATCTGAATTATGTAAACTATGTCAAAATGTAAATTTATTGCTCATAGAGGCTTAAGTATCTATGACAATCCCACTAATATGCCCATATTTTGAGGTGAGGGATCTAGCTTATAAGTCACACATCTGAAAAGGAAGAGTCAACTATTTCATGTTATACATAATTATGCAATCATGTCTAATAGTGTCATCATGTATAAAATATTCACCATAGTAATGAGTATGTAATCAAAGCATGTATGAAACATATTTAATGAAATGCATACAAGTGTCTTGTAAGTAAGTATATATAAATTAAGTGCATAATATTAACCATCACTGATGTAAGCACTAACTAAGACTACATAATAAATGTGCATGTTATGTATCATGGCACCACACACAAATGGGAAGGTGTGTGATATGGATCACAACACCCATAAACATAGTGAAATAAACAAGCTCTACAAAAAATGTCATGGTCATGATTCACACAATAAAACTCAATATCACACACAAGGCCAAGGGCCACATAAAAAAGAAAATAAATGTCACACAAAAGGCCAAAGGCCACACAAAAAAGAAAATAAATGTCACATAAAAGTTCAAGGGAGATGGACAAGGTAAAATAAATGTCACACATAAGGCTAAGATCCATAAACAATATAAAAGTAATGAGTATCCTATTATAAAAGATAAATAATATCAATGAAGCATAAAAATAAGTAAGCTAATATACACCATACAAGTATGTCAATGTTATATCATAGTAAAGTAATATATCCATGAAAAATACTAGCATTGTATAGAGTATGATTAATCGTAAGACATGTTTGAGAAATCAATATATCTCAACATGGTAAATGGAAAGCTCACAAAAATATATAGCATGTATCAATGTAACATGTGGAATAATATTCCTCTAACATTGGCATGGCCTCTAGGTATAGGAATGGCCAACATCTATGTATTCATGTATAATTTATATGTCTTTCATCACACTCATGTATATCTTACAATACATGTGCATATGAAAAATGATATGTAATCTACCAAACATGTGATAAAAACATATGCAAATAATGTAACTAGCAATCATATTATCCTTTGGTCATGATTTTTTATTTTTAGAATATTTGAATTATTTTACATTTTTAAAATATTTTGAATAAAAGTGTATGTTATTTAAGGATCCAATCAATGGGTTATGCCCCTATAAGGTCCTAAATCAATTATTAAAAACTTATTTTACTATTAAATTATATTGACGTTATTTGTAACATGGTCTGTTGGTGATTGGCTTACTATAATCATTCCTTTATTTTGAATATATTTTCTTTATTCCCAAAAATTATTTGCATGATGTACATCCATTATATGATAATCATAGTTATGTCTATATTTATTTATAGGAATATTCAATTAAAAATGGTTAGTTTTTTTCAAACCAGATCTCTTATAACTTTATTTGGATTCTTATTAACCTTATGTAAAGAATTTGAACCATCGATGCAAAGGTATTTCATTATTACACCCATAATTAAGATGCAATATTTTTATGCAAAAATAACTTTATTGGAGAGGTAAGGCTCAATTAACACTAAAATTCTTTGGATTTTGGACATGCGCAATTTTATCCTCAAGTGATGTAACCCTTAGACATGAAGATTGAAATTATTTTTTATGATATCATGAACTAATAATGAAGAAAGTTTTTTTATTATGATCATGTTGATTGTCTTAAACTATTATTTTTTACTTTGATCCCTATATTTCTTTTTTTGAGTAAGAACTTTGAATTATCATTTCTCTTTATATATTAATTATCCAAATCCTCTTCATGACCAATAGGTGTAAACATACTATGAGATAAGTAATCGTATGGATCAATAGGTGTTAAAATTCAATTATGTAAATGATCATCTATGTTCTCTAACATATCATGATTATCATCATCACTATCATACCAATCTATGACTAGTTAATTAAGATTTTATGAATTTATTAAAATAGGGATATATGGAATGATTTCCTTTTTCTTTACATTAGGTTATGGAGTTATCTTTGTCTCTTTATTAATGTGGATAATTGGTTCCTTATCATTTAATTTAATCTATTCTCTAACCTCATATGTATAGATTTTATTTATTTGTCTAGGTTGGGATGGAAGAACTATAAATCAATGCATAAAATATGACTATGAATTACCCCCATTATTTAATTGTATATTTTTACAATATTTTAATGGATAATTGTCTATTGGGCATGTATGCACATACCTACCATGCATAAATTTCATACATATGGTGTAGTGTAGATGTTAATACTTCTATATCATGTATATAAGGTCAACCTAGAATAAAATTATAAGGTAGATTATTAGGCATGACCTAAAATGGAGAGGCAATGTTTTGGGTCCTACCTTCACACTCAATGATATTGATCTAAGAATCTAAGTAGGATATCATCAAACCCTAATACACTTTGAATAGATTTTTCAATACTATTCCTATGGACACCCAATTTTTTGTAATAAAGTTAATTCATTATTGATCCATTATATATTAATATATGTTTGACTACTTTGGTTTGGATTTAAGCTTGAATGAACAATGGTATTTATCTATCTATTATTTATTTGATGGGTCAATCCTCATTTTTAAAGGAAAACACTTCATCACTATGTTTTAATGTAATAAAAAAGGAGTTGAAGTATGTAGGTTATGTATCATTTGGGAGAGTTATTTCACACAATGCCTCATATAGGATGTCCTTGTAGATACTTGATATTTGTAGTAGTTCAAGGATAGAAAGCTTAGCATGGATATTTTTTAGTTAATCAATAATATCATACCATTTTATTTGAGTGATGGCCTCATCGGAGGTGGAAGGGAATGAGGAGGAACATGTTAATTACCTTAGTTATTCCACACATGGTGGATAATATTACCTCTTATAATAGTTACAATGTGGACCACAAAACCCAATTTAATCATGGTTGAATAATGAAGGTGGGATGGCAGTTGAGATAATTTGGGGGTTTAAATGGAGGAGGGACAAAAGGATTCATGCATGCCCTCTAATATCTAGTGGTGATAATAAGTAATTTATATTGGATATTAAAATAGTATGAATTGAAGAAGACTTAAGATTATTCATTATTTATTTTAGCCTTATTAGTGTATAATAATTTGATCCATCAAATTACATAGTTATTACATATTTTACATATTAATTAAAAACAACATCTAATAATTACGATCATAGCTTGAGTCAAGAGATATAAACTATGTGTATATATTATAATCATGTGTAATTTGTGTAAAAAGGAAAATCAAATATCAAAACTAAAAAATAGATTTATATACGAAACTATAAAACCTAGAAAGAAGGAATAAATCCTAAGGGAATAATTGGATTTGGATATGTTTACAACAAATATGGGTTCACCTATATGTTTTACCTTATTTTGGTTTGATAACCTTAATATTTTTTAAAATGTGTATTAATTATATTATATGAAATATTAATTCTAAGCATTAATCTCATAATAAAAGGCAGAAACTAATTTGACACTTGAGATGGAAATAACTAAGAGGGATTAGATATTTAGTGTGTTACTATTTTTGTAGGTCTATATTACATCCTGATTTCACCCTATGACAAATAAACATTTAATCCATTGATTAGTATGGTTAATATATGATTACTATTGCTTTAATTTTTGTGTTTTATGACATATATTGAAATGGGACATTAATATTGTTGATTAGTATACATGTTATGACAAGTGTATGTTATATTTTGTACATTATGGTTATGTATTAGTTAGTTTTTGCATCATTGGTGATAGTTATGATGATTCAGACTAACTACCTACTTATTGTAAGTTGGATGCAGGATAGTTCCTACCTTTAGAGCTTGATGAGGGAGAGAATCATCAGAGAGGATGGGCTAGATGGGATGACTAGGAGAATATCAGATGAAATTTCTAGTAACCCTACACATACACACATTAGATTCTAAATGTTATATGCATAAAATGGTAGTATGTATTGGTTATGATTATATTTATGTATGTGGAATTAGTTTTAGTATGCATTAGATTTATTTATTCTAATTGATTTGATTTTTGAATTTAAATTAAAAAAATATGTATTAATTGCTATATAGATATTATTATTGTGGAAATAATTATCTTACAAAAAAATGTAATTAATGACTTATTTATCTTTTAGTTGAATAATTATTTATCATTATTTTGAAGATTGCATGAAAGTTGAGTTAATGAAATTTAAGATAACTTTGAATATACATGCATGATATTAATTGAAAATAAAAAAAAGAAATAGATATAATTGTTTATTGAATCAACTTAAGTGTAAATTTAGAAAAAAAGGAAAAAGGGCATGGTAAGTAATATAAACAATATGACATGTTTTGATTATAATGAAAAAGGTAAGTTAACTATAGAATGCAAAGAAAGAAAGATAGCATGCAAGAAATGGGCATAATAATGAAAAAGGAAAATAATTTTTATATATTGTTGAAAGCATGTTTTTGATTTCATTTAAATCCTTGAGCTAAACCTAGCTTATTAGTGGGATTGGTAAAGTTGTTTTGTGAAAACAACCAAAATTTATTTATAACTTAGAAAAAGACTAATTAATGGTTGGGATTACATATTTCCATACTGGGTAGTGACGAATTTATACTCAAATTGTGTTTTTATAACAATAATGTTTGTTTATTAAAACCTATATAAATTCAATGATATCAATTATGATTGATTAGCAAATATGGTCATTTTAATTTTTTATACTTATTAGGTACGATCGATGTTAGACTATGCTTAAATACTTGTTATAAATAAGTAATTATAGACTAATTGTTATCATACTTGGTTGGTGTGATCTTGTCAATAGTACTTATTTACATATGATATTGTATATATGTTGTTTTGATCCTTGTTTAGCATACCCAAATGGCATGATTATGCATGAATTGTTTATATATTATATATATAATAATCATATGTTTATAAATTCATTTTATACAATATGGTGACAAGGTCGAATTGGTGGAGTCATGTATTGATGAAATATTGTGTGAAATATATTTGTGAGAATATTATATGTGTAAATGATTAGATATTTCTAGAAAAAAAATAGTACATCATGTTTTATGTCTAGAGAATATGTTTTCATTGAATTATTATTGAGGATGTACCTAGGTGGTATAATCTTGTAATTGCTTGGTTAATAAGATTGGTCGTTCATGTTTGAGTAGAGTGTGTTATTATTGAATTTAAGTAGGCTCAATTCATGGGATAAACCTTATGAAACTTATTCATTTTATAATCCATGAGGTCTAAGCACGTAAAATGAGGGAAATCACTACCTCCATGCATTTGGTTTTTCCTTCAAAAAGTTAGTATTTTGAGGGAATTTTTCAACCCATGCAGTTCAAAGAATTTTATCCAAACTACACCAAGTTAAAATTAGGTGCAAACAAGAAAATTTTCTCCAGACTACACCTCAAGGTATAGAGGGGAAGAAATTCTCTACCGCTACATGTGCAATTCAAAGAATTTTCTCTAGAATGCATGTTAAGGTGTAAGAGTGGAGAAATTATCCACCATTACATGTGAAAACTAAAGAAAACTCTCTGACCATGCACCCAGGACCACCACCTCCTATGGTAATTAATGGGCATTAATTATTGGGTTTATATATAATAAACCTCATAATATTTATTTTTACCTCCACTTAATCTTCTTCTCATCATTTTCATGCCTATTTGTTCACCCTCCTTCGTCACTTTCAAGCTGACTTGCATCCTTTTTTGCCATTGTTGTGATCGATTACCTTAGTCCATCTATAGTCTCCATTGTAGATCAGGTAATATTTATTTTGTTTTTAATGATTTTTATTTGTTATATAATAGTTTCCTTTTTATGTTTATGAACCCTTTATTTTATTTTCTTTTAGATTTCCAAGTGGATCATGTTTTTCTTCAAAAACTTGTAGATGTTTCCTAAACCCCCTTATGTCTGGATTTTTTTTTGAAAGACAAGTTTCTTATACCTAGGGTAGAACCTAATCTTTTTAGGTGCATCTCAGAGAATTTTCTCTAAGATTCACCCTTGTCCCAATTTTCCTTTGTGTACCTTAGAGAAAAATATTTGAGATGCCCCAATTCATTTCACCATCATACACCTCAAAGAAAATTCTTTGAGGTACACCTAAAACCCTCTTTGGATGCACATTGGAGAAATCTCTCCGAAGTGCACATTGCCAACTCAAAAATTCTCTGATGTGTACCAAATCGAACCCAAAATTGATGTAGATCAAAAAAATTTATCAAACCTATACCAAGACCAAGATTAACCCAAGCTCAATGTAAGTCAGAGAAAATTCTTTGACCTACACTCAGATACCTAAGCATGGTGCAAGTAAGAGAAAATTCTTTGACTTGCACTGAACAAATTTTTACTCATCCAAGGTGTTATTTGGAGAATTTTATCTAAACTACATGCAAATCTAACAAAAATTGTGTAGTTTAGATAAAATTCTTTGAACTACACAATATCATCTCTATTCATGTAAGAGCATATAATTTTTCTACTCTTACATTTTTTCCAAATAATATGAAAAAATATAAATCTAGGGAATTAAAATTCTCTCTTCTAGTCACTTAATCAATGTTAGAGGATTCCCCTACTAAGAAATCAATGAAGTACAAGTTCTAAGGTGTGTTTCTAGCATTTGCAGTTGAGTAAAATATAGACTAGATTGAAGACACTAAGATTGGCCATGTTGACATGGAAAAATTATTGCATAGACTAGGGAGGGACCCTATTGCACCAAACATGCAAGCTATCCTAAATAGTGAGGTTCATTTAGCAGTAGCATTCTGTGTGTTAACACAAGATACATAATTTGTCCTAACAATTGTTGCACATTTTGACAAAGAAACCAAAGTAGTTAAAGATGCAAGTGGGAAGGTGATCATTTGGCTAGATGATGAGTACTTCAAAAAACTATTTCATCTCTTAGATATTGAAGAATACTCAGATGTAAGTATAAACTCATCTCAAGAGTAATATGATAAGAATTCTAAAAGTGTAAAAAACACATCAATGCTCATTAGCGCAAAACTCCTAGACATTTACTTATGAGATGGCCCAAGTACCTTTATCACAATGACTTATTAGAGGAAATTGGATATTTGATCACCCTCATAAGTAGACTCAAAGGTCTCCCCACATCAAACATCTTTCAAGAGTGGATGTATCATCATCATTAAGAAGGATAAAAAAGAATTTTTTAGGGAAGTCAAATTAGTGATGCCATATGTCACAAGCTCTCTGAGGTGGCCTCTTCTTTGAAATTGTATATGAAGTCTTATCTGGTATATGTTGCAGCTAGCATGAGAGATTTCCCAAGATTAACTAGTAATGGTGAGAGGAAAAAGGTTCTGGTACATGAATACTACCCACAACTCACTCTCAAAGAAAGCATAAAACACTACAGGAGAGTAAATGATGCTTTATTTTATAATTTCATTTTCATCTTTGATCAAGACCTCGATAAAAATATATTTTGAAATCAAGCATGGGTAATAGTCAATAAGATTAGTTGCATTTTTTTATAATTCCCAACTTTTACGTACATCAGGGTAGGAGGGTTTGATGAACAACTATACATGTTACCTAGGTACCCAAGTGATAAATTGATTTTGATGGAGATGTGATGGTAAATAATCAATGTGCTTAATAAATAATTAGATGCTCAAAGCAAGGTTTCAAGTTCTCATTCAACATGGGATGATATACAGTTTTAACCACACCAAAAGCCAAAACAATGGAAACTAAGCTACAATGGGTCACTCTCAAAAGGTTTAAGAGAAGAAAAGACTTTGAGTATAGAATGATGAAGGAGAAGTTGAGAGCTAACTATACTCATGTGCATAGGATTGAAGATATCCAGGTAGAGTGTAGGACTGATGAAGATGCGAGAAGACTTGATTATATCCATCTTACCATTGATCAAATTGATAATTTAAAGTTGGATAATATTCTAGAATATTTATCAGATGATAAGAATGTATTAGACCCCTGATATGAAGGTAATCAGGTAGATTCTACTCATCTCCCACTAATTTAATGGTCCATCAAAGAATCCATCTCTATTAAAGATAGATTTCAACCTGTTCTTGCAAGGACTAATGCTTGGTTGGAATCTAAAGGTATCAAGTTGAAATATTTCAAGACTGGCTTAGAAGAAGAATATGATTATGATACTGCAAGGAAATAAGAGGAGTTGAGGACAAATAATAAATAAGATGCCTCTACATCCACATAGAAACCAAAATTTGTGTTTATAAATAAAGGTAAGAGAAAATATAAAGAAGCTGGTGTAGAAAAGATTCTTTAAGGAGAAAATAAAGAAAATCCCACCATCAATGAGGCACCACTTCAACCAAAAATTTCATAATCACCTCAACTAGTGATTCAATAATCTTCACAGTCAGCAGCTACACAGTCAGAGATTACTTCAATTAAACCCTCTTAAACAATCATTTCATAAATAACACTTTCCATAGTTCCCCCTATAATATTGACATACCAATTGATTCCATTCATCCCTAAATTGTTATTTCATCTCCACCTTCACCTCCCAATGCCATGATTTTCTAATTCCTTTCACAAGGCACACTCGATCAAGTTTTTGATTCATTGTCAAACTTGTCCAGTCCCTCAAAGTCATTGGGGTCTCATAATAATTTGTACTTTACCCAAAAAGATATAGATAAATTTATGTCTACAACATCCTCCAAAATAATAACTCAAGTCCATGTTGTTTCAATATCCAACTTACCAATAGGGACTAAAGTGTCAATCACACCAACCTAAACTCTACCAATCATAACCACAATCCTATTGGTGTCAACTCCACTACCAAATACCTCCACCATCTCACTTTTCATTCCACCCATTTCAAAAACTATTGTTCTTCCCAAACATCACAATCCTTGGCATCTTTATTCCTAGAAGATCCATCTCCTCTTCCTCTATGGTTGATGACTCAAACACCCAAGAGGAAGAAGCAAGTTGTTTCCCCTGATGATTTTGATTTTGGTCAGCTTGTGAAAATAAATCCAAAAACAACAAAGAAGGCTAAAACCATGTCAAGGGTAATTTTTGAGTCTGAACACAAGTATGATGAGGTTGTAGTGCCTCCCTAAGATATAAACATTGAAGATATCTAAGTGTCTAAATATGTGGTTGCATAGATAAATCTAGGTAAATAAACACATGAAGGTGTAAAAGAGGATATATAGGGAATTATGGAATCCTTACTAGAAATATATGACAAGGACAAGAAAATTAAAGATCAACTCAAGGTATAAGTAGAATAACTAACCTCTGTTCTACTAAAAATCATACAATCCTTTGAGTTCATTAAACCTATTGAGAATGAAAACATAGAAAAAGAAATTCAGTAGGTAGAGAAAATTGGATCTCAAGGTCAAGTTGTCAATGCTTGGATTGAAAGATTGACAACACAAGGTACTCAATGGGTGTGTTTTATCATTAAATTTTTAAATAACTTGAGTGAATTGAATGTATAAATTCAGAAAATACTTAAGACACCCACTCAAGATTTGGAATTGACTGAAAATGATATTGATACATGGACTCAACTATGCAAATTCAAGCTATAACTCTTAGTTGATAAAAATGTCATTCTGAATAGAAAAGTATTCATTGAGTAAAGAGAAGCAATGAAGATTAAAATAGAATTTCTTGATAATTTTACTAAATATCTCAAAGAAGCTGAAGATATGTGTAATAATAAGATGTTAGATCTTATAGATAAGATTGGAGAGCTTCCTTTTTAGGTTAGAGATAATTCCCAAGAAATTCTTCCTTTGGAGATAGTAATTCAAGAGTTCTCATCTTTTATTTAGAAAAATATTGAGATAGAAACATTCACGCTTGACTCCATTAATAGATCGGTTGAGTTTCAAGTCATAATGGATAAATTGCAAAGAATATTGGATAGAAGCAAGGACTTATTAGTTAATCTAGAAGATTCCATCACAAGGGTCCTTACCATCTCCAGGTGTACATGGGGCCTAGATGATAGTGAGGTCCAAGTCACCTTGAATAAATATGAAGCATTCTTGGATTAAAAAAAAAAAAAAAATATCGTGTCTAAGGATACTTAGTTTATTTTTGTAACTTTTTGTATGTAATTTTGTTTGGTGCAATTTGCACCTAGGAAAAGTACACAGTCCTAAGTCAAATTAGACTTTGTCAATGAATAAGTCAATGTATTTATGTTTTTTTTTTCTATTTTTGCTCATAGCTCCTCTCTATAAATATAAGGATTCTCTTTTGTAAAAATGACCAAGAGATATAGAATAAAAAATGTTGCTGAATTGAGAAACAAATTTTGAAACTTTGTGTTCATATTGTAAATCTTAAATTCGATTTGATATAAGAAAATCAAGTGATCTTTCAATATATATGTTGAAATCAACTTGTGGTGTGTTGGAAATGTTCTTATGTCTTTTCCATTACATTTTCTTGTGATTTGATTGGATTGTGGTGTGAAATTTCTATAAAATGGAAGGTGTTAAGAAGTTGATTTTGGAGTCTTTGTGTTGCATTTTAATTATTAGATTTATGTTCATCATTGAGAGTGACTTAATGTGGAGACTTTGGGTGGAAAGTTATTTTTCTTTGGTGATTTTATCTTTGAGTGGGATTAAGGTGAACTCTTTGGGCTGCACTTTGTTCCATTTATCTATTCACATTATTTTTTTGGTATTATTTTAGTTATTCTTTCAACTAACTAATCTGAATATTGATTATTATTGTTTCATCAAGTAATTTTGTATTTCCACAACACATTGTAAAGAACATAATAAATTTTGTAAATGAACATCAATTCTGAAAAAAGAGAATTGGATGATATGATAACACCCACTTTGATAAAATTAGTGAAAATAATTACTTCTTGTGCTAGTTAGCAATAAGAAGGAAGCCTCCCCTTTCCTTGAGGAGAGATTTATCTCATTACACTGTGGCTGAAATTACCATCTGGTTACCATTCTGTTGTTAATAAAATATTCACCCAATAATTTTTGGAAACTCTATTAGGGAAATGGATATGCAATCGAGATCTACACTCATTAGGTTGAAATAGGACCAACACCTTATTATTTGTTACTATTTTACTGTAGTTAATCTCTATTATTTTTTGGATACTTTCAGGATCTGGTGGAACAAAGCTACACTCATGGTAGAAGGGTAGTAGGACACATTGATCTAACATTTTAGTTGTTGCAAGAACATAACTTTGATCTTTTATCAGTATGTATAAGGTTACCTCTTCAATGTCTAAGAAGTTCTCCACCTACCAATACAAGATCTCCTATACCAGGTGAAGCTTCCAACATTCATAGGGTCTTACTTATTTTTCCTTTGTAAATATTCATTATTCCTCCTTATAATCCACACATAATGACTTCTCAAGGTTTATGGGGAACTACTTCTGGTCCATTGAATTTGGCACCACCATCTCATGAACTTCCTCATGGTTCACATAAAAATTTCCCCAAGTTATATGGTAATGGCAAGCAACATCTGGATGAATATATTATTGCATTCTAAATTACATGTGTAGTTATTGGAGTTGAACATGATGATGTTTCTGTAATATTATTCATAAAAACACTCCAAGGTGTTACTTTTGATTGGTTTTACCATCTTGCAATGGAACCATCGCAAGTTGGGCTACACTCAAGGCCTAGTTTGAGGCAAGGTTCAAGCTAGCAGAAGAAGCTCAAGATTTATTGGCTCAACTCACACAAATGAAAAAAGAAACACATGAGCCCATGCATGAGTTTGGGGCAAAATTCAATAAGTTGAGGAATAAAATTCTAGTGGTTGCTCAACCTACACCTATGAATTTTAAATGCTTCTTCATCAATTCTTAATTATCGATTACCTTAGTCCATCTACAGTCTCTATTGCAGATCAAGTATGATTTATTTTTTTTAAATGATTTTTATTTATTATACCCTAGTTAACTTTTTATGTTTATGAACCCTTTATTTTATTTTCTTTTAGATTTCTTAGTGGATCATGTTTTTATTCAAAGACCTCATAGATGTTTCCTGAACCCCTTTGTGTCTCAATTTTTTTTCAAAGGACACGTTTCTTATACCTAGGGTGGAACCTAATATTTTTAGGTGAATCTCAAATAATTTTCTTTGAGATGCACTGTTATCCCCATTTTCCTTTTCTTTGGTGTACCTCAAAATAAATTCTTCAAGATGAACCAATTCATTTCACCATCATACACCTTGAAAAACATTCTCTAAGGTACACCTAAAACCCTCTTTGGGTACACATTGAAGAATTTTCTTTGAAGTGCACATTGACAACTCCTTCAATGTGCTTAAAAGAAAATTATCTAATGCACACCAAATCAAAAAAAATTGGTTTAAATCAGATAATTTTTTCCAACTTACACCAAGACCAATATTAACCCAAACTCGGTGCAAGTTAGAGAATTTTTTTTAAACTACATCGAGATACCTAAGCATGGTGTAAACTAGATAAAATTCTCTAACTTGCATCAAACAAAGTTTTACTCACCCAATGTGCAATTTGGATAATTTTCTCTGAATAACACCCAAAGCTTATAAAAATTGTGTAGTTTAGAGAAAATTATTTGAACTACATAATGTCATCTCTAATCATATAGGAGTGTAGAATTTCTTTTCTCTTACATTCTGTCCAAAGAATATGGAAAAAATATAACTCTATGGAATTAAAATTGTATCTTGCAGTTACTTAATCAATGTTAGAGTATTTCCCTACTTAGAAAGCAATGAAGTACAAGTTCTAAGGTGTGTTTATGGCATTTATAGTCGAGTCAAATGTAGACCAGATCAGAGACACTAAGATTGGCCATGTTGACATAGTAGATTTCTTGCATAGACTAGGGAGGGACCCTATTGCACCACACATGTAGGCTGTCATAAATAGTGAGGTTCATTTGGTAGTAGCATTCCCTATGTTAGCACCAAATTTTGATAAAGAGACCAAATCAGTTAAAAATTCAAGTGGGAAGGTGATCATTCGGCTAGATAATGAGTACTTCAAAAAAATCTATCATCTCTCATATATTGAAGAATACTCAAATATAAGTATGAACTCAACTCAAGAGTACTATGACAGGAATTTTGATAAGTGTAAAAAACACATCAATAATCATTGGGTCAGAACTCCTAGACATTTAATTATGAGATGGCCCAAGTAATTTTATCACAGTGACTTTTTAGAGGAAATTAGAGATTTGATCACTGTCTTAAGTAGAATCAAAGGTCTCCCCACATCAAATGTCTGTCAAGAGTGGATGTATCACTACATCTTCATCATCAAGAAGGATAAATATATAATTTTCTAGGGAAGTCAAATTAGTGGTGCCATATGTCATCAGCTCTCTGAGGTAACCACTTCTTTGAAATTCTATATGACTTCTTATCTGGAATATGTTGTAGCCAATATGAGAGCTTTCCTAGGATTAACTAGTAATGGTGAGAGGAAAAAGGTTTTGGTACACGAATACTACCCATAGCTCACTCTCAAAGAAAGCATAAAACACTACAGGAGAGTACATGATGATTTATTTTAAAAGTTCATTTGAATCTTTGAGTAAGACATCAAGAAAAAGAAAGTTTCAGATCAAGCATGGGCAATAGTCAATAATATTGGTTGCATTTTTATATAATTCCCAACTTTCACCTAAATATGGGTAAGAGGGTTTGATGAACAAATATATATGTTGCCTAGGTACCCAAGTGATAAATTGATTTTGATGGAGATGTGATGGCAAATGATGAATGTGTATAAAAAATAATCAGATGCTCTTAAGTAGGGTTTTAAGTTTTCAATCAGCATTACCCGATATACAGTTTCAATCAGACAAAAAGCCAAAATAATGGAAACTAAGATACAATGGGTCACTCTCAAAAGGTTTAAGAGTAGAAAATAATCTGATTATAAAATGATGAAGGAGAAGGTAAAAGGTAACTATACTCATTTACATAGGATTGAAGATATATGGGCAGAGTGTAGGATTGATGAAGATGTGAGAAGACTTGATTATAGCCATCTTACCATTGATCAAATTGATAATCTAAAGTTGGATGATATTATATAATATTTATCAAATGATAATAATGTATTAGACCCCTCATATGAAGCTAATCAGGTAGCTTCCACTCCTCTCCCACCAATCCAATAGTTCGTCAAAGAATCCACCTCTATTAGAGATAGAATTCAACCTATTATTATAAGGACTAATGCTTGGTTGGAATCTAAAGGTATCAAGTTGAAATATTTCAAGACTGGCCCAAAAGAAGAATATGATGATGATACTATAAGGAAACGAGAGGAGTTGAGGATAAAGAATGAATAAGATGCCTCTACATCCACATAGAAACCAAAGTTTGTGTTTATAATTAAAGGTAAGATAACATATAAAGAAGCTAGTGTAGAAAAGATTATTCAAGTAGAAAATAAAGAAAATCCCACCATTAATGAGGTACCACCTCAACCAACAATTTCACAATCACCTCAACTAGTGATTCAATAGTCTTCACAGTCAGCAACAACATAGTCAATGATTCCTTCGGTTGAAACCTCCCAAACAAAAGTTTTATAGGTAACATTTTACATAGTTACCCATATAATAATAACTATACCAATTGATTCCATTCTTCCCTAAATTATTCTTTCATCTTTACCTTCACCTTCTAATGCCATGGTTTTCCAAGTCTCTTCACAAGGCACAATCAATCAAGTTTTTGATTCATTATCAAATTTGCCCAATCCTTCAAATTCATTAGGGTCTCCTACTAATTTTTACTTTACCCAACAAGATATAGATAAATTTATGTATACAACATCCTCCAAAATAAAAACTCAAGTCCCTGTTGCTTTAGTATCCAACTTGCCAATAAGGACTAAAGTGTCAGTCACGCCAACCCAAAGTCCACCAATCATAACCACAATCCCATTGGTGTCAACTCCACTACCAGATACCTCCACCATCTCACTTTCCATTCCAGTCATTTCACAAATCATTGTTCTTCACCAAACATCACAATCTTTGACATCATTCATCCTAGAATATCCATCCCCTCTTCCTCTATGGTTGATGACTCAAACACCTAAGAGAAAGAAGAAAGTTGTTTCCCTTGATAATTTTGATTCTGGTAAGCTTGTGTCTATAAAGCCAAAAACACCAAAGAAGGATAAAACCATGTTAAGGGTAATTTTTGAGTCTAGACAAAAGTATGTTGAGGTTGTAGTGTCTCTCTAAGATAGAAACATTGAAGATATCCAAGTGTTTGAATATGTGGTTACACGGATAAATCTGGGTAAATAAATGCATAAAGGTGTAAAGGAAGATTTACAGGAAGCTATGTCATCCTTTTTGGAAAGATATGATGAGGACAAGGAAAATAAAGATAAACTCAAGGTACAAGTAGAACAACTAACCTCTATTCTACTAAAAATCATGAAATATTTTGAGTTCATTGAACTTGTTGAGAATGAAAACATAGAAAAATAGATTTAGTTGGCAGAGAAAATTGGATCTCAAGGTTAGGTGGCCAATGCCTAGATTGAAAGGTTGACAATACAAGGTAGTCAACAGATGCATTCTATCATTAAATTTTTAAATAACTTGAGTGAGGTGATAGGATAAATTTAGAAAATGCTTAAGATACTCAGTCAAGATTTAGAATTGATTAAAAAGGATATTGATACATGGACTCAACTACACCAATTCAACTTGGAACTCTTAGTTGAGAAAAAGGTCATTCCGAGCAGAAAAGTATTCATTGAGTACAAAGAAACAATGAAGAAAAAAAAGAGTTCTTGAGAATATTATTAAAGATCTTGAAGAAGCTAAAGATATGTGCAATTATAAGATGTTAGATCTTAAAAATAATATTTGAGAGCTTCCTTTACAGGTTAGAGATGATTCCCAAGAAATTCTTCCTATGGAGATAGTAGTTCAAGAGTTATCATCTTTGATTCAGACAAAGATTGAGATAGAAATGTTCACACTTGACTCCATTGATAAATTGGTTTAGTTTCAAGTCATAATGGATAAGTTGAAAAGAATCCTGGACAAATTCAAGGACTTACCAGTTAATCTAGAAGATTCCATCACAAGGGTCCTTGCCATCCCCAGGAGTACATGGGGCCCAGATGATAGTGAAGTCTAAGCCAGCTTGAATAAATATGAAGCATTCATGGAGAAAAATTAAAATAAAAAAATCTCATGTCTACGAACACTTAGTTTATTTTTGTAATTTTGTTTGGTGTAATTTGCACCTAGGAAAAGTACACAGTCCTAAGTCAAATTGGACTCTGTCAATGAATAAATAAATGTATTTATGTTTTTTTTCTATTTTTGTTCATAGATCCTCTCTATAAATAGAAGGATGCTCTTTTTTAAAAAGGACCAAGAGATATCGAAGCGAAATGCTACTGAATTGAGTAACAAATTTTGAAACTTTGTGTTCATATTGTAAATCTTAAATTCCATTCAATATAATAAAATCAAGTGATCTTTCAATATTTGTGTTGAAATAAACTTGTGGTGTGTGGGAAATGTTCTTATGTATTTTCCATTACATTTTCTTGTGCTTTGATTGGATTGTTGTGTGAAATTTCTATAAAACAGAAGGTGTTAGAAGCTGATTTTGGAGTCTTTGAGCTGCATTTTAGTTACTGGATTTATGTTCATCATTGAGAGTGATTAACATGGAGACTTTGGGTGGCAAGTTATATTTATTTGGTGATTTTATCTTTGAGTTGGAGTAAGGTGAATACTTTGGGCTACACTTTGTTCCATTTATATATTCACATTACTTTTTTGGTATTATTTTAGTTATTCTTTTGACTAACTAATCTGAATATCAATTATTA
Organism: Torreya grandis; assembly: GCA_037957365.1. NCBI lineage: Eukaryota > Viridiplantae > Streptophyta > Pinopsida > Cupressales > Taxaceae > Torreya > Torreya grandis. The sequence continues at coordinate 157,635 of JARHVA010002390.1, read as the reverse complement.
TTGCTTCATCAAGTAATTTTATATTTTCAAAATGCATTGTAAGGAACAAAAGAAAGTTATTAAATGAACATCAATTCTGAAAAAAGATAATTTGATAATATGATAACACCCATTTTGATAAAATTAGTGTAAATAGGTGTAAATAATTACTTGTGTTAGTTAGCAATAATAAGGGAGCCTTCCCTTTCCTTGAGGAGATATTTTTCTCATTACACTATGGCTGAAATTACTATTTTGTTACCATTTTGTTGTTAACAAAATATTCACCCAATAATTCCTGGTGACTCCACAAGGGAAATGAACATGCAACCAAGATTTACACGCATTCAATTGAAATAGGACCAACACCTTATTATTTATTACTATTTTGCTATAGTTAATCTCTTTTCTTTTTTAGATACTTTTAGGATCTGGTAGAACAAAGCTACACTTGTGGCAGAAGGGTAGCAGGACACATTGATCCAACATTTGAGTTGTTGTAAGAACATAATTTAATCTTTTGTTTCTACGTGCAAGGTCACGTCTTTAATTTACAAGAAGTTTTCCACCTACCAATACAATATCTCCTATACCAGGTGAATATTCCAACATTCGTAGGGTCTTACCTATTTTTCCTTTGTAAAAATTCATTATTCCTCCCTATAATCTACAAAGAATGGTTGCTCAAGGTCCTTGGGGAACTACTTTTGGTCCATTGAATTTGGCACCACCATCTCATGAACTTCCTCATGGTTCATAGAAATTTTTTCCCAAGTTATATGGTAATGGCAAACAACATCTGGATAAACATGTTATTGCATTCTAAATTACATGCAAAGTTCTTGGAGTGGAACATGAAGATGTTTCTATAAGATTATTCATATAAACACTCCAAGGTGTTGTTGATTGGTTTTACCATCTTGCAACAGAAACCGTCACTAGTTGGGCTACACTCAAGGCCCAGTTTGAGGCAAGGTTCAAGTCAGTAGAAGATTCTCATGCTTTATTGGTTCAACTCAAAAAAATTAAAAAAGAAACACATGATCCCATGCGTGATTTTGTGGAAAAATTCAATAAGTTGAGGAATAGAATTACAGTGGTTTCTCAACCTACACTTGGGAATTTAAAATGCTTCTTCATCAATTCTCAATTATTTAACATTAGTTTTCTTTTACGAAGAGTATCCCTAGCTAATCTTGATGATGTTCAAAGCTTGGCCACTGAATTAGAAGATGAAATATTTGATCTTGGTGGGAAAAGTAAGAAATAATTAAAATAAGCCTAGAGGGTAGCGCTCTACAACTTCACCTTCTACTAGCACCACCAATCTCATGGTGTAGAATCTAGAAAATGAATTGATAGCACTCAAGAAATAAATGTCCCAAGGCATGTCCTTTCCTTCATACAAAGATAATACAAGAAGAACATACCCAAATGCTTCTAATTATTCCAAAAATGCTAATAGGAATTAAAATCAGAATAAGCTTCCTCCGCCACAAGCAAGGATTATATTGGAAGCACCATCGGATAATGAGTGGTTAATTGGTTGGAACCTATAAATGATGATATCCTAGAGCTAGAATATGTTCTAGAAGATGATGCTAATCCCTTCACAGGTGAAGAAGAATGAGAACCTAGTGACTATGATATCAAGTTTCTTAACTTTGAAGAAGAATTTGAACAAAGGAAGCCACACATAGTGAGTCTTATACCATTTTCACCCGTTCTCAAAGTCAATCAAATAAAAAATAGAAGGTTGATAAAGCTAAGTCCAAAGATGAACCATGCAAGGAAGTTATTATTTCTAAGAGAGGAACTCCCCTACCAGTTTAACCAAAAGACATAGTGGTGGACAAACAAGTAAGTACTCCTCATCAATCTACTTCTCCTATATCTAAACCCAGTGCCCAAAACCTAAAAATGAAAATACCTTATCTTCCTTGACTACCCCATATCTAGATTTTGACATCATAGACCATGCCAAGAAGACTAAAATTCAAATATCTAAGGTTGATTACCTCCAATCTAATCTTGACCAATTTGAAAGATTGACAAAGTTTGTAAAAAGAAAAGGGACTAATTCTGATCAGACCTTACCTAAGAGTGTATTGATTGACCCTAAACCAAAACTAAAGCAAAATAAACTAGTTTTAACTCCTACTTATAACTCAAGAAAAATAGAACCTTTTTATATTTTCCTATTTGTCAATGGTTATAAGCTCAGTAATTGTGTCATTGATTCAGGTGCTTCTGATAATGTCATGCTGGACAAAGTTGCCACTATCTTAGGGTTAACTTTGACAAAGACTTTTGGCCATTGCTTTTCAATGGAAACTAAGCAAGTACCCCTCATAGGCCAAATTAAGGATGCACAATTTTCATTTGTTGTGTTCCTAAGAGAAGAAGATAAAGATGATGGTTATTATGGCTGATGTTCTAGCCTGATATGGAGTTTTATTGGGACATAAATTTTGTAAAGATGTTGGTGGTGAAATAAACATGGATTAGTCTAAGGCCAGAATACTTGTTAAGAGTGTTATGCAGAAACTTCATCTAGAGAAGCAAGAAATGTATAATATGACAAAGATTGAGGATCCAAAAGCCTAGATTCTCTTTGAAACCTCTAGAATGGGTATGTATTTCTTAACCATTTATGAAGATCTAATTTATTTAGATGATATTTCACATAAAGGTTAGGAAATAGAAGATCCTCCCTTTTTAGATGAAGAGGTTTTAGATTTTGATACTATCAAGGTAGAAAGTTCAAATGATGTTTGAACTTTAGAATTTTTTCCAGACTACATCTCAAGGTGTAGAGGCAAAGAAATTCTCTACCGCTACATGTGAAATTTAGATAATTTTCTCTGGACTGTAGGTCAAGGTGTAAGAGTAGAGAAATTCTCTACCATTGCACATGCAAATTGGAGAAATTTTTTTGACCATGCACCTGAGCCCACCACCTCCTAAGATAATTAAGGGGAATTAATTACTAGGTTTATATATAATAAACCTCATAATTTTTATTTTTACCATCGCTTAATCTTCTTCTCACCATTTTCATGCCTGTTTGCTCCCCATCCTTCACCACTTTCGATCTGACTTAGATCATTATTTGCCATTGTCATGATCGATTACCTTAGTCTATCTACATTCTCCATTTTAGATGAGGTAAGATTTATTTTATTTTTAATTATTTTTATTTGTTATACCCTAGTTTCCTTTTTATGTTTATGAACCCTTAATTTTCTTTTCTTTTAGATTTCCAAGTGGATCATGTTTTTCTTCAAAAACCTCATAGATGTTTCTTGAACCCCCTTGTGTCTCAGATTTTTTTTGAAAGACACATTTCTTTTACCTAGGGTATAACCTAGTGCATCTCAGAGAATTTTATCTTAGATGCACCCTTGTCCCCTTGGTGTACCTTAGAGAAAATTCTTTGAGATGCACCAATTCATTTCACTATCATACACCTTGAAGAATTTTTTTTAGGTACACCTAAAACCCTCTTTGGGTGCACATCAATGAATTTTCTCTAAAGTGCACATTGCCAAATCCTTAGTGAACTTTAGAGAAAATTATCTGATGCACACCAAACCTAACCCAAAACTAGTGAAGATCAAAGAATTTTCTCCAACCTACACCAAGACCAAGATTAACCCAAGCTTGGTTAAAGTTAGAGAAAATTATTTGACCTACATTGAGATACCTAAGCATGGTGTAAATCAGAGAAAATTCTCTGACTTGCACCAATTGCACCAAACAAAGTTTTATTCACCCAAGGTGAAGTTTCAAGAATTGTCTTTGAACAACACCCAAAGCTTACAAAAATTGTGCAGTTTAGAGAAAATTCTCCAAACTACACAATATCATCTCTAATCATGTAGGATCATATAATTTTTATACTATTACATTTATTTCAAAGATTATGAAAAAAATATAACTTTAGGGAATTAAAATTCTCTCTTGCAGTCACTTAATCAATGTCAGAGGATTCCCCTATAAAATAAGTAATGAAGTACAAGTTCCAAGTGTGTTTCTAGAGTTTAAAATCAAATAAAATGTAGACCAGATCAAAGACATTGAGATTGGCCATGTTGATATGGCTGAATTCTTGCATAGATTGGGGAGGGACCTTATCGCACCACACATGCAAGGTGTCCTAAATAGTGAGGTTCATTTGGTAGTAGCATTCCCTATGTCAGCACAAGATATATAATTTATCCTAACAATTGCTATACATTTTGACAAAGAAAACAAATTAGTTAAAGATGCAAGTGGGAAGGTGATCATTCAGCTAGATGAGTGTTTCAAAAAAATCTTTCATCTCTCAGATATTAAAGAATACTCAGATGTAAGTATGAACTCAACTCAAAAGTTCTATGATAGTAAGTTTGATAAGTGTTAAAAACACATCAATACTCATTGGCTCAGAACTCCTAGACTTTTAATTATGAGATTGCCCAAGTACCTTTATCATAGTGGCTTCTTAGAGGAAATTGGAGATTTGATCACCCTCCTAAGCATAATCAAAGGTCTCCCCACATCAAACATCTTTCCAGAGTGTATGTATCACTACATATTCATCATCAAGAAGGATAAACAAAGAATTTTTTAGGGAAGTCAAATTAGTGATGCCATATGTCACCATCTCTCTGAGGTGACCTCTTCTTTGAAATTCTTTCTATATGACTTCTTATCTGGTATATGTTGTAGCTAGCATGAGAGATTTCCCAGGATTAACCAGTAATGGTGAGATGAAAAAGGTTTTGGTATATGAATAATACCCATAGCTCACTCTCAAATAAATCATAAAACACTACAGGAGAGTAAATGATGATTTATTTTAAAATTTCATTTGAATCTTTGAGCAAGACCTCAAGAAAAAGAGAGTTTCAGATCAAGCATGGACAATAGTCAATAAGATTGGTTGCATTTTTATATAATTCCCAACTTTTACCTACATCTGGGTAGGAGGGTTTGATGAACAACTATACATGTTGCCTAGGTACCCAAGTGATAAATTGATTTTGATGGAGATGTGATGGAAAATGATGAATTTACATAAAAAATAATCAGATGCTCATAAGTAGGGTTTCATGTTTTCAATCAGCATTGGTCGATATATAGTTTCAATCACATAAAAAGCCAAAATAATGGAAACTAAGCTACAATGGGTCACTCTCAAAAGGTTTAAGAGTAGAAAATACTTTGATTATAGAATGATGAAGGAGAAGTTAAAAGGTAACTATACTCATTTGCATAGGATTGAAGATATATGGGCAGAGTGCAGGATTGATGAAGATGTGAGAAGACTTGATTATAGCCATATTACCATTGATAAAATTGATAATCTAAAGTAAGATGATATTCTAGAAGATTTATTAGATGATGAGAATGTATTAGACCCCTCATATTAGGGTAATTATGTAGCTTCCACTCCTCTACCACCAATCCAATGGTCCGTCAAAGAATCCAGCTCTATTAGAGATAGATTTCAACTTGTTCTTGTGAGGACTAATGCTTGGTTGGAATCTAAAGGTATCAAGTTGAAATATTTAAAGAATAGCTCAGAAGAAGAATACGATGATGATACTACAAGGAAAAGAGAGGAGTTGAGGACACAGAATAAATAAGATGCCTCTACATCCACATAGAAATCAATTTTTTTATTTGTAAGTAAAGGTAAGAGAAAAGATCAAGAAGCTAGTGTAGAAAAGATTGTTTAAGAAGAAAATAATTATAATACCACTGTCAATGAGGCACCACCTTAACAAAAAAAATCACAATGACCTCAACCAATGATTCAATAGTCTTCAAAGTTAATGGCTACACAGTCAAAGATTCCTTTGATTGAAACCTCCCAAACAAAAATTTCATAAGCAACATTTTTCATAGTTCCCCCTATAATACTAACTATACCAATTGATTCCATTCCTCCCAAAATTGTTATTTCATCTCCACCTTCACCTCCTAGTGCCATGCTTTTCTAAGTCCCTTCACAAGGCACACTCGATCAAGTTTTTGAATCATTATCAAATTTTCCCAGTCCTTCAAAGTCATTGGGGTCTCCTACTAATTTGTACTTTAACTAATAGGATATAGATAAATTTATGTCTAAAACATCCTCCAATATAATAACTCAAGTCCCTATCGCTCTAGTATCCAACTTACCAATAGGGACTAAAGTGTTAGTCATGCCAACCCAAACTCCACCAATCATAACCACAATCCCATTGGCATCAACTCCACTACCAGATACCTCCACCATCTCACTTTCCATTCCACCCATTTCACAAACCATTTTTCTTCCCCAAACATCACAATCCTTGGCATCCTTCATCCCAAAAGATCCTTTTCCTCTTCCTCTATGGCTGATGACTCAAACACCCAAGAGGAATAAACAAGTTATTTCCCCTAATGATTTTGATTTTGGTCATTTTGTGCCTATAAATACAAAAAAAATAAAGAAGGCTAAAACCATGTCAAGGTTAATTTTTGAGTTTGGACACAAGTATGCCAAGGTTACAGTGCCTCCCCAAGATAGAAAAATTGAAGATATTCAAGTGTCCAAATATGTGGTTGTATGGATAAGTCTAGGTAAATAAATGTACAAAGGTGTAAAGGAGGATTTACATATAGATATGGAATCCTTGCTATAAATATATGACAAAGATAAGAAAATAAAAGATCAAATCAAGGTACAAGTAGAATAGCTAACCTTGTTCTACTAAAAATCATGTAATCCTATGAGCTCATTGAACTTGTTGAGAATGAAAACATAGAAAAAGCAATTCAGTAGGTAGAGAAAATTGGATCTCAAGGTTGGGTGGTCAATGCTTGGATTGAAAGGTTGACAACACAAGGTACTCAATGGGTGTGTTATATCATTATATTTTTAAATAACTAGAGTGAATTGAAAGTAAAAATTTAGTAAATGCTTAAGACACTCGCTCAATATTTAGAATTGACTGAAAAGGATATTGATACATGGACTCAACTACACCAATTCAAGCTAGAACTCTTAGTTGAGAAAAAGTTTATTCTCAACATCAGCTTCCCCATATCCATATTTTAATATCATAGACCATGCTAAGAAGACAAAAATTCAAATGTCTAAGGCTAAGTACCTCCAATCTAATCTTGACAAATTTGAAAGATTAGAAAAATTTATAAAAATCAAAGGGACCAATTCTGATCATACCTCACCTAAGAGTGTACCAGTTGACCCTAAACCAAAACCAAAGCAAAATAACCTAGTTGTAACTCCTACCTCTAACTCAAGAAAAATAGAACCTTTCTATATTTCCCTATTTGTTAATGATTATAAGCTCAGTAATTTTATCATTGATTTAGGTGCTTTTGATAATGTCATGCCAGCCAAAGTAGCCACTACATTGGGGTTAACTTTGACAAAGAATTTTGTCCACTGATTTTCAATGAAAACTAAGCAAGTACCCCTCATAGGCCAAATCAAGGATGTGCAATTTGCATTTGATATGTTCCTAGAGAAGAAGATAAAGATGTTCCAACCTCATATAGAGTTTTGTTGGCATGTAAATTTAGCAAACATGTTGGTGGTGAAATCAACATGGATTGGTTTGAGGCCAGAATACCTATTAAGGGTGTTATGTAGAAACTTCATCTAGAGAAGTCAACAAAGTATACTATGATAAAGACTAAGGATCCAAAATCCTAGATTCTTTTTGAAACCTTTGGAATAGGTACATATTTCTTGCCCATAGATGAATATCTAATATATTTAGATGATATTTTAGATAAATTTAGGATATAGAATAACCTCCCTTTTCAGATGAAGAGGTTTTAGATTTTGATACTATTAAGGTAGAAAGTTCAAATGATGTTTGGACTTTAAAATTTGATGACGATTATTATTCAACTGGATCTAGAGCTGGGATCATCCTCATATCCCTAAAAGGAAAGATCTTCCATTTTTATTTCACATTGTAATTTGATAACACTAATAATATTGTTGAATATGAAGCCTTGTTATTAGGGATGGAAGTTGTGTAGAAGAAAGGAATTAAAAATCTCCATGCACAAGGTGATGCCAAGATAGTCATTTTTCAAAGTCAGGAATCTTTATCAAATAAAGAATGAAAGGCTAAGGAATTATCATAATTGAGTATGGGATTGCATGGAGGATTTTGATGCTTTTAATATAACAATAGTTCTAAGAGAATATAATGATATAGTTGATTCATTGGCCATTTCAGCTACTCTCCTGATTCTTCATAAAGATTTCTAAGGAAACAAGTATACCATTGAGTTGGTATTTCAACTTAGTGTCCCTGATAATGTCAATCATTGGTAGGTTTTCAACAATGATGAACAAGTCATCATGTTCTTGAAAAAGGAAAAACAAAATTATGAGTTATAATTTCAGGGGAGTGACTCTACTACTCAAGAATCAATTTCTAAAGTTAATGAGGAAACTCACAAAGAAATTTTACAGTTGAAAGGGAATAAGATTCCCAAAGGGTTGGTATCTTTGGAGAGGATTTTTGATAAACATGATCAATTCATTAAATGTCAATAGTTTAAATCAAATTCAATTATAGAAATTGAGCAAGTTAATATGGGAACAAAGGATGACCCCAAAATGATAAATATTGGAAAATGTTGCTTGTTGGAGGAAAGAGAGAAGTTGGTGAGACTTCTACGTTGGTACATTAATGTATTAGCATATTCATATGCTCATATAAAATCTTTTAAACCCAAAGAAGTGAAACATGATATTCCTCTCAAGCTTGGGTCTCAACCTCACAAATAGAAATAATGGTAGTATAATCCTAAAATCTTAGCCACCATCATTGTTGAAATCCAAAATATGTTGAATGCTAGGATGTTTTATCCTATACAACACTCGACATGGATAGCCAACATTGTTCTTGTGAGGAAGAAGAATGGATAAATTCACATCTATATTGACTTCTATAATCTTAACCAATTGTCACTTAAAGATAATTATCCACTATTGATAATGGATCAAGTACTATAAATAGTGACAGGTTCAGAGATGTTGTCCATGTTAGATGGCTTCTCAGGATATAATCAAGTGGAGGTGCATGATGAAGATCAACATAAAATGGCTTTCACTACTTTATGGGCCACCTTTGCTTATCACAACATGCCTTTTGGGTTGATTAATGCTGGTGCTACCTTTTAAAGGGCTATGGATTTAGCTTTCTGAGATATTATTGGTAAGTTCATTATGGTCTATCTTGATGATTTAAATATTTTATCAAAGAAGCATCAAGATCATTGTGACTATTTACAGCAAGTTATTGGAAGGTGATGTAAACATGGGATATCCCTTAATCCTAATAAGTCCATTTTTGGGGTTACAGAAGGTAAGCTCCTTAGACACATTATGTCCAAGGAAGGAATCAAGATTGATCTTGAATGGGTCAAGTCAATTTAGAATCTTACTCTACCATCAAGTAAGAAAGGAGTTCATTACTTCTTTGAAAAGGTTATTTTTTTGTAAATATTTGTTCCTAATTTTGTTGAAAAGATAGATCACATTGTCGATATGATGAAAGGAAAATCAAACTTCCATTGGAACACAGATTGGAGAGCTGCCTTTCATGAAATTAAGGAAGAAATTACACTTACTCCTGTCTTAGTCTACCCTGACTATACCAAGAACTTCTTCATGTGTAGTTATGCTTTAGAGCATACCTTATCTGCCATATTGGTATAGCTAAATGAAGAGGGGATTGAATCTCCTATAGAATTCATGAATTATTCTCTAAAATATCATGAGATCAAGTAGTCATACATAGAAAAACATGCTTATGTTATGGTGAAAGTAGTTAAGCATTTCAGGTATTACATCCTAACTTCTCACATCATTACACCAGTATTAGATTCTACAATGAAGTCCATTTTGACTCAAAAAGAATTTGGAAGAAAAAGAGGCAATTAGATTGTTAAAATCTAAGAGTATGATATGGAGATCAAGCCTATAAACCTTGTGCATAGAAAAGGTTTGTGTCAACTCATGGCATAAACTAAACTAGAAGAGGTACCCAATAATGAAGGAGATACAGAAGAACTTCCCATGGTCTTGCTCATGAGCACAATGAAAGAATGGTATTATGATATTGCTCATTTTTTCACATATGGAGAATGTCTAGAGAATTTATCTCACAATTAAAAGAGGAAAATCAAGCTTAAAGCTAAAAAATTTATCCTTTGGGACAATGGTTTGTATAAGCGAAACATTGATGGAATTTTTCTACGATGTGTAGATAAATCATATAAAGGCAAGTTTTTGGAATCCTTTCATGACTTAACATGTAGGGGACATTTTTATCTCTGATCACAGCTCACAAAATTTTGTGAGAAAGATACTACTAGCCAACACTTTTTCAAGATGTATACTCTTGGGTGCATAAATGTGAAAAATGCCAATAATTTATGGGGAAACTCAAGTTAGCATCCCTACTGCTCAATCTAGTAGTCATTGAAGAACCTTTTCATCAATGCAAAATTGACTTCATTGGCATAGTGAATCCATTATCAATTACAGGTCATAGTTATGTTCTCATAGCTATTGAATACTTCACCAAGTGGGTGGAGGAAATTCCAACCAAACATGCCACTTTAGAGTTTTTTTGCAAATTACTCAAGGAAAACATTATCACAAGGTTCAAAGTACCTAATAAAAATATTAAATAAGAATGTTTCTTGTTTCACATCCTAGGAGATGACTCAGTTCTATTTTGAATATAGAATTATTCTATCTCACACCTCAGACTACTTCCCTCAAGGAAATGGTCAAGCTGAGTCAAGTAATAAGAACTTGGTAACTATCATCAGGAAGTTGGTAGAGGATAATTATAGGAACCTAGCATAAGGCATTATATGATTCATTATGGGTTAATCACATCACTCCTAAGTGAGTGATTGGTATATCTTCTTTTTAACTTTTATATGGCCTGAATGCAAAAATACCTATCACATTAGAGTTGCCCACTCTCAGATTGGCTAAGGCAATAGAGGATGAAACATTTGAAGGCTCCTTATACAAACATATTATGTACCTTAATGAAATAGAGGAGCAACATATAAAGGTAGTGGACCATATTATTGAACATCAGAGTCACATCCAAGGAAATTTTTGACAAGAATGCTAAGTCACAAGAATTCTGAATTGGGGATCTAATCCTCTTATGAGACAAAAGAAGAGAGCTAAAAGGGATGCATGGAAAAATTGATTCTTGATGGAGAGGCCCATTCCTCATCCATCAACTTTGTGGGGAATAAACATAGTTTTCTTTTGGCATACCTAGATGGAACACCATTACCATTGCCCTATAATGAGCAACATTTGAAGCTTTTCACTCATGAGGTTCCAAATAAGTTTGTACATCTTGTAAATATATATATTTTCTTCTTATTTTTATTTTATTCTAGTCAGTCACCTGAATCCATGGCCCAATGGAGAAAGGTACTTAGAGTTTTGGGATTCTAATTCCTTCAATCATTTCAAAGAATGCTTGAAGGAAATTCCCTAATCAAAGCTAGTTGTTATCCTTAAATTTAAGTAGGCTCAATTCATGGGATAACCCCTATGAATTTTTTTGTTTAATAGCCCATGAGCTCTAAGCATGAAAAATGAGGCCAATCACTACCTCCTTACATTTGGTTTTTCCTTCAAAAAGTTAGTTTTTTGAGGTAGTTTTTCACCCCATGTAGTTCAGACGATTTTTCTCCAAACTACACCAAGTTCAAAATAGGTGCAAACATGAGAATTTTATTCAGACTACACCTCAAGGTGTAGAGGTGGAGAAATTCTCTCCCACTACACATGCAAACTAAATAAAATTATTCAACCATGCACCCGAGCCCACCACCTTCTATGGAAATTAATAGGAATTAATTACCAAGTTTATATATAATAAACCTTTCAATTTTTATTTTTACCACTGCTTAATCTTCCTCTCATCTTTTTTGTGCATGTTTTCTCCCCCTCCTTTAACATTTTTGAGCTGACTTGCATCCTTTTTCATCGTTATCATGATTGATTACCTTAGTCCATCTATGATCTCCATTATGGATTAGGTAAGATTTATTTTGATTTTAATGATTTTTATTTTTTATACCCTAGTTTCCTTTTTATGTTTATGAACCCTTTATTTTATTTTCTTTAAGATTTCCAAGTGGATCATGTTTTTCTTCAAAAAACTCATAGATGTTTCCTAAACCCCCTTGTGTCTCAAATTTTTTTCTGAAAGACACATTTATTATACCTAGGGTAGAACCTAATATGTCTACGCTCATCTCAAATAATTTTATTTGAGATGCACCCTTTCCCCTATTTTCCTTTTCCTTGGTGTACCTCAGAGAAAATTCTTTGAGATGCACCAAGTCATTTCACCATGGTACACCTAGGATAAAATTCTCTGAGGTACACCTAAAACCCTCTTCAAGTGTACATCAAATAATTTTATCCAAAGTGCACATTTCTAACTCCTTCAGTGTGATTCAAAGAAAATTCTTTGATGTGCACCAAACTGAACCCAAAATCAATTTAGATCAGAGAATTTTCTCCAACCTACACCAAGACCAAGATTAACCCAAGCTCGATACAAGTCAAAGAAAATTATTTGACATACACTGAGATACCTAAGCATGGTGCAAACTAGATAAAATTATTTGACTTGTATCAAGCAATGTTTTACTTACCCAAGGTGTAGTTTGAAGAATTTTCTCTAAACTACACCCAAAGCTTACAAAAATTGTGTAATTTTGAATAAAATTATATGAACTACACAATATCATCTCTAACCATGTAGGAGCAGAGAATTTTTATGATCTTACATTTTATCTAAAGAATATGAAAAAAATCTAACTTTGGGGAATTAAAATTCTCTTTTGCAGTTACTTAATCAATGTCAAAGGATTCCCCTACTAAGAAATCAATGAAGTACAAGTTCTAAGGTGTGTTTCTAGAATCTATAATCGAGTCAAATGTAGACCAGATCAGAGACACTAAGATTGGCCATGTTGACATGGTAGAATTCTTTCATGGATTTGGGAGGTACCTTATTTCACCACACATATAGGCTATCCTAAATAGTGAGGTTCATTTGGTAGCAGTATTCCCTATGTCAACACAAGATCTAGAATTTATCCTCACAGTTGAACATTTTGACAAAGAAACCAAATCAGTTAAAGAAGCAAGTAGGAAGGTGATCATTCGGTTAGATGATGAGTAATTTGAAAAAATATTTCATCTCTTAGATATTGAAGAATATGTTAGGTTGTGGAGCTAAAAGCTTCAACCTTTGCAAACTGAGGAACAGATGGTTGCTGAGTTCTACAGGAACCGGCGTCGGCAGTAGGACCGACGTCGGCAGAGACCAGTGCAGAAGACCACCGGCGACGGCAGTAAGTCGGCCGACGTCGGCAGAACCAGACAAGCAGGGACCGACGTCGGTCGCCTGTGTGTTCCAGAACTGCTCGTTTCACGGACAGTTAGTTAAGTGAACAAAGAGTTTGCATGTTGAGACCAGTTAGAGTCTTGTGCTGCGAGGACAATTGTCTAAATTAAGAGTCTAAGTTAGTGTTTGAGTTAGGGATCTATTTATAGACCCATTGGCATGTATTATATAAGGCATGAGATAGAAAGGAAGAGTTCCTTCTAGTTGTAAGATCTGTGAGTTGCAGGTTGTTGCAAGCTCATTGGGGATCTACATGTAAGTTTGGTCTTTGAATTGCAGGTTGCAGGTTCATGAGAGATCAGCTTGAAGTGCTATAGAGTGCTTGATGTACCGGCAGGGTTATTACTGACTGGTTGGTGAGGTGAACACCAATTCTGTGTGTGAGTTGGTTGTTGGGACCGTTTTTGTGTAGGAGAGTGTGTGTGAGAAGAATTACTGAACACTTGAGGTGTGGCGAATCTCTGTAAGGTGAAAGAGTGTGGCGGCTCTTTGTTGTATTCTTTTCTGTTAGTGTTAATACAAGATAGTGTATTGTCTCTCATATTCTGTGCTATTGGTGAATTCTAGTTACTTGCGTTTCTAGTTATTTCCGCATATTCAATTGCTTATATTTGGTAATCATACTGTGCTTTTTCTGAGGAGCATGATCCCAACTAGTGGCATCAGAGCATGTTTGTTGTTCTAGATTCCTGACAACTGGTATCAGAGCCTTGGTTGTAGGTTCTTAAGCTTGATACCAACAACTGGTATCAGAGCTTTTGGTTGGGATACTAATAGATTGGTGTAGATCTGGGTAGTGTGTTTTGATTACAGGTTACTCACAGGGTTTCTGTTTGAGTGGGAGTTGAGCAATGACAGAAAGTAGTCAACTACGAATGGATAAGTTCAATGGCAAGAACTACCAATTATGGAGGATGCAGATTGAGGACTATCTGTATCAGAAAGATTTGTACTTACCGTTGGGTGGGGTTGCTAGCAAACCCTTAGATATGAAAGATGAAGAATGGGAGGTTCTTGATCGGAAGGCTCTGGGATCTGTGAGATTGAGTCTTGCATCATCTGTGATTTCCAGCTTATCACAGTGTAAGACAACGGTGGAGTTGATGGAATCTTTGGTAAATTTATATGAAAAACCCTCAGCTTCGAATAAGGTATTTCTTATGAAGCGTTTATTTAATTTGCAAATGTTGGAAGGTGGATCTGTTCATAGCCATCTTAGTGATTTCCATGGTTTAGTAAACCAGTTAAGTTCAGTCAATATTGTATTTGATGATGAAATAAGAGCTCTCTTAATCTTGTGTTCATTACCTGAAAGTTGGGAAGGTCTGGTAATGGCAGTTTCTAATACTGTGTCTCCTTCAAAAGTCCTAAAAGTGGATGATATTGTGAGTGTGATCTTGAACGAAGAGATACGCAGGAAAAGCACAGGTGAATCATCTAGAGATGCTTTGAGTGTTGAAGGAAGAGGAAGGCCAAGAGAGAAGATAGAGCGTGGGAGATCAAGGTCAAAGACGGGCAAGAGATCCAAGTCCAGGTATGGCAGAATAACCTGCTGGAAATGTGGAAAGCAAGGGCACTTAAAGAGAGATTGCAGATCGGGTATAGATCAGCATGAAGAACATGAAGAAGAAGCAGATGTTGCGGGTTACATTGCACAGGATGCTCTGGTATGTTCTTTGGATAAAGTAGAATCTTGGGTATTAGATTCTGGTGCCTCTTTTCATGCATCCCCACATAGGGAATTTTTTCATGAGTATGTCCAGGGAGATTTTGGAGAAATTTGTGTAGGGGATGGTAAGTCTTGTCAGATTGTTGGCAAAGGCAAAGTGAAGCTAAAACTGCAGACAGGTAACACATGGGTGTTAAAGGAGGTCATGCACGTCCCAGTTCTGAAGTGGAATCTGATTTCTGTTAGAAGTCTGGGTGAAGAGGGTTGCACAGTAACTCTCACAGCGGACTCTTGGAAGGTTACCAAGGGTACACTTGTTGTAGCTAGAGGTAAGAAAGTAGGTACGCTTTATCTATCTACTTGTTTTACTGATTCTCTTTCTGGGTTATCTACTTCAGCTGTAGATTCGGAGATGTGGCTTGATAGGCTTGGTCACATAGATATGAAGGAGATGCTTGTTCTTGAGTCAAAGGATATGCTTTCAGATTTGGAAGGCATGGATCATGATTTCTGTATGCAGAAGAAGAAGGTGAGATTTCTTGAGGAATCCGATGTTAGTGACAAGAACCGGAAAGCCTTGGTTTTCAAGGAGAAAGTGACGAACAGAGTTCAGCACAAGGTGCAGAGGAATTCTGAGCAGAGCAAGGGTGATTTGGACAAGGGTTTGATCCAAAAGGAGCTCACGGGAAAAAGTCAGGTCTCACAAGAAAAACACAGAGACCGACGTCGGCAGGAAAACTGGCATCGGTGTCTAGACAGGGACCGATGTCGGCTATGTGCAGCCCAACGTCGGTGACTCGGGGCAGACAGAGACCGGCGTCGGCCAGGGGAAACCGACGTCGGCAGAGAGGCAGTCGCAGGGAACCGACATCGGTCGGCTGTAGACTGAGATGTGACCGGCATCGGTCACTGAGATGAATTTTGGGTGGACAGCAAGCTGTCATGGAGTCTCAAGCGCCCATGTGGAGGACTGAAGGTGTAAGTAAGTTCTTAAATTCGTCGTTTCCCTTCTTTACACTACTTGTTGCTCACTTATGGCATAGGACCAGGAAGTTATTGAAGAAGCAGAACAGGTAGATCTAGGAAACAGTGGGAGCTAGGCATGGATGAGGATGTGATTCCTTGGAGGAGAACCAAACAGGTGTTTTGGGTAGTGTGGCCAGCTGGATGTAAGCACTGAGAGATGAATGGATGTTAAGGATGAAGAAGAGCGGAAATAGATACGTGAGATGGAAGATCAGGGTATTTGATCTTGTATTAGCTGCAGGGCAATGGAGGTTTGTTCATTATGTTTCTCTTTACCAGGTTGGATAGTATTAGCTACACTATCCTATTTCTGTATGATGTGCTTGTTGCAGGGTTACATATACAGGTATTGCTGAACTAAAGGTAAAGCTAGTTCAGGTGTTTGTCATGGAGAATCTGGGAGCAGCAAGATTCTTTGGCAAGAGTGTGTTCTAGAGACATGAAAGGTCATGTGTTGACTTTGTTTCAGGATGATTGTGTGAAACCGGTTAGCACGCCGATGGTTAGACAGTTCATAGAACAGGTGTCTTGATTCACATAATGAGGTTGAGTGCATGGTATGTACTAAACCTGAGTTTTCCCAAGCAGTGGGAGTTGTCACAAGTTAGGAGTCAATCCGGGAGAGAACCATTGGAGGTCAGTTCAGTGGATTCTTACAGGGACTAGTAGCAGGTGCACATGCTATGCAAGTTCAGGTTTATTTCTACATGGTTGTAGATGTGGATGTGGTAGGTAATTTGGATGACAGGTTTTGCATCACGGATTTTGTGGTGGTTGGTCTTCAAGGGTGATTTTGAAGATGGATACATAGCCAAGGTAACAAACTAGACGGTGTACAGGTACATGTACAGGTTGCAGCTGTTTATCTCCAAGTGGGAGATTGTTAGGTTGTGGAGCTAAAAGCTTCAACCTTTGCAAACTGAGGAACAGATGGTTGCTGAGTTCTACAGGAACCGGCGTCGGCAGTAGGACCGACGTCGGCAGAGACCAGTGTAGAAGACCACCGGCGAGGGCAGTAAGTCGGCCGACGTCGGCAGAACCAGACAAGCAGGGACCGACGTCGGTCGCCTGTGTGTTCTAGAACTGCTCGTTTCACAGACAGTTAGTTAAGTGAACAAAGAGTTTGCATGTTGAGCCCAGTTAGAGTCTTGTGCTGCGAGGACAATTGTCTAAATTAAGAGTCTAAGTTAGTGTTTGAGTTAGGGATCTATTTATAGACCCATTGGCATGTATTGTATAAGGCATGAGATAGAAAGGAAGAGTTCCTTCTAGTTGTAAGATCTGTGAGTTGCAGGTTGTTGCAAGCTCATTGGGGATCTACATGTAAGTTTGGTCTTTGAATTGCAGGTTGCAGGTTCATGAGAGATCAGCTTGAAGTGCTATAGAGTGCTTGATGTACTGGCAGGGTTATTACTGACTGGTTGGTGAGGTGAACACCAATTCTGTGTGTGAGTTGGTTGTTGGGACCGTTTTTGTGTAGGAGAGTGTGTGTGAGAAGAATTACTGAACACTTGAGGTGTGGCGAATCTCTGTAAGGTGAAAGAGTGTGGCGGCTCTTTGTTGTATTCTTTTCTGTTAGTGTTAATACAAGATAGTGTATTGTCTCTCATATTCTGTGCTATTGGTGAATTCTAGTTACTTGCATTTCTGGTTATTTCCGCATATTCAATTGCTTATATTTGGTAATCATACTGTGCTTTTTTTGAGGAGCATGATCCCAACTAGTGGCATCAGAGCATGTTTGTTGTTCTAGATTCCTGACAGAATACTCAAACATAATTATGAACTCAGCTCAAGAGTACTATGATAGGAATTTTGATAAGTGAAAAAAATACATCAATAATCATTGGCTCAAAACTCTTAGACATTCAATTGAAAGATGGCCCAAGTACATTTATCACAATGAATTATTAGAGGAAATTGGAGGTTTGATCACCCTCCTAAGTAGAGTCAAAGGTCTCCCCACATCAAACATCTTTCAAGAGTGGATGTATCACTACATCTTCATCATCAAGAAGGATAAACAGAGAATTTTTTGGGGAAGTCAAATTAGTGATGCCATATGTCACAAGCTCTCTAAGGTGACCTCTTTTTTGAAATTATATATGACTTCTTATTTGGCATATGTTGTAACCAACATGAGAGGTTTCCCAAGATTAACCAGCAATGGGGAGAGGAAAAAGGTTTTGGTACATGAATACTACCCATAAATCACTCTCAAAGAAAGCATAAAACACTACAGGAGAGTAAATAAAGCTTTATTTTATAAGCTTATTTGCATCTTAAAACAAGACATTGAGAAAAAGAGAGTTTTAGATCAAGCATGGGCAACAGTAAATAAGATTGATTATATTTTTTTGAAATTCCCAATTTTCACTTACATCAAGGTAGGAGGATTTGATGAACAACCATACATGCTACCTAGGTACCCAAGTGATAAATTTATTTTTATGGAGATGTGATGGCAAATTATGGTTGTGCATAACAAATAATTAGATGCTCATAAGTGGGGTTTCAAGTTCCCAATCAACATTGGTTGATATACAGTTTCAACCACACCAAAATCCAAAATAATGGAAAATAAGCGACAATGGGTCACTCTTAAAAGGTTCAATATCAAAAAAAACTTTGATTATAGAATGATGAAGGATAAGTTGAAAGGTAACTATACTCATGTGCATAGGATTGAAGATATCTAGGCAGAGTGTATGACTGATGAAGATGTGAGAAGACTTGATTACAACCATCTTATCATTGTTCAAATTGATAGTGTAAAGTTGGATGTTATTCTAGAAGATTTATTAGATGATGAGACTGTATTAGACTCTTCATATGAGGGTAATCAGGTAGCTTCCACTCCTCTCCCACCAATCTAATGGTTTGTCAAAGATTCCACCTCTATTAGTTCAACCTATTCTTGTAAGGACTAATGCTTGGTTTGAATCTAAAGGTATAAAGTTGAAATATTTCAAAATTGGTTCAAAATAAGAATGAAATGATGATACTACAAGGAAACAAGAGGATTTGAGGATAAAGAATAAAGAAGATGCCTCTACATCCAAATAGAAACCAAAGTTTGTGTTTGTAAGTAAAGGTAAGAGAAAAAATAAAGAAATTGGTGTAGAAAAGATTATTCAAGTAGAAAATAAAGAAAATCCTAGCATCAATGAGGCACCACCTCAACCAATAATTACACAATCACCTCATCTAGTGATTCAATAGTCTTCACAATCAGTGGCTAGATAGTTAAGGATTCCTTCGATTGAAACCTCCTAAACAATAGTTTCATAGGTAATATTTTCCATAGTTCCCCGTCTGATACCAACTATATCAATTGATTCCATTCCTCCTAAAATTGTTCTTTTATCTCCACCTTCAACTCCTAGTGCCATGCTTTTCCAAGTCCCTTCACAAGGAACACTTGATCAAGTTTTTGATTCATTATCAAATTTGCCCAATATTTCAAAGTCATTGGGGTCTCCTACTTATTTGTACTTTACCCAATAGGATATAGATAAATTTATGTCTATAACATCCTCCAAAATAATAACTCAAGTCCCTACCACTCCATTATCCAACTTGCCAATAAGGACTAAAGTGTCAGTCATGCCAACCCAAACTCCACCAATCATAACCACAATCCCATTGGTGTCAAATCCACTACTAGATACCTCCATCATCTCACTTTCCATTCCACCCATTTCACAAACCATTATTCTTCCCCAAACATCACAATCCTTGGCATCCTCCATCCTAGAAGATCCATCTCCTCTTCCTCTATGGTTGATCACTCAAACACCTAAGAGGAAGAAGCTATTTGTTTCCCCTAATGATTTTGATTTTGGTCAACTTGTGTCATTAAAGCCAAAAACAACAAAGAAGGCTAAAACCATGTCAAGGGTAATTTTTGAGTTTGGACACAAGTATGTCGAGGTTGTAGTACCTCCATAAGATAGAAACATTTATCCAAGTGTTTGAATATGCAATTGTATAGATAAATCTAGGTTAAAAAATGCATGAAGGTACAAAGGAGGATTTATAGGCAGCTATGGCATCCTTACTGGAAAGATATGATAAGGACAAGAAAATTAAAGATCAACTCAAGGTACAAGTAGAACATCTAACATCATTTATACTAAAAATCACACAATATTTTGAGTTTATTGAACCTATTAAGCATGAAAACATATAAAAATCAATTCAATAGGTAGAGAAAATTAGATCTCAAGGTCAGATGGTCAATGCCTAGATTGAAAGGTTGACAACATAAGGTACTCAATGGGTGTGTTCTACCATTGAATTTTTAAAGAACTTGAGTGAAGTGTAATTAAAAATTTAGAAAATGCTTAAGACACTCATTCAATATTTGGAATTGACTAAAAATAATATTGATACATGGACCCAACTACGCCAATTCAAGCTGGAACTCTTAGTTGAGTAAAAGGTCATTCTGAACAGAAAAGTATTCATTGAGTATAGAGAAGTAATGAAGAATAAAAGAGAAGTTCTTGAGAATATTATTAAATATCTTAAATAAGTTAAAGATATGTACAATAGTAAGATGTTATATCTTATAGATAATATTGGAGAGCTTCCTTGTTAGGTTAGAGATGATTCCCAAGAAATTCTTCCTGTGGAGATAGTAATTCAAGAGTTCTCATCTTTGATTCAAATAAAGATTGAGATAGAAAAATTCACACTTGACTCCAATGATAAATTGGTTGAGTTTCAAGTCATAATGGATAAGTTTTAAAGAATCTTGGATAAAAGAAAGGACTTGCTAGTTAATCTAGAAGATTCCATCACAAAGGTCCTTGCCATCTCCAGGAGTAAATCAAGCCCAGATGACAGTGAGGTCCAAGCCACCTTGAATAAATATGAAGCATTCTTGGAGAAAAATAAAAAGAAATAAATTATTGTGTCTAAGGACACTTAGTTTATTTTTTTAAATTTTTATATGTAATTTTGTTTGGTGTAATTTGTACCTAGGAAAAGTACACAGTCCTAAGTCAAATTGGACTTTGCCAATGCATAAGTCAATGTATTTATGTTTTTTTATATTTTTTATCATAGATCCTCTCTATAAATATGAGGATGCTATTTTATAAAAAGGACCAAGAGATATAGAAGCAAAATGTTACTGAATTGAGAAACAAATTTTGAAACGTTGTGTTCATATTGTAAATCTTAAATTCCATTTGATATAAGAAAATAAATTGATATTTAAATCTTTGTGTTGAAATAAACTTATGGTGTGTTGGAAATTTTATTATGTCTTTTCCATTACATTTTATTATGATTTGATTGGATTATGGTGTGAAATTTCTATAAAATGGAAGGTGCTAAAAAGCTGATTTTAGAGTCTTTGAGCTGCATTTTAGTTACTAGATTTATGTTCATCATTGAGAGTGACTTAACATAGAGACTTTGGGTTGCAAGTTATTTTTATTTGGTGATTTTATCTTTGAGTGGGAGTAAGGTGAAGACTTTATACTATACTTTATTCCATTTATCTATTCAAATTACTTTGCTGGTATTATTTTAGTTATTCTTTCGACTAACTAATCTGAATATTGATTATTATTGCTTCATCAAGTAATTTTGTATTTCCACAACACATTTTAAGGAATAGAATAAAATATGTAAATGAAAATCAATTCTAAAAAAATAGAATTGGATGATATGATAACACCCACTTTGATAAAATTAGTGTAAATAGGTGTAAATAATTACTTGTTGTGTTAGTTAGCAATAAGAAGGGAGTCTCCTCTTTCCTTGAGGAGAGATTTATCTCATTACACTATGGCTGAAATTACCATTTTGTTACCATTTTGTTGTTAATAGAATATTCACCAAATAGTTTTTGGCAACTCTATTGGGAAATGGATATACAATCGAGATCTACACTCATTAGGTTGAAAAAGGACCAACACCTTATTATTTGTTACTATTTTATTGTAGTTAATCTCTATTCTTTTTTGGATACTTTCAAGATCTGGCAGAACAAAGCTACACTCATGGTAGAACTTATATGACTTTTATGTATTTGTAAGACTTGATTTATTATGTGTTTTGCTTATTTAAAAGCATTTGCTTCTATGCATTTATGACTACTTAGTATGGTTAATTATGGAAAAACTAGTAGTTGTGCCATAGACTACTAGACTATGATAATATGATTATCATGGAGTTTAGTTGTTTGGATATTATTATAGTAGCTGGAAAACTACAATTTATTATGAATATGAAACATACTCAGGTGGTATGAACTATAGTCTTTATTTCCTATATGAATTAAATAATATTGTATGATTCATTCATACATGGTTGGAATAAATGTATACTTTGATTAATCTTATGTTTAGCATGTGGTGTGTTATGATTACTAAGAGGATGTAATTAGCATAAAACTTGTGTTTATGTAATGTATAGTGAGACATTATATTTTATTATGTATGATTTACAAGTTTGTGTGATATCTTAAAATAGAAATGGGTTTTCTATGATACATTGTATGTTTAGTTTTATCATACACACATGGGTACTAGCTTGTTCTTTGGATTACCACACCATTCTATCTACCTATCTATGAAGGGAGGGCTATTCCCTAATAGGGATTAAGCAGGGGATCATTGGTCTATGGTTGGTGTGGAAAAACACTTAGATAATGCTCTCCCTCCCCACAATAATACTACTTACTTGGAGACTACACTTGAGTTTCATTGTTATATGAGTTGGTTCGACTTGGGATCTAGAGAGCTTAGTATCTATCTTTTATATTAATGTTGAAGGCCTAAAGAAAACATAATTTTTTTTCATTTGTATATGCTAAATAGTATCTGTTATATTATGGGACTAGCCGTAACTGTGTCTTAATGTATTTACTTTCCTTGGAGTTATAGATATATAGTTTTTTGGTATTTTAATTTAGAATTAATTTTATTCAGAGTTGTTTGGTTAAGTTGTTAAGTTTGTTTTAGTGATATGAAGTTAGTACTTAGTTTTTTTTTAAATTCTTGCATTATACTAAGTACAACATGAGGGGTTGTCACAGCTTGAGACTAGATGAAGGTGATAGGAAAGGCAAGGAAGTGAAATTTATGTCACTTAAATTATAAACTAGAGTTTTGGGCTCGTATGGATAGTAACATCAACTTCTAACCACTATAATTTGATGTTATGTTCTAATTTTTATAGTTTCATTTATGTAAATATTTATCTTATATTCTATTATAGACCACTGTGATTGCTTTTTAATCTTTATGTGTGTGATCCCAAGATCTAACTATGCACACAATACCCAAAATATTTTATCCTTCTCTTGAAACCCTAACTCTACTATTGACACTAGATTTTGGATTAGAAAATGGGGGAAAATGGTGGGTTTTGATGACCCCAACTACTCTTCACTATATGACTGAGCATTGATTATGAATCCAATACTTTGATGAGAGAATTAAAACCACATGTAGTTCTCCCCATTATGTGAATATGTGAAATAGAGTTTTTTGAACATATGGAGTTTGTGATTTAGATTTCAATACTTGGAAAATAATAACTTTATCTTGGCTTTGAGGTGATTCAAACTTGGCCAAGACTTGTTCCTTATTACTAATGAAAGAATAAGAAATAATAAGGTACTGTCTTTGAACATTTGAAAGTGATTATGACTGATAGATTCTTGATATATGGGTAACAAGATTATACCTATTTTGTATTTATATGAGACTTTTTAGTTAATTTATCATGCCAAAACATTCAAAGTGTACAAGAAAACCCATAATAATTATTTTAATTTAAATATTTATTATTTCTTGGTGCATGACAAAATTGTCAAGTTTCAATGGTACCATAATTATAGTATTGTCTAAGTTTGACAATTCAATCTTAGAGATAAGAACACTGATTTGATGATCTAGATATGTCTAAGTATGATCATTGACTAATTTGGTATAGACTTTAAGAATTATTTTAGGTGACTGATAGCAACTTGGACCCATGGAAGGCATATAGATGTGAAATCTTAGTGAATAAGAGTCATAAATGTATGCACACATAAGGTAAGGTGAAGGTAGGTAACAATTGCAAGGTGAATCGATCTTGTCTCACTTGGCAGTAAATTTATAATAGATTTCATTTAAATAATTTAGATGCAAAGGCTATAGTAAAAATTTAAGGCTTCATACCTAATGAGTATTTACATAAGATAGGAGTCAACTCCTTTGTTCCTTGGTGGAAGGATTGGCATAGGCCTACAACCACTCTTTTCACTCAATATTCTCCTTAGTTGGGTTATAATTTGTTATCCCCTTAGCATATTCCATATGAAATGCTCAACCTCAGATGGAATAATCCTTCTAGTCATGGGGTTTAGGCTAAGTGATTTAGCATTGTGTGATATGTTGTCATTGAGCCCAAAAAATCTCATTTTTTATAGTGTCTCCTTTATTAGGGCTTGCATGTGGCTGATCGGCTCATCGGCTCAAGCATATGGGGGTTTCAAATCCCATCTACCTAGCTTGTAAGTAACCTAATACATATAAACACCTTCTTTGGTTTTACTCTCATGAATAATTTGCATGGTGTTGGATTCATTCCCTCTTTTAGCCTTTTTAACATGAAGTCTTTACATGGAAAATGGCTCTCTTTGGGGACTTAGCTCTGCTTCCTATAAAATACAACATATTTTGGTAGATATTTTGAGCTAATATTTTATTTAAAATATGAAAAGCTATAAATTATGCTTGCTTTAATCATGAAGAGTTGGAACGTAGTTTTTGAGTTACTAATAAAATTACAATTCTATCTAATGTTACTCTTCAAATTCAAAGCCATACTAATAAAGTTTGCCTGGAACTTAACCATCTCTAGAAAATTCCCCATGCATGGTTAGCCAATTATAGACAGGATTACAGAGAGAGTTAATCAAGCATTAGTCAAGAAATCATAAAAAATGTATTAAGACATAACAAAACTTAGCCAATCTATTCATGCGAGAATTCCAAAGGATAACAAGAAACAATTGAAAGAAAGCAACACCGATTACCTTTCCAAGTGGATTCACCATATAAGTGCATCTCAAAATCATGTTCTCCCTTAATCAAGAGTTCTTGTTTTCATCAACAATGGTGGTAGCTCCTCCCATGTCTCAAGAATTCTTTGCATAACCTAGCCTCAAAATATATGAAATATCCAATATAGCCTATCAAATTAAGCTTTATAATGAAAAATAATGATCAACATAAAATATTGTGGAGACAATTTAGAATTATAAATTTACATAAATCAGTCTTGAAAATGATGTTCATGGCCTCTTTATTTATAGATTTTTGAGATTGATCAGGATCAACCATGACCATCCATCTCAAGATTGAGATGTGTGGACATGAATTAATACAATTATATAATTAAATCCATAAATATCTCTCATAAGTATTTGTGATAGAGGGGCATTTAAGAGGCATGGAGGGTCTTAATGAGGCATGGGAGACCCATAATCTTGATATTTTATGCATTTATGGCTTATGGATGCCACCCCATATGATGATGTCATTAGGTGATGTAGTTAATAGAAATAAATTTCCAAAAATAAGTATTCAACAAATCTCACAAAAAATCCACTTAAGCTCTTGATTTAGATCAATTATCCTTAAATAAGGTTAATCAACATTTGTGCAATTATTTGAAAATTGGCCCTTAATTAATTAAAATGGTCAAAAAGTCATATCACTGGGTCATAGTTTGACTCGAGAAGAATTGGAAGGTGATGTTAGATGTGTTGGAACTATTATCCCATTTAGGATGTTGTCAACACCAAATAACAAGGGTACATGATATGTATTGATGAATTATAAAAAAAAAGTGATCTAGAGCATAAAAAGGAAAAATAATTATTTTGACTCAAAATAAATTGATCAAAGTTAGGAATCACATAAAATGCATTTCCCCATTTATGGATACATTAGTCTAAATCGACACTTGTAAATGACAATATCAAACCATTTAACGTGTTTTATGGATTTTGACCTAAAATGTGCATTTGAGTGCAATTCAAGTAAGATTGAGAATTTCAACACAAATGGTGTTAGGAATTAGATGTCTACATTTTACCCCTATTTGAAAAGGCATAGAGAGACATTCAGGTGAAACAACATATTTTCAAAGAAAGAGTTGTCAATAAGAAATTGGAACAGACTCATAATGCCCCCTCGAGAGGACATACTAGGATGAAAGAGAAGGATGGACTCTCAAAAAGAAAGGGAAAGTGAGAGTTTTACCCATGGAATATATCATATCTATATGATCTAATTATTTCATATGTAATTACCGTTAATGATCAAAATATAATTAGAAGTATAATAGGCCTGAGTAAATGGGGGGAATGGGAAATATACAATTCATAAATTTAAGAGACACATTTTAACGTACCCAATTTGAGAGTACAAGATGCACACTTATGGCATTGATCAATCCCAAGAAAAGTTACACACTAAATATTATTATCATGGACATTAGTGTAGAGAGTTTAAAATTAGAGGAAAAGAGATAATGTTCTGCTTCAAGAAGGGAAGCACCACTAAAACGGAGTCTCTAAAAAGAAGATATTAAGAGGTGCCCTAGTAGGGCTAGTTTTGATCATTGATAAATAATAAATAATGGTATGCTTTGTAGGGATAATTTGATTTGGAAATTATTCAGATGGTGTGACCTAGCATGGTTAATTGGTAAGAAAAAATATCTCAAGGATATAATCCAACAAATAGGTTAAAGTGAGTGGGTATAAACATAAATGTGATGGTGTAATGGCTTAGAAAGCCATATAAAAGCCAACATATGAGAATACACAAAGTGATGAGAGAGACAAAAATAAGAATGGATATGGATGAGTTGACTTTAGATGTATAAGATAAGTGGATAATACTTACATATTTCCATAGACTCATGTTTCAACATGAACTGTAGGCCAATGTAGTTCACCCAAGTTTGGGAGAGAATGGAATGAGGAATGATGAAAACTGACCAAGAATTGATTAGACTCACAATGTATGTGAAGATATGCACATATAAGCATAGATTCAAGTGCTAAAATACATGATACCTAGATGCATATTTTCATATTATGAGCCTAGATTATGTAAAGTGTTCTTGAGTACTGTTCATCAGAGTGATGTTGACGTTAAGACTTTGAAACCTGAGCACAAAGTGATTGATATAGTAAAATAAATTAAGCATCATAAGTATGAATAACTTATAATGACATAATATTTAAATTATGTTGAGACATTTTAAATGTGAATACCTATAATTAAGGATAATGGTAAAACAATGACCAAAACCAGAGTTACAGCTATTTGCATTTAAATAAAAAAGTAAAGATAAAGAAAAAGATAAACATAAATGAACCTAAATCAATTTCAAGACTTAAGTGGGAGAAAAAAATATTTAAAAACAAAAATTAATAACATCTTAATGACATGAGACTAAGATATAAATAATCAAGATCCATCTGGACCATCAAGACATTCTTGAACACAAAAGAGATAAGCAAAAACATACAGGGAAACACAAGACCAAGATGAGACAAGAAGTAATAAAAAAAAAGGAGAGGTGTGAAAGCACAAAAAAATACCAAGAAAACATAAATAAACACACAAAAACAAAAAACCAAGTTAGTGCGGTTTAAAGACAAATGTTCATGCACGTGCAGTATAGGCAT
This sequence comes from Torreya grandis, assembly GCA_037957365.1. Lineage (NCBI taxonomy): Eukaryota > Viridiplantae > Streptophyta > Pinopsida > Cupressales > Taxaceae > Torreya > Torreya grandis. The sequence continues at coordinate 129,773 of JARHVA010002390.1, read as the reverse complement.
TACTTTCTACCACAACATAACAAAAAATAGTGACAACAATTATTCCCTGATTACAAAGGAATAATGATAGAAGAAATGAGGGAAGAGAATAAAATTAAGGGGTTAGATGAGCTAACTCCTAATACACAAGGCAAGTGGATGTTGCCTACATAGTTCCATGGATGCATGTTCCAACATGAACTTTAGGACAAATGTAATTCTCCCAAGAAATAGGATAGAAGAAAAATGATGATCAGACCAATATGATTGATGTTATATAAAAAATGGAAGATATGACAAAAAAATAATAATGGTCTTACAAACAACAAGTTGATGGGATGAGAAAGAATTATCTTAAAAAATGGCAAGTGTGTGGGATAAGATAAATTGGTGTTTCTTTGCTTGCAAAATAGCAAGAACATAACATGGTGGGATGAGAATGTATAACTATACAGAAGTGTGAGACAATGTTTTTATTATTTTGTGGATTGTTTTATAATTTTTTTGGTATTTATAAATTATTTATAATGTTTTTAGTGTTTTTGGGATAAAATATGCACAAGGTGGGACCATCTAGTCAAGGAGATGCACCTCTAAGAGTAGAGGTTCCAATAAAATAGCTAAGCTAATTGCAGTGGCCCATGATCACAAATAAACAAGAGTGATGATGAAAGGGGGATTGAGTTGACCTAAATATGAATTGAGCACAACTTACATAACCCCAAAATAATCCCAAGTCACAGTAATTTTGCCCACATAAAAGGAAATTAAAAACCAACTAGGTCATAACAAGTTCACAAATAAAGGTGAATGACAAGACAAATGACAATAGTAATGATCAGATGATACAATAATGAATGATAAAAAGCCATTGCACCTAATTTTCCCATAGGTAGTTATAATTAGGAAATAATGTCATGATACTAATTTGCCCAAACACGGTTATAATCAGGGGTACCAAAACAATATTGATTTGCTCATAGGTGGTTATAATCAGTGATACCAAATAAGATGATAGATGAAAGATAACTTACCAGATCAAGTGTCACACTACTACCATAGACTGTCATTCAACATGGATTTATATAACTATTAAAATTGGATCAGAATCCCCCCCATAGAAAGTGTAGGATGAACCAAAGGAACTAAGATCAAAATGGGATCGGTAAGATGACTAAAATCAAGCCTTGGTCAATAGTAAATAAATGGTATAATAAAAATGGTCTAATGAAATGATCAAAAGATAACTAGCTATAGTGGCAATAAAGTTACTCCCAAGTAATGATTGGCTTAGATTGCTCAAAAAATGGTGAGAGAATTGCTTAGGTTACTCATAAAATGGTGAGAGTGTTCAAACTTAATAATTACTCACAAAATGGTGAGAGCGTAGTGAAGGGGTGACCGAGGTGACCTCAATAGAAATTGAGCACTGTCTACATAGTCCCAAAGGACATCAAGTCAATTTAGTTCAAACAATGTGGTAAATAGAACACAATGGTATAATAATGCCTAAAAAAGTTCTACAGGGTTTCCCCCAAGAGATGAGGTATAGTAATGGAAAATGGTAATTATAAAAGTGAAAAATGGTTTTGTTTCTCTTGTTAATAGGGAGATGCACATCCTAGTCAATAAATGAGACAACAAAAAAGATCAGTTTATAAAGTTGTTATCCAACACCCTTTGGAAAAAGCTACTCTATTAATAACTGGTTATAGATTTGAATCTCAATAATGTGTTTGTGATCTTCGTTGGTCATTGAATCTATTTCCTTTAAATGTTGAGATAAGATATCTTTGTAGCCTCTATAAAGGAAAGTGTTGCTAGTGATAAATGATATAAGTGGGTAATAAATAGGTGGGTGTTAATGGAATGTATAATGAATGGAAAATAAATGAAGATAAAGACTTTTAGTCACATGTAATGTTTCTAATGCTAGATTCAACATAATTTTGGTTATGTTGGGATCGAAGACCTCTAAAGATGCTCTCGATATGACCACCAAATTTTATTGTTATTTAGTCTTGAGATTAGATATCATCTTATTATCATGTAGATTGGAAGCTATTTTGATTTGATCTTTGATATTATCTTCAGTAAATAGTGAAGAACTTTTGTACTCAGCTATTGGCACCTCGATGAGGTTTTCACTAATGAATTTGTCTTGATCATCCCATAGTGCCTTTGAGAAGGTTTCATGAAGAGATGTTAACATTTGACTTTGAGTATCTTCTAACACCTTTGAAAAGGTTTCACTAAAATATGTTGAGTTTGATCTTTGCTCATCTCCTAACACCTTCAAAAAGGTTTCACTAGGGGATTTTTCTTCTTATAAATTAATGTGGTCTTGGCCCCCTTGATATTCTACAAATGGTATGTCACCATGGATGTAGTTCAACAAAATGTGATTTTGTCAGTCCCTATTGACATTTGTGGGAGGTGGAATGTCAATATAATGGCTATGTTGGGTGGTAATAATGGTGGGATGATGAAAGGCAAAATAATCCTCATAGAAAATACTAGAATAAATTGTGTTGATGCTGAAGTAATCATCCTCAAAAACCATAAAAGGATACAAAATATATTCAAATTGATCTACAAGACAAGTGCAACCAATGTTGTAACAACCATGATTATAATCTATTTCTAAATTTGATTCTAATGAAAAGGAATTTGAATTTAATGTCGTAATTGATGTTGATTCTATTTTTGATGCTAAATTTGATGTCAATTCAAAAATGGAACCTGAATCTAATATTGATTCTTTATCTAATATGGTTATTTCTATAATGTTTGGTTGAATTTTAAATATATGATAAGTAATGGCATGTGATGGAATAATGGGTTCAATAAAAATTGATTTATCTTGTAAGGGTTCAATATAGACTGGCTCATCTAAGTGAAGCCCCTTAAAGAAAGGGAACCCCTCAAGGGATGTCTCAACAAAATCGTGTCCATCAAAGTGAGACTCCTTAATGAGGGGGAACATATCAAGAGATAACTATACAAAGACTGGATTGTCAAGGAGACAAGGCTCTTTAAAAATATGCAAAATATGAATAGGTAACTTATCACAGGTTGACTTGTCACAAATGAGTGTTTCAATCATAAAATTTTAGTTTTGGTTCATAATTGGTTGTAAAACATCAACTTTGAACACATTTTGATCCTCATACGATGGCTCTTAAAGAGGTAATGGTTCTTGTTTTGGCTCAAAGATCAACACAAAATTTATAAAGTGGGGAACATTTGGTTTAGTAGGAACAATGGTTTGTGGTCCAATAATAGACTCTCCAAAAAATAGACTATTGAAGAAGGGATCAAACATAATTGGTTCATTAAATGGAGGTTCTTCAATAATAGGTTCATCAAAAACTGGTGATGGGCCAAGAATGGTAATGACTGGACACTTCTTAGTTTGGTTACTTGTGCAAACCAAAAGAAGAGGTCTTAAAATGGTAATGAATAGATGCTTCTTAGTTTGGTTTCTTATGTAAACCAAAGGAGGAGGTCCTAAAATGGCAATGACTGGATGCTTCTTAGTTTGGTTACTTGTGCAAACTAAAGGAGGAGGTCCTAAATTGGTAATGATTGGATGCTTCTTAGTTCGGTTGCTTGTGCAAACCAAAGGAAGAGGCCCTAAAATGGTAACCTTTATGTGTTTCAAAGCTTTCTTACTCATACAAGCTGAAGGAGAATAAGGATACCCCAAAATAGTAACCTTTGAGTGTGGAGTGCAAATCAAATCAAAGGGGAAGGACGAGGATGATGTATGAAAATTGGCATGGATGTGATTGGTTTTCAATAGATAGACCCAAAGAGGGAAACATCCTTAAACAAGATGGAGTGCTCATGTCCATCATAAAAATTCTCTACCTTGTAACTAGGGCCATAAGAAACCCTATTGCAAGTGTACTTTAGTGTCATAAAAAAAAGGTGTTCTCAATGTTTGGCAAGATTTGGACAATGTTTTACAAATGTTCAAACAAAGTATGCTTTGGTTCTCTTCAAACAAATAACTAAGGTACCAAAGAGACTATAAAGGAGGGTGGCTTAGAACAACACATAATTAGAATATTTGTTTCATGAATGTACTCAAATTTTAGTAAAGTTGAAATCGTATAGATTGGAAGAGGGTAAGGTAACTCAAAGATCTAAGGTGAAAACTAATACACCAAAGCCTAGATTTTTGTGATACACCTATACCATAAAATCTAGTTTCAACTTCGATGAGTTGACCCTAAAAAATTAGAGGAAAGCTCTTTGGATAATGAAGAATAAAACATGAACTAAGCAACTCAAGATGTAAAAACATACACAAATCACTAAGCACAAAGCTAGGACCAAATGAGTAGCACAATGTCACCACATGGTTCTAGTAGGATACAATATGTTTTAGGACTCAAAGCATGAGTAATACGCAAGATGACTTGAGTCCATCAATATGGTAATAATTTTGAGTCAAATAAATGGCCCTCAATACAAGTGGATAATTGAACCCAAGTTAGAACAAGTTTAGTGTGCAAATGATGAACCCAATTTAACACACCAACCCTTAAAACTTAGAAAGGTTCAATTTCAAATGTAAATTATAAATGAGGGACTTAAACAAATTGGGTAAATGATCTAGACTCAATTGAGAAGCATAACTGTGCCAAAGTGGGTGATATGACACAAAGTTTTTGATAACGATTTTGAACAAGGAAAAGATAAAATTTCCAATTGAACATCGTAACACCTTCCTTGCTCAAGAATTTTGAGGACAATATGTTTTAGTTAAGTTTATTGAGTTAACAAGAAATTTTAGACAAAAATCAAGACCAAGTAAGCTAATGACAAAAAATAATTGTTTTAAGTCTAAATTGACAAGGTTGCATGATATTATTGGAGTCTATCCATATACGTCATTTGAGAGGATTTTAAGTGCTCATCTAAAAGTAAATGCACATTATATAGTAGGGTTTTTACACCCCCTTCTCTCAAATGACAATATGAAGACATGGACTTGAGGTGCACCTTGCACCAACAAAATTTCTGTGGTAAGTGGGGATTTATCTAAAAACTACAAGTTTTCAAACATTTTTAGATGTATCAATTGCATAATGACTTTCACACCAAATGATGCAAAAAAAACACACTTTAATTAGCTGTCCAAAAAACTTAGCTTGTTGCAAAAAGGTCTTTCCATTTTTACAATCAATACATCTGTCACTTGCTCAGTGTAGTACGATGTTCAAAATGTAGATACATCTTGGTGCTTTAACCTTAGATAACTCATGGGGAGGTGATGAAATCTCCCTCACAATCCAAGTTTGCATAAAATAAAAGACATAATAGAAATAATTTATGGTTTCCTCAAGATCACTCAATACTATTGTAAGTTTTTGGGGAGCGCTTTAAACAACAATCTTTCTATGCCTTGGACTAGGCATGCTTGCAATAAGGATGGTGCTTTTGATTCCAAAAGTTCCCTAAAGGGGACAGATGGAATAACATACATGCAATGTCCCTCTTTTTTCCAATCAATTAATTAATCACCTATTGAAGACAAAATTTGACAAGTGAGTTCAATTTTAAGCACCAAATAAAAGATTAGGTGTTCTTTTGACCCCTTGGTCTTAAGTTGTAACTTTGAAAGCACAAATTTTCAAAACATTTACCTAAGCATCTAAACTTTTCATTAAGCACCAAAACAAAGTTTTTAGTCTATTTTAAACTTTCAAAGAAGGTCTAAAAAGCATGTATTAACAAAATTCAAGCTTGATCTTGCAATGAAAGAGTCAGTATGTCTTTTAGATTTGAAACTAATTTGCAAATGATTGAAGCAACTTCTCAAAAAAAGCTCTCTATTGTGAAATCATTGTTACACAGTCAATATCGTTGTTTACTTATAAAATCACAATTTCAGATAATAATATCATTGTTATGGGTTAGATCATCAGAAAAATATAATATCATTATTTTCCTACAAAATCACTATTACCAAATAGAAAATACAAAATCATTGTTCTATTGACAAAATCATTGTTGTTGAATATGAAATCGTTGTATAGGGTAAACAATATTGTTGTTTTGAGACCAAATCACTGTTTTGGTGAAATCGCTGCTCAGGCAAATGAAATCACTGTTTTGGTGAATGATATCACTGCTTAGGGCTATGAAATCGCTTTTTAATAAATAATGATTTTGTTACAAAATCACTATTGTGACAGTAGTGATATTGCAATAGAGAGCGAAATTGACATTGCCAAGAAAAAAATGTAATTATTAGAAAAACATAATTTTGACTTAAAATTTCACTCTTTTGACTCCTTCACTCCATAATTCTACATAAAATTGGTCAGTAGGTTACTTAAAAAAGCCTTTGTGAGCAAATTTGTGGGGTGCGGTCCCATCGAGCGTGCCAAAATGTAGAGAGGATTACAAAGAGATTTAGTCAAGCATTAGTCAAGAAATCATGAAAAATGCATTAAAGACATAATAAAACTTAGTCAATCAATTCATGCAGGGATTACAATGGATAACAAGAAACACTTGAAAGAAAGCAACATCGATTACCTTTCCAAGTGGATTCATCATACAAGTGTGGCTCAAAATCATGTTCTCCCTTGATCAAAAGTTCTTATCTTCATCAATAATGGTGGTAGCTTCTCCCATGTCTCAAGAATTCTTTACATAACCTAGGCTCAAAGTAGATGAAATCTCTAATCTAGCCAATCAAATGAAGCTTACTAATGAAAAACAATGATCAACACAAAAGATTTGTGAAGACAATTTAACATTATAACTTTGCACAAATCAAGCTTGAAAATGATGTTCATGGCCTCTCTATTTATAGATTTTTGAGATTGATCAGGATCAACCATGATCGTCCATCTCAAGATTGAGATGTGTGGCCATGAATTAATCTAATTATATAATTAAATTCATAAATATCCCTCATAAATATTTGGGATAGAGGGGCATTTAAGAGGCATAGAGGGTTTTAATAAGGCATGGGAGACCCATAATCTTGATATTTTATGCATTTATGGCTTATGGATGCCACCCCATATGATGATGTCATTAGGTGGTGCAGTTAGTAGAAATCAATTTTTAAAAATAAATATTCAATAACTATCATGGAAAATCCACTTAAGCTCTTGATTTGGATCAATTAGCCTTAAACAAAGTTAATCAGTATTTGTGAAATTATTTAGAAATTGGCCCTCAATTAATTAAAATGGTCAAAAAGTCATATTATTGGGTCATAATTTGACTTGGGAAGAATTGGAAGGTGATGTTAGACATGTTGGAATTGTTATCTCATTTAAGATGTTGTCAACACCAAATAACAAGGGTACATGATGTGTATTGACGAATTAGAAGAAAAGAGTGATCTAGAGCACAAAAAGGCAAAATCATCATTTTGACTGAAAATGAATTGATCAAAGTTAGGAATCACATAAAATGCATTGCTCCATTTAGGGATACATTAGCCTAAATTGACACTTGTAAATGACAAGCTCGAACTATTTAGCACGCTTTATGGATTTTGACCTAAAATGTGCATTTGAGTGCAATTCGAGTAGGATTGATAATTTCAACACAAATGGTGTTAGGAATTGGATGTCTACACTGATAACCTCTTGAGCCACCACATTATGCTATGCTTCCCTGAGAGTGAGGGTGTGGTCCATACCAACAACATTCTAGAACCAGACACGGGAGTCATTCTCCTCGTCAGTCACCACCTTGATGGTTTTCCCCATGACATGGTGGTTTGAGTGGCTCTTCCATATTTGAAGGTGATGGTAGGGGCTAGGGCCCTCCTCCCCTGAATCACGATGGTGACAACAAAGGTTGGGGTCCTCCTCTCAAGATAAATTATTACGACTGGCTCTGACAATCTCCCCTGAAAGACATAAAGATGATGAATTATAAGCTCAACAAACTGATGGCTGGGAGGCCTTACCTATGGATGAGGATATATCCCTACTCTAGGAAGATGGGGTTATAAGCCTCACAACCCACCATCTTCACCACCTCCCTTGACTTCCATGTTTATTGTCGCTGCTTAATTGTCCTTTTTATTGCTTTATATTTCTTTAGCTATTGATGTGATTTTTTTTGTGTGATCATTTATTGACCACCACCTTTTAAACCTTTCTCAAAGTGTTTTCTTCCTTAATATGATTTTGCTTGTGGAATGTGACTTCTCAACCTGTTTTTTATATAATTACCATTGTACTAAAATCCTATTTTATTAATATATAAATACACTCTGCAATTTAAAAAAATAATAATATTACCAAATATCTAGTATTATAATTTTAATATCTACACTCCCAAATAACATTATCTGCATCACAAAAAATAAATTCTAACCTTAATCACAATTAATCAATTTCTTAATTTTTTATTTATTTTATTCAATTATAATTTCATATTGAAACTCAAAAGTTATATTTCTCCAATAAATCACATTCATCAAAATAAACTTTTTCCTTTTGTTTCTAAAAATACCAAAATAACAAGAAGCCAATTTGGTATATTTTCCAAGTTTAATGGATAGTAAGGAATACATAATTATAGTTTTCAACATCATCTCGATGCTTTTATGTCATATGCAACTTTCATCTTTAATTCATCTTTCATTTTATAGAATTTTTTATTTTTATGTACTTACGAATATAATCAAACCATGAGCTAAGACCCCGCCCCCAATTTTCTCCATATAATGCCGTGATTAATTAACGAGACACGCATTACATTAAATTTATGATTTGATGTCTTTAGAATGCCGTGATTCAATGTACCTAATTTATTTTTTATTAATTTCACATTAATTTAAATATTATAAATATTTTCATAAACAATTTTTTAAATTTTTTTATAAACAATTATTTATTTTTTTATTTTTTATTTTTTAGATGGGGTAAATGTTTTTGACATAGAAATTATGAATCAGAAATGGGACATAGTTAAGGACATTCTTCATAACACAAGGAAAGAAAAAGAAAGAAAAAATGTAAAAAAGTCGTCACTTCCTACAAAAGCAAAAAATATGGAATGCAAAAGTCGTAGAGAATATAAAGAAAGGGGAAGCACAAAGAGAAGAGACGAATAATCAAATAGAAAAACACCAAAATACCCAAAAATGAGAATGGAATAGTACAACATTCAAGACCAAACCCCACTAATCACCCACCAAAAAAACTTATCCACAAATCAAAACTGCCTTTCACCCTTGCCAATATTTAAATAATTTTTTCCTAAATAAATATATTTTTTCATGTATTACATTTTCAATGAGAAACGTGATTATATCAAAAATCAAAGATAAAAAGTTAAGAGTACATATTATTTGAACAAGATCAAAGTCTCTAACAATATAAAAAAATATTATATTGATCTTTTATAAAATTATATAAATATTATAATTAATAAATTTAAACTTAAATAATAATAATTAGTTTTATTATAATTTTTTTTTAATTTTTAAAAGGATTAAATATTTTTTAAATAAAATTTTCAATAAAATAATTTTTATCTTTTTATTTCTAAATGAAAATAAATAAATTATATTATCTTTTAATTATTTGTTTTATGATAAAAATAATTTTCACCTTACAATAAAAATATCTCTCACAAAAAACAATAAATAATTTTATTATTTTCAATTAATTTACAATAATGTTAGACTGTTATTTAATTACCCAAATTTATGTTTATGTACATTTAATAAGCCTAAGTTCTAAATAAAATAATATTTTTATATAATTTATTATTATTTATTAAAATTAATTATTTTACTTGTTTAATAAATACTTTTCTAATAATAAATAGAAAAAATATTAAATGTAAAATTTATAATAACCCTTTTTTTTTTTTAATAATATCATTTTCCTATACATTTTCCCATTTAATTAGGTGTTGTATTATAACATAAATATTATTCATCATGGTTTTATTTTTTGGAATAGAATTTGTGGATCATTTTTATCTCTTATTCAATATAATATGATATTAGAGCTACTGAGCTTCTGTGATTAGCATGACCCATAAATATTTTCCACACTTTTGGTAGGTAACTTTTCATCGGAGCAGTTTTAGATATTTAAACCCATGTTAACACATTCAAAAGGGCCTCAAGGGAGGAGAGGGATATTTTGGGTATCTCTAGTTGTTCGTGTGCTAGGTTGTACCATCTGTACAGATTGTACGGCTCATCATCAATATATATTGGCATTCGATTGAGTTGGCCCCTTTGTCACTACTAGTTTCATCAAGGTTGCCCCCATGAAGCCCTCAAACTTATTTATCAAAAGGTAATTTTTTTTTAAAAAAAATTCTGAAAAAATAATTTAATGTTTGTGAATGGCCTTCGAGGTCAAGGGGTCAAACCCCTCCCCCATTTGTTCCTTTTTAACAACAATTTTTTTAATAAATTTTTTTTATTAAGAGCGGGATGGGGCGTAAGGGGTAAAACTTTTGGGTGGAATTATTATATTAAAGGGGTGTTTTATTTTTCAAAGAGGGGATTTTTTTTTATTTTTGTCATAAAATATTGTAAAGAGAGAGTGATATTTTCTTGTTTTCTTATCTAATGTCACATTTTTGGGAGATATTTTTCATTTTATGTTTTTTTTTTTTTGGCTATCTTATCAAACCCTTGAACATTACAAACTAATTTACCTAGAAACTCAAGATGTAACAATTGTTGCAATCTAAATGTATATTAAAGGGGTTCTATGACACAAGTCCTACCTTCACAAAATAAAAATATGTATATGTATCCTTGCAATCAAGACAAATCTATTTTTATGAATTTTATAGATGTATCAGATAATTTGATTTATTACAATTTTATATGTTAAATATTTTAAAAGTTTAGGACACCTTTGAGTAATGTTTTCAAAAAATAAATAAATTACAAAAACTATGACTTGATGTTGAACTATCTTCTCTCATGCCTTCTTATTTTCTCACTATTCAACATTTCCTTTCCAAATTGAAGTCCATTATGCCATAAGTTTAAGCTTGTAGACAAGATAAGAATTACAAAAAGAGTTTTCTTTAATTCTATAAAAAATTTAAGAGTCCTTTTAGTTTCTTTGCTTCCATTTTCTACTCTACTATGGATGCCTTAGGTGATTAGTTCAAAATGCCTAGTTTTGAACTTCTTTTGAATGGATAATTAGAAAGCAAGCCAAGTTAGTGTCCTTTTATGTTCTTATCAGTTCTATTCATGCACTTATTACTAGATTTTATAAAGAAAATTTAAAGCCTAAACTAAAGATAGTACCCTAAAAAAGACTTCCAAAATCTCTCTCTAAGTCTCATAAGTCTTTGAAGTCTACTAAGCGTAAAAGACCATTTAGAAAAAGGAAGGTGTTTTATCATTGTGTCTTTTTCATGGGATAAATCATCTTAAATATATATGTCATATGAAATGGAAGCTTTAGAAGTAGTAGTAAAACAACATGTTATTTTTCCTTCTCTTTCTTCTTTAGCTCCTTCTTTAGACAAACTGGAAGAACTTTCTGTCAGGACATGGACTACATCATAAGATGGTTGGATGCTTGACTCTAGTGTTTCTCACCATCTAACACATTATTTTGATCTTATTTTATATCTTTCTTATTTCAACACTTCTCAGATTAAAGTTGGCAACCCTTCTCGAGTTGATATTTCAGGCTTCATTATATTTCCTATGCAAGATGGGTGCATTAGAGATGTACTTTGTGCTCCAAAAATTTCCACTAATGTGTTGTCTATATATTAAATATTTCATTTATGAATTATGACAATGGTGTAACTATCTCCACATAATGTTGTAATATGAGAATTACAAGATTCACGTGATGTAGTTCCAGTAGTTTCTATAGATCATCATTAGTTTCATATTTTGTTGATCATGTTGATTCAGTGAGTAAATTGTGGCATGCACACTTTACTCACTAGAACTATAGATATTTGCAACATATGAGTACACAGAACTTGGTTATTAATCTTCATTAAGTATACTATATTGATGGTATTTGTCATGGGTGCATGCTTAGAAAACAACACCATGACCCTTTTCCCAAAAGAAAGGTCTCCTAGGTGAAATCTCCTCTTGAGTTGGTGTATAGTGATATCATGACATTTCCCACTAATTCTTTTTCTAGAGCAAAACATGCACTCACTTTTATTATTGATATTTATAGAATAACATGGGTATACTTTGTAAAGTACAAAAGTGATTTTTTTGAGAACTTCAAAGCATGAAACTCATTTATAGAGAAGCATTTGTCTCTTCCAATCAAGAAGATACACACAAATAATTGGCATGGGAGGGGGAGGGCAGGCTGGGGGTAGGGGTGGAAGTATGTAAAGAAATCCTTCTACAAAAAACTTTGAGCATGGCATCTTATATCAATTCATAGTGTGTTATACTCCTCAACAAAATAGTGACGCTATCTAGAAGAATATAAAAATAAAAGAGATGTAAAATTGTATGATTTAGTCAAAGGACATGGCTCCTGGTTTTTGGGTTGAAGCAATTAATTATGTGAATTATATACATAATTGCATACCCTACAAGGTAGTGTGGAATAATAATCCTAAAGAATCTTGGTCAAGGATCTAGCTGATACATCATCCATGATTCTTTTGGAATGGGGGAACCCTCAAGAAGCACATGAGGATGACTAGATACAAAATATCATCAGGTACATGGAAACTAGAAGGTTACCCAATGGTGTACATTCTACCCAAATAAGATGTTTTAGGCTGTATGCAACATCTTACATGTTTTTCAATGGCATATCATTTAAAATAAATCATGATGAAGTCTTGATATGATGTATTGGACCCATGAAGGTAGAGGACCTAATAAAAGAGTTGCATCAAGGACTTTTAGGTGGGTGTTATTTTACATGTACCATTGTAACAAAAACTATGAGAGTAGGCTATTATTGGCCTATGATGTTTACAAATTCTTTCATAAGGGTGAGGAAATGCAAGAAATGTCAGTTTCATGTGGGAATGAAAATTAATGTACCTTTCCCATAAAACCAAAACGTGGTCTAGATTTCATTAGTTTAATAAATTTTCATTCAAATGTCGACCATAAATTAATTATTACTTCTATCGACTATTTCACTAGATGGATTATGGCAGTTTTTTTAAAATAATCTCTAAAGAAAGTGATTTTTGATTTTATGGATAACATTGTAACCAAATTTGGATTGGCTTAGACTATTATTACTAACAATGCAAAGGTTTTTTTTGGTTCCAATATAATAGAGTATGCTCATCAAATGGGCATCTATTCAAATAATTGGAAAGTCCTCAAACAAGAATTTTATTAGAATAATGTGAAGGAACATAGATAAAATCAAAGACAATGGTATCCTAAATTGAATGACACCCTTTAGGATGACCAAAGTAATCCAAATAAAACCTTGGAAAATCATCCCTATGTAATTTTATATGGAAAAGAAGATAAACTTCCATTATCATTGGAATTAAAATCCATGGTATTTAATCATTGGGTTGAATTAGAAAACCTTAACACCCATATAACTAGAATTTCTAATCCCTTGATCTTGGACTATAAGAGAGAAACCACTTAGAACTATTTTCATCATCACCAACAATTTTTTAAAATATGGTTTGATAAAATATTCACGCCAAAATAGTTAAATGAATAGGATTTAGTCATAAAATGGGATGAAGACTAATCTAAGACTCAAAGGCATTTAAATTTTGACACCATTTGGAGTAGGCCCTATCGGATCACCTATTTTAAAAGGGAAAATGATTTTGAGTTTTCAAAGCTTTTTGGATAACCCCTGTACATCCTAGTTATTGTGATGTATCTCATGTATTATCCCTCAGAGGTGAAACTACCTTCCCCTATAAATATGTATGTAATGTATAGTGTTTCTTTTTGTTTATGTTTTTTTATGTGTGTAATGTATAGTGTTTCTTTTTGTTTATTTTTATTTTTCATTTAATTTAATTTTATGATGTTTATTGTGGCTTTGGATGTGTCTCAACAAACTCCCCCCCTCTTTTTACTCATTTTTCTTGAGTAAATGGAAGTATATGGCTTCCAGATGCTGTCACTATCTTTGCATATCCCCATGTTTGTGGACCAAGCTCCTAAAAATAATATTGAGGAAGGTAAACCCTAGGTTATATTACATCTACTACACTGATAGAATAACTTAGGGTGATTTTATCCAATAGTGTTTTAGTATTATGCTGTTAGGAATGATTCTACAAATATTTTATGCCATTGGTGAATTTATAAATAGTGGACCTTACAAATTCAAAAAGACTTTTTTCATGAATAAAAATCCATGCCACACCTTATGGCATTCTTAAAAGGATAAACTACCTAGTCACTACTAGATTAAATATTTGACAAGGGCCAAAACTCAACAAAACCCCCAAGGCACATCATAAAAGGATAATTTGTGGACATAGATGTGATTGCATAACCAAAATGTCTAAAATTGAAAAAAACACTCTTATCATATCATTTACTATTAAGTAGAGCATTGTTGAGTAATGTTTTCCTAATAGATAAAAATAATTTCTAGCAAGAAATCTCGAACTCAAATAAAATTAGATTTTGAAATAACATTCATGGTGATTAGAGGATTGATTAATGAAAGGGGTTGGTCTAATTTAATGAAAAAAATATATAAACTAAAAAATTTATTCATGAAGAAGAATTAGAGTAAAAACTTTATTTATTGAACCACCAACCTTAGAGTTAAAACCCCAATCTTTGAAGGATCATCACAAGAAATCTCATTTTATCTTATTCTTAACCTATTGAGTAAATTTTTGTTATGAAGGCCTATCGAGAAGATGCAACCATGTTATTTCCACCTCCAAACCTAAATCTTCCTCTTAATGCTCTCATACTTATTGCTTAGGATGATTTGACCATTATTGACTTTGCTTATAATGTTTTTGGTACAAAATCTAGGAGGGGTTATAATGAGACTCTTAGAGTTTCCACAGTGGGACATTTCATAAATCAACCCAGTAGTGCATTTTATCACCAAACTTGGGTATGCACCTTAGGTTAAATTATGGTCCCTTCTATTCACCCTTACTATAACTAGTGGTTTTATATGCCAATAATTCTAATGAAGAAACTAGGCATATTAAAAAAATGTAGGAATGAGCATAAATGAAATATACGCTAAGGCTATAAGGAAAATTTTGGATATCACTCTTCCTCAAAGTGTGCATTTATTATCAACACAATCACATAGTAGGTATTGTATGAAGGAAATATAGAAATGCAAATAAGCTAAGAATTCAACTAATCAAATGAAATCTTAATCTAAACTAACTCAACCTATGAGAGATATACAAATGAAATAAACAACACAAACTTATAACTTAGTACCATAAAGCTTCTTCCATTGTGATTTGAACTCGATTTGCTCTCTTTGAGTTATGGCCACTCACTCTTCTAATGCAATGGAAAATGAGTAGTGTTTTTATATACAAAATGTTTGTTGATGGCTTTGATTTGCTTTGGATTCACTTATGAATTTGATATCACTTCATGAACATAATTCAAGATGGATGAAAGTGATGGATTTCATGCCTATATATAGGTTTCTAGAAGATAGATTAAATGGTGGAAGATTATTTGAATATTTAAAATTATCCAAATAATCAATAGTTGAAAATGAGTCCTCATCCATGAGGATAATGACCAGTTTAAATGGTTGAGAGAAATAAGGAATTGATTAGTTGAGTCACCAAGAATGGGTCAAACTATTTGAAAAGTCAAGGGATGACTCAAGGGTATTTGAGGAAGTTATGAGATTGGTTGTGTGAGTCAACATGTGAGAGAGATAAAGGTGGAGATTCTGGGTGATATGGAAAAAGATAGGCTTATTATGGTTAAGGATAATTTAGGATTTAAATGGAATGAATTCCCCCTAAGTATAGGGTACATATAGACAATTGATTATTTTACGCATGATGCTAAAAACTAGTTTTTATAAAGGTATTTTTCCAAGGTGCCATAGAAATGGTTTTCACCTTTAGACAAATTTATTTATCTTTTTTAATTTTTATTTTAATTTTTGACATCTCAAATATGGAATGATTTGAGATGCATGATGTTGAACCCTATGGATATTTCAAGTATGCATTGCAGAGATATCCTCAATAACTTCGTTGATTTCAAAGTTGGCTTCTTCCAAATTTACTAAGATACTATCATAGCCCCTACAATAGAGGGTGGTTCTAAATAGGGTGAATAAAAAGGTATGTTGGATGAAGGATGTGTGTTAAGAGTGCATGCAAGATTAAGAAGAATGGAATTATATTGGGGATAAGTATATTTTTCATGATGTAAAGGGTGAGTGGGACCAATAATGTCACATTCAACAAGACTGGGAGTAACTCCAAGTTGGATGATTTGAAAATTTAATGTTACATCAATGATATCTTCAATTTGTGATGGGGATTCATCGTAAAAATATGTTGATGTAGAGGATATATTAATTTTCTCATCCATTGGTGCCATAAAAAGGTTTTCACTAAGGGATTCTTCTTGATTGTTTTGATTGAGATTTAGATTTAGATTTGGATTGTCCAGTAGTGCCTTAAAGAGGTTTTCACTAAGGGACTCATATTTTTGATTTTCTATATTTTGATTTTAATCATTCGATAGTGCATCAAAGAGGTTTTAAATATGAGATGTTGATTTTAGATTTAGATTGTAGGATTCATTTTGATTTACGTACACTTATTGTTATTCATATGTAGATGTTTTTTGATACTCTTCTGACATGAGACCAACTAGGAAGTCTGTAATTATTTAATTATCATGGAAGGAAATTGACTATAAGTAAGATTGTTGGTCCCAATCAATGGGTGAAGGATATTAGCTTACAAGATGGAAGGCAAGATTGGTGATGTTGAGGAAATGAGTGGTGGCAGCATGGTCCTCATAGAGACTATGAATGAAACATATTTTGATTATGGATGAAGTTCCCTTAGAAACCATAAAAGTATCATTAACCTATTTACATTGAATTTCAATTGGTTTGTAGATGATGATATGGGATCTAGTGTTTAATTTAAAAGAATGGGTTTGATAATTCCTTACTCATGGATTTGGTTGTCTATAAGTACCTTTGTCACTTGAGGTGTATGTTGTGGGGTGATAGGGGATTAAACATATGATATGGGGTTGGGTGTTTAGCCAATGGGTGATAGGATATGTTGGTTGGA
The DNA here is from genome assembly GCA_037957365.1 of Torreya grandis. NCBI lineage: Eukaryota > Viridiplantae > Streptophyta > Pinopsida > Cupressales > Taxaceae > Torreya > Torreya grandis. The sequence continues at coordinate 112,550 of JARHVA010002390.1, read as the reverse complement.
GGAGGTTTGGTCCAATATGGGATCCTAGTCAAAAATAACATTTTGGTGAAAAATGGGATCTTTGTCAAAAATGGGATCTTGATCAAAGATAGGTTTTTGGTTGAGTATGTGATTTTTAATAAAGATAGGCTCATAAAAAATGGATGGTATAATATGGTTATCAAAGGTGGGTTGATCGAATATGGATTTTTTGAAAATGGTTGTGTCAAAAAGAGGTTTGTGAGAAATGGATGGAAGGTTATGACCTTGAATTGGAAGTGGGCTAGCTTGATGAGTCTTAGGAAAGACATCTTAGCATACCCCCAAGCTATAAATTTTAGACATGGATACACTTAGATGTACCTTGATGTACCTTTTATCAATCAAATATTGGATATGATTATTTAGTTTCATATAATGGTTTGTAAAATGACCTTCAATTTTGTGATAATCACAATATTCGTTATGTTTATACCACTTAGGTTTTGGGACATATAGCTCAAAGTATTTGGTGTTTGGAAACATGGCTAAGTTTAAAGCAACTAATTTTCAAAATAATACATCATAAGGTTCCCCTAAAGGAGTGAATTTTTGTTTAATAGGCATGGTAATTTTGTTGATAGGTTGGGAGTTTTGGATTTGTTATAACTTTAGGGGTGGAGTGATACTAGATGGTAGGGGTACGAAAATTAGATTCCATTTGATAGTGTAATGAAGGATGTTGGAATTAAGGCTATAATAAGTGGATGGGATTCTTGGTTGCATTTGGATAATAGGGTTACTAGTGGTAGGGTGATGTTTATGTGGAATGGTTTGGGGTTGTCTAGTAATGAAGTTGGCTGGAGAGGTAGCTTGATCTAGGAAGAATGGATTTGTTGGATCTATGTTGAAGGTGAATTTATTCATAGTTGGTGGATTTGTGAAGGTTGATGGATTTAAGGTCAATGGATTCATGTTAAAGGGTTGATTTGAATTTGTGAAGTTAATTAGATGTGAATTTCTTGAGCTTGTGAACAAATGTGTATTTGATGTAGTTTGGTTCAAGTTTGGGAATGGGTTAAATGTAGAAACAAATGGTTGATTTTTACGAAAGTAGAAAGGTTAGTTTTGATGGGTGTTGGGATTAAAGGCTGGATTTAGATTGAAATTTATGTTTGGATTTGATTGGATTAGGGGTTGATTTGTGAATGGGGTTTGGTTCAAGTATAAATTTAAATGTGGTGGTGAAGGTGAACCAAAGGTTTGATTTAGATTGATATTAAGGTTGGAATTAGATGGATATATGAATGCATTTTGATTTATGATTATTGACTTTTGATTTATGGGTGGAGTGGAATTTGTAAAATAATTCAAAGAATTTTGACTAGCAAATCCTAAAAACCGATTCGATGTTATCCCTAAAGAAAAAATTGGATGTTGATCGATGGGTAAACATGAATGAGTATTCAAGTTTGAAATTGATTGATTGATTTTTGGGTTGGATTAGTCAATTGGTAAACTTGAATAACTATTAAAGTTTAGATTTAATTTATTGATGGGTGAGGTTGAATGCATATTCAAACTAGGATTTGGATTTATTAGATGATTGATTGGTGAGTTTGTAATGACATTGAAAATTTGATTTTGATTTTTTGGATGATTGATTTGATGTTGATTAAAATATGTGTTTAAATTAAAATTAGCTAGATAAAACCATAGGTTAAGAAAAGGATTGTTTGCATTTAGATTTGTGACCAGATTGATCAAGGGATTGTTTAACATACACATATGCCTTGTAATGGGAGAAATTGATAAGGGAAATACTTGACTCAACAAATAAAAAAGACTTGAAACTAGACTCTAATAAATCAAAATACCAAAGTGACTAAAAGTTTGATTGCTAGCTGAATTCTTTTGAGTTTTAAGTTTAGATGGTTTGATTTTACTATTTTTTGGTAGTTTTAAGACTCAAAAAACTAAATTTTAAATCAAGTATTATTCAATATTTGGTAAAGAATGAGGACACAACAAACAAACCCTACTTTAAATAATTACACAATTGCACAAAAAGGTAAAAATCTAAGATTAAGGTTGTGAATAATTTTTGGGCCTTCTGATGTCCCTTACTTGTCCATACCCTTAGTTGTGGCCTAAAATTTCAAGGCACTAACCTTAGGGTATCCATCCATTCCCATGTCCCACTAAGTCCAATTTCAAGGGTGTGTGGAAGGTAACTTTTATGTGCTAACATATAGCTAATGTACCAAAGTCAAATGACAAATAAGTTTTCCTAGGCTTAAGGTTTTCACAAGTTTATCTAAAGGGGAGTCCTCTGATATACCTTTTGATACATTGAGGTCTGATTCCATGGAAGAAATCCATTGAGTGAACACACACTATTGGGTTTTGTCCCAACCTGCCCAACATAATATTAGGGGTCTTAGTGTGTTGACATCAAAAAAATCACACTACAAAAAAACTAGTTAAACCCTAAGTGGATCATGAAATTCCCTCACATCATGGTGTGCTTAAAATAAATAACTACTTAAGCCTTTGAAATAATTGGATCTCAATTTATATACCCCACTGGTACATGGGGTTTGGCCTACCATATGGTGATGAAATCCATGGTCAATAGAACCCCTATAAAAAGAAAAATCAAAAGTTAATTTTTGTATCTGATTCATAGGTATCATCACTAATGTGATGCCAAAGGAAGATGATACACACAAGAACAACCTATGTAACACAAATAATTATAAAGTTTCTTTTGATTTCTGAGTATCGTCACCAATGTGATGCTAAGGGAAGAACATATAAAACTTCATAAGACACACAAAATTCTATAAAAGGGAAAATAAATTAACTCTAATAAATCAAGTGTGAGCTAATTACTAATAAAATAAAAATTTAAATCATAAAAATTTAGTAACAAATATGAAAAGATTTTGGTTTGTTTTAACCTTTTATAGTTTTTCTTTGAGTAGTAGCCTGCAAACAATTTGTCAGAAAGTTTGTTTTAGCTAAGAGTCAAGGCAACCCTCAACAAAGTTAGAAAAAACCACAAAAATAAAAGAAAAATAAGCCTCTATGACAAATCCACAGTCAAATAGAAATGTGAAATTATTACTAGTTAGAAAAAAAATAAAAAAAAATAAACAAAACAAATTCATAATTATGAAATAATTTCATAGTTCAGTTCACCAAATTCATTGATATGTTCTATGATTTCATAGTTTGAAGGCACAATCTCTCTACTAAGTTACAAAGTTTGTTGTTAGGAAAAACAGAACAAAACAAACAAACATGAGATGATTTTGTAGTTTTTAAATGATTTCACTACTGACATAAGGTAAAAATAATTTTGATGATTTAAATTCATTATATTAGTTTCATTAAAATATGTAAAAGTTACATATTTATTTGATACCTTAATTTTAGCATAAATGAGACCTCAAACGAAGTCTTAATTCAAAATTTATGGCATCCAAAATATGGTTACTCAAAGTCCAAAATGAATTCACCATTACATCCTATGATTTTTATATTAAGTGCTATGATTTGAAAACTTCATTCTAAGGTTTCTAAACTGAGTAATATGAATTTTAAACTTCATGCTACAATTTCAAAACTGAGTGCTAAGATTTCACAACTAAGTGCTATGATTTTGCTATTGTCATCTCCAATTTCATAGTTTCATAGAAAACATACACAATAGAATTAAAAACACTAGAAAATGACCTAAAACTAAAAATAGAACTTATAATACCAAAATCAAATATATATGCACAAGAAAACCTACAAGTATCAAATAAAAAAATGCTTCTAATTGCACCTATAATGATTGTGATATGTACAAGATGAGGGAATGTCCCACCAGGTATGCCAAAATGTATGAAGGAAATATAGATGAAACTAAACTAAGATAATAAAATGATCCTAATCCTAATATAAACTCAATTAATCTCAAGATAAAGCAATAACAAATGAAGAAATTAAACTAGCAAATAACTACTTACAAACACATGTAAAGTTTGTCACTTCTTCATTATGGGATCAATTGTATATTTGATCTTTGTGTGGAATGTGTATGATCAATCCTTAAACCAATGAAAATAATGAATTGGTAGTGTTTTGATAAGAAAATACATTCTTGATGGATTTGATGTCTTTGATCTGATTTATATTCACTTTGGATTTTATAGCACTTGGTTAGCATAAGATAGGATGGATGAAAGTGATGGCTTGCATGCCTATTTATAGTTTTTTGGAGGAAAGATTGAATATGGAAGATTATTTGAATATTTGAAATTATCCAAATAATCTATGGTGGCCAATGAGTCCTCATCCATGAGGATGAAGACCGTTTTGAATGGTTGAGAGAAATAGGGAATTGATTAGCTGAGTCACCAAGAATGGGTAAAACTATTTGATAAGTAAAGTGATAACTTAAGCGTAGTTTAGGAAGTTATAGGATTGGTTGGGTGAGTCAAAATGTGAGGGAGATAAAAGTGGAGGATGTTGGGTGAGGTGGAAAATCTATATTTATTAATTAAAGTTGGATTAAAGGTGTGCACAATTGATTAACTTTGTATTATTCAATTATTTAAATAAGGAGGAAAACATTACTAATTTATATTTGAATTTAGGAAAGAAGCATTAGTATGTTGAGGTGAATTTAAACACTAAATAAAATTTATGTGTCTAGATTTTCCCCTCTTTCAAATGGTGCTGTGAATTAATATCATTTTGACGAATAGAAGAAGTAGAGTGTTGATGATTAAGAAGAAAAAGTATCCCCAGATGAATGAAAATGATTTGGATGATGCCCCGTTAAGTGTTCATGAGATAAAGAATATGAACACTTTAAATGAAGGAAATAATGATGGGGAGATGGAAAATAAAAAAATATCATCAGTAATACATATACTTATCTCAATACCAATGTTTACAACATTGTAAAGGGTACTTATAAAACTATTTTCCCCTAGCTGTTAAATGCTAAAGAAAATATTGAAAAAAAGTACATTTTCCACTTTATAGACTACACCCTTGGATGGTGATCAGACTTAGGGGTCTTATGAGCATATACATGAATGATATATCCCAATGATGGTAAGCCATAGGCCAAAAAATGAAAAATATAGATTGTTTGATTTATGATAAAGATTTACCAAATTGTTAGTTGCAAGCATTGATAAGGAGATATATCAATTTGATTAAATGAATATAAAAAATGTGGATGAAATGTATTATATGGATGATGGTGGATGAACTAACCCTATATACCTTGTGTCTCTAAGCATTACCTACATAATCCACTATGGTCAAAGTCTGAGTAGGGATATAAGGCTAGATACATTTCTCCCAATATAGAAAGAGAAGTGATGATGTAATCTAAGATTTACTCATGGATGTTAATAACCCACTTAATCTAATGATTTCACATTATGATTTGATGTGATGATGGATTTATTTTCCCCTAACTAATCATATATACAAGGAGTGGATTGGGAATCAATATATCCTGAGATAAGTTACATGCTTTGATGTGCCCTATGAATCAAGGTTCATAGAAATGGATATGAGAATGATATATCCCAGTGTCAAGTTATGAAGAAAGGATGTGGGATCTTGGATGAGTTGACTAATTGATTGATTTATTGAGTGATAGATGGAAAAAGGATGGATATTGTGATGCTGTCAGTCTTAATCGATAGGTACAAAAGATTGAATGGGAAGATTAGGAAATGATTATAGATGATTAATATGCAAACATAAATAAAGAAGTCAATAGACTACATGGATTATTGATGATAGATCACATGATTGGATAACATGGATTGAATTTATGGATGAAAGATAGAGGGGATTATGTGATGGATGCAACAATAATTTTTTGTGTGTAGTTAAATGCTTATAAAAAGAGAGGAAAATGATTTCATAATTCTTAGAATGGCAAATTTAGCATGGATAATGACAAATTTGTTAAATACAATGGTGAATTGGGTGAGAAAATGATTTCACAATTATTATATTTATGAAATTGACATGTATCAAATGAAAAAAATGCTTTGAATTGCACCTATAATGATTATGATATGTAAAATATGAAGGAATGTCCCATTAGGTGTGCCAAAATGTATGATAGAAATATATATGCAACTAAACTAAGAAAATCAAATGATCCTTATCCTAACATAAAATCAACAATCTCAAGATAGATCAACAATAAATGAAGAAACTAAAGTAGCAAAGAACTATTTACAAACACATGCAAAGTTTGTCACCTTTTCCATTGTGCGATCAATGGTATATTTTATCTTTGTGTGGAATGTGGATACTCAATCCTTACACCAATGTAAATGGGGAATAGGCAAATTTTAGATAATTAAATACACTCTTCATGTCTTTTATGGCTTTGATTTGATTCATGTTCACTTTGGATTTGATAGCACTTCATTAGAACAAATCAGGATGGATGAAAGTGATGGCTTGCATGCCTATTTATAAGGTTTTGGAGGAAAGATCAAATGGTGTAGGAACATTTGAATATTTCAAATTATCCAAAAAAATCTATGGTGGCTAATGAGTACTCATTGATGAGGATGATGACCATTTCAAATGGTTTAGAGAAACAGGGAATTGGTTAGCTGAGTCACCAAGAATTGGTCAAACTATTTGACAAGTCAAGGGATGACTTAAGGGTAGTTGAGAAAGTTATGGGATTGGTTGGGTGAGTCAACACGTGAGGGAGATAAAGATGAAGGATGTTGGGTGAGGTGGAAAATCTGGATTTATTAAATTAAAATTGGATTAAAGTGTGTACAATTAAATTACTTTGAACTATTTAATTATTTGAATAAAGAGGGAAACAATGTTAGTTTATATTTAAATTTGGGAAAAAATTATTGTATGTTGAAGTTCATTTTGAAACTAAGTGAAATTTATGTGTCTACAAGTATTATTCTACCCATCATAATCATTTGATAGCTATAAATATAGTGATGAATTTTCATATGAATGAGCTGCCAAATTAGAATTATAAATTTTAAGAATGATAGCCATGACCTCTTGGATATGGTGATAATAGTAATTGGGTTAGATAATTATAAAGAGGATTATTTGGATCATCTATCCATATTGCATGGTATTTATTATGTTCACAATTACTTTTAGGTCACCTACGATTTTTTCACCTTGGTGGCCAACAATATGCATCTCAAAATATCCCAAATTTCCACTCATAAACTCTTTAGTTATCTTGCATATTTTGCATGTTTGATTCTCATTTTTAATATGAATATGTACACCAAATTGGAACTATCCCCTCTTGATCTATTTTGACAACTAAATAAATGGAATAATGGGCTAATTTCTCATTTACTTTTACTCTTTATTACTCCTTTGTGTCCCTATTCTTGGCACCAACAATTGCCTTCATACAAGTAAAATGTTTATATAGGTATCCACTAAGCATGGTGCATACATTGAAAAATGAATATGATAGAGGGATTGGTATTTTTCCTCATACATCACAATGATAAAACTTAAAGGCTACATCCATAAGAACTTTAAGCTTCCTAAGTATGTACATGGAAGGGTCTTCTCATTAGAATACATGCAGAAAATGGAATACATTTACCAAGTATATGGATCATCAAATGATAAATTTTCTTATTTTAAAATTCCTCAAAGAATATATGATATCACCATATTGAAAGGGAACTCTTGTCCATGTTTGGTTTCAAAAACATAAGAATCTCAGATTTGTCACCAAAGATGAAAAATGGCATATGCTCTAGATGGTTTATTTTCAACTTTGCTAAAGTGTATCAATTTACATGAATGTATTTTCCACGAGCCAAAAAAATTAATTTAAGAATGAAATAATCCTACATATTCATAAAATAATTACCCTTTCAACTCAATGGTATAAAATTATGTTTAGTTTTGAATGCCTAAATTTCTAAGATTAGGCCTGAAGAAACCTTTTATATAAAGAAACTATTTTCTCATCCCCATGATGATAGGCATGGATACTAAGAAAACATTATGTAGTATGGAGTGGTTTGATGACAAAATACAAGCACTTTGTAAATTATATATATATAAATTGTTTTTATTAACATAACATGCAATGCATTACAAGATCATGACACATTAAAGAATATTTATGACTAGGATACATCTTATTAGGAGGATGAGAATGAGTTGGATGGGGTTGAGAAATTAAATATCAAAATTTTAGGTTGGAAACCTACCCTTCATCCCAAATGTAATTCTCCACTGAAACTGATAAATAAGCCAAGACTTGGATAGATAATTATGGGAAAATAGGGATATTATAGAACTAGTGGTCTTGGCTCCCAAGCTAAGCCCTTAGTTATAGTAAGTTTAAGTCAACCATGACAAAAACTAGGGATAAACAACAAAAAGGCAAGAGGGTAAGTTTTTTCAAAGTAATTTAATGAAAATATCTACCATTCCTAAAAAATGGGTGATTAGTACTTAATAAAGACCAAGTGAGCCTGAACCCTGCAATCTCACCCAAAAATCCTTCAAATTTAGGGTAGAAATAATAACTGTAGGTGGTGTCCCTAAAAATAGTAAAAGAGGGAAGAAATCAATGGTATGGAAAAAATAATGATTCACTAAGATATTGGTATTGAAGGGACCAATAAGGATGATGAGTTTAATGATTAACTTGAGACCCCTTCTGTTAGAGCACTTGCATGTATACTAGTTTCTTTTGTGAGCATTCCCCATGTTTTTTTATAGTTTTATTTTAAATGTTTCTCCAATATTTATTTATTCTTCCTCTATCACTCACAATTTAATTTCCACCTATTCATCTTTTCCTATAAGTACTTTCCCCATTTGTCTTCCCATTCCTCTTATAGATACTTCTTTCCTTCCATTTTTGCCTCCTTTTATGACTTTCCAGTTGGGAATTAATTCTTTTGGGGTCATTTATTTCCTCTCTTCTAAGTTCACCTTACCTCAACATCACCAACATGGATCCCAGCTTTCACTCCGCCTTCACCTTTATCATAACACCTCCATAGGGTATGGTAATGGTATAAATTTCCACTTTCCATGTCCCCTTATTTCATATACAACTACATACCTTCAATTCCATCATTGAATACCTCTATAAATCCAAGGAGGTTTTACTAAAATTACTTCAAAAATATAGTATAATAAAAACAATATATCAAAATATAACTAAAATAGAGCATAATATATAAATAAATGATGATCCACTTCAAGGTGGAAACCTCCAAAACTTAAAAATAACATAATTCAAATTATTATTATAAACTACTAATCACTAACCCTGTATATTCCCTAAATATGTTATGTACACAACCTATGGAGACCCTAATAATAGTATGAATCTATATAAATGATCATATGTATTAATTAAATGTTAATATGACAAAAAATCAACTACACATATCCTAATATATGCCATAAGATAAGGTCATAGCATGCCCATCCCATTCAAACCAATGTTTTCCTTAATTGTTGATGGTTTATGGATTCTTATACATGAATTATTCATTATCCCATGTTGCATCTTCACTAGACATATTCTTCCACTTGATTAGATAATTTTTAATCACCCTCATCCACAACCTCTTAGTGGGTGTCTAAATTATTCCCTCAGGTTCTAAAATGCTTCTTCCTTCCTAATTAAGCTCTGAAAAATTTGTTTTGGCTAAAACTCTTTCTCTAATGACCTTTTTGAGGCAAGAAACATGTAAAACTAGACATATTTTTGATGAGTGATGTAACTCCACTTTGTATGCTATACTAACAATCTTATGAAATACTTGATATTGGTAGTAATACTTAAGTAAATTATTTTTATTTTTATTGTTATTGTTATTATTATTATTATTATTATTATTATTATTATTATTATTATTATTATTATTATTATTATTATTATTATGTTGTTGTTGTTGTTGTTGTTGTTGTTGTTTCAAGGACATTTTATTATATGGTTTTAAATTAAAAAAAACCAATCTCCAACTTTTGAATGTATTTCACTGTGATGTTGTTCAGTTTGCTACCTCATGCAGCTATGTGTCATTATCAAGTTCTTTACGAGACTAGAGAGTACCTTCTCCTAGTGTTGAATGTGTTATTTTATTACTAAAAACTTCAGTTGGACCCTCAAATTTGAGGTTATGGATGGTACCCATATAGTGCCAAAAATGAAGACATTTTGGATGAGGTGTGGAAAAAAGTGTTATAACACCATTGTACTAGTATTAATAATTGAATCTATCTTTCTTATATATAAATAAAAAATAAAAAAATGAAGACAACCCCCCAAGTAATTTTGACCACTTCATTTTTATTATTATATTGGGGATGATAAGATGTGTTAAGATAAATATAGGTACCAAAACATGAGAATAAATCAATCTAAAAATCACTGGTTAAGTCAGAATCACTATCACTTACTATGATCTTGGGGCCCCATGGATTTTCTGAATTGTATCCATAAATTTGTTGTTACTATACTTGCTACAAATGGATGTGATAATGCACAAAAATGGGAATATTTGGTGATCCTATCCACCACAACCATGATGATAATTTACCATTCATATTTTCTAAGTCCATAATGAAATCCATGGAAACCACCTCCCAAATATAGCTAGGAATATATAGAGGTTGCAACAAACCTAGATTTTTAATTGTATCCTCTTTGTTTTGTTGACACACCATATATTTTTCCACAAATTTTGGACTTACCATTTTATCCCTTATAAAAAATAATCATGCTTTACTCTATGATTAACTTTTAAGAATCTTAAGTTTCCACCTACTGGAGAAACATGAAGTTTCATAAGCACTTTATAACTAATGGTTAAATATATATAGAGGTAAAATTTTATCTTTGTACCATAGATCATCCCATAAATAATTTTTTTTATGTGACATACATGGATCTTATTACATTTTTTTAATAAGATTATGTGTAATAGCATCTTCCTACTCTAATCTTGATTCACCCACCTAGTCAACATGTAATGTGGAAATGGAGAACAATATTGCTTCAATGGACTCATCTTTCTTGAATAGTACATCACTTAATAACTTATCCTTTCCTTTCTTGTATACTATCTCAAAATAATATCCCAAATTACTACTGACCCATTTTTGTTGTATTTTTGATAAAAATATTTGTTCCAACAATTATTTTAGACTATCATGATCTATCTTCACTTTAAAGTATCTTTCCATTAGATACAATCTCCAGTATTTTAGTATGTGAAGGATGGCCATAATTTTCTTCTCATAAATAGGATCGATAAAATTATTACCCTTGATTTGGTGACTCTCAAATGCAAAAGTACCACTCCCATGCCATACCCTCAAGCATCACATTCCACAATGAATAGTTTAAAGAAGTCTAGAGTAGATAGAAATAGGGTGGTGCACATGGCCTCCTTGATATTGTCAAATGATTGTGTGTTGTATAATTATAATGCAAGGATTTATTTTTCAATAAGTATATGAGTGGTGATACTATGATTCCATAATTGTTTACAAAATGATGGTAGTAACCTTTGAGCCCCAATAATCCTCAGAGGTTTTTGAGGGTTTTAGGCACTTTCCATTCTAACATAGCCTCGATCATATGCTAATACACATTGACACCCTCATGGGAATAAATGTGGCCAAAATTCTTGACCTCTTTGACTCTAAAAGTAAATTTGGAAGGTTTGACATAAATATAGTGTTGTTTAAAAATATATAAAACATGATTCACATGATGTAAGTTTTATATCATGCTTGGTTGTATGTTAAATATCATCAAATACAACTAAGAATTTTTTTTGTATAAATGACCAAAAAATAGGGTTCATTAAACTCTAAAATGATGATGGTGAATTAGTTATACCAAAAAACATCACATAAAATTCATAATGGCTCTCATGGGTTCGAAAATATATTTTATGAATACTCTAATCTTTAATTATGATTAGATGATACCCATAATGAAGCTCAAGTTTTGTAAAACAAATAATACCATGTAACTCATCTTGAAAATAACCAAATATAGGAATAGGGAACTCATCTTTGATGTTATACTTGTTGAGTTCCCTATAATAAGGGCACATGCACCAAGTTCCATCATTCTTATGAACCATCACCACTAGATAGGAATAAAAAATCTAACTATGATGTATAATACCTACTTCCAACATCTCTTATACCATATTTTTAATGTCACTCTTATGGACATATGGGTATGTTTAAGGCTTTATGTGGGCTGGTTGGCACCCTATAACTAGTTAAATGGAATGATCATGATCCCTATTAGAATGAATTCCTTTTTGCATATAGAAAAAAAATCAAGTTATCCTCCACAATAACATATAGATATGGTGATGTAGATCCCATTGGTGGTTGTTCCTCTTTTTAAAATAGTTGATCCACAAATCCATCTACTCCCTTTTTTATAATATTCAACATCTAATGAGAACTTACAAACTTTGGGGACTTTTCATGTAACCAACATAGTTCAATTTTCCTACCCTTAGAATGGAAATGCATGATTAAATCTTTTAAATTCATCTCAAAGGTTCCCAAGGTACTTAGCCATTGGAATCCAAACATAATGTTTTATACATCCATATGAATGGAAACCATATGGATGTCTAATATATATTCTCCTATAGATATTTTAATACTATGGAATTTCCTAAAATAAATTATTATGACCCCATCTACAATCATGACATGAAACTCTATAGCTAGATAGAAATAATAATTCAAGTGCATAGCTAGTTTATTATTGATGAAGTTATGAGTATTGTTTGAGTCAATCAATGTAACCTTATATTTTTTTCCAAAAAACTCACCATCTTTAGTGATTTTGGAGTGTTATTTATAGAAAACACATGGCCATAAATATTTGGTTGAGTTTCTTATGATTCCTCCCATGTCTCATCATTAGACTCCCATGCTAATTATTCATCCTATTCTTCTTCATTTCCACCTTCAATGCAGAATAATTTCACTTCCTCAAATGTATGTCCTTGACTATACTTTTTATCACAATTAAAACATAACCCTTTCACTCTCTTCTTTCCAATTTGTTGAGGATTTGGTATTGTAAGATAAGGAAATGAGTGTGTTGGAGTGATAATATCTATATATTTTAGAATGGTTACCTTTTGGTGCCTAGTCCCCTCTCCTACAATGTACATACCTTGAAAATAGGCCCAAATATATAACTTGGATTAAACATGTAAAATTGTGCTGGATGTGATCTTTTAGCCCTACAAGAAATAAGTTATTAAAATTTTCATCTATAATTATCTCCAACCATAAGGATAGATTATGGAACCACTGAATATAATCCTTGAAAGATCATTTTTGTCACATCTTTGCCAAATGGCTAAATAAATTTTCCATCACATTATTTTTACAGTGTAACTGTAATTCATTAGTAAAAAATGACTAATTGACATTGAGACCTTTCTTATTATTTTGAGAAAAAATCCATCAATAACAAATTAGTTACTCCTGTTCTAGATATAAATATTATATTACCACCTTCTATCCACATGGGATCGAATGTATCTCAATTTTTTTTTCCATTTAGTTAATCCAAGTGATTGGATCCTTTTGATAAAATTACACATTTCCACTTTTTGCATCATGTTATGTCACCCTAAATGAGAACCAAATATAAGAAGAGGATGAGATATATTAGGGATCACATTGGGTTGAACTGAAGATCAATAATGGTTTATATGAGCCATAGTGAATTGTAACTGATTTTTAGAATTTAGCTAAAAAATCAAAATTTTATTAAGTCTATGTCTAAGATCATCAAATCCATTATTGATATTGGCCATATTAGATCGTATAATTTACAAACCACACAAAATATGTCTATCCTTGTGATATATCATAGAAAACCAAAAAATATCTAGTAAATTTGGTTTTTGAATCTATCTTATATTTATTAGAGTTTGACCTAGATTTTCACAACCCTTGCCTCAACTTCTAGTTTGTGGTCTTGCCATACCAAGACTTGACAATGTTGAATTAGATTTTTACCTCTTGATAAAAAATTGACCAAAAGAGGTTCTTGATCAATTTTTAATAAAATTACAAACTTCAAATAACACACCGCCACTATCTCTTTGAAAACTTGTAAAAAATGTGAATTTATAAAAAAAAACTTAAAATGCAACTTGTAGAGTAACTTTATTAAAAAACCTAAAAATAAAATAAATCACTAAAATTGATCACCAACCCATTATTTTTTAATGTCTTTATTTATTGATCTTCCACATTAAAAAAATAAAAAAAATTCTCAACAGTTTGATAAATTTAGGTATTTTTACAAAATTGGGTTTCAACCACAATTTTGCCCAAATAATAGATTTGATAGAACTTATGATGAATTACTTCATAAATAAAGTAGAATAGTAAAAATAGATCACAATATGACTAAAATAGAGTAGAATATATGAATAAATAAGGATCCACTTTGAGGGGGAAGACTCCACAACCTTAAAATTAATAATAAAATTCATAATATGATAATAAACTACTAACCACTATCTCATATATATACCATAGTTATGATATGTAAAAAATCTAGGCCAACCTTAATACTAATATGAAGCTATACAAATGATCATATGAATGCATTAAAGGCTATTATATCTATAATTCAGTTACACATATCCAAATTTATGTTATCAGTTAAGGGCATATCAAAGGCCATGTGATGGTTTCAATCAACATATGTAAGAGATACATGATAGATAAGATTTAAAAATGGTAAAAACTTTTATCCAGAATAGCCAATGACAACTAGATTAAGAACTAATTATGATCTAGTGGTGGATACCAGGTATTTTACTTACATGTTTCCACAAGATACTTAAAAATAGGGCAATATGAATGTATCATATTATGAGATTAGCTTATGTACCTTTCCTCATATGGGTAGTGATATACTAGAAAAAAATATAACATCATCCAACATTTAGTGTTAGTGTGTCTTCTAGTGACTTGATACAAAGTTAGATGCTAATCAATAAGGATCAAGATATGGAATTGAAAGACGAAAAAATCATAAACATACCCAATAAACCAAAATCGCATAGTTAGAAACTAGTTTGGTTGATAAATTATTTTCAAACCTTGTGGAGATGGAAAAATAAAAAGCAAATAAATTTGGAGAAAAAATAAGAGTGGAAGGAGTTGAGGGTAAATATCATGGATATGGAGGATAAGCATATGTAATTAGAGAAAAAAACTAATTTATTAGGGCTCATAAAAGGTGTGAGCATCTTAACTTGGACGAACATAATTTTATCCACTAAAAATTTATTTTCATATTTTACATTCATTAATTTATTTGAGGAAAAAATCAAAGTGACATTGGAGGTACTACAATCCCATAAAGATATAGTGAACAAGCCTATAGATTTAGAAAATTCCTTAGTATCCTCCCTAATAATGTCTTGAAATTGGGAATATTAAATAGGTTCACATTAGACCAAAAATGATCTTTATTCTCAAAAAATAGATAAGTTAGATTTGTATTGTAAAAACAAAACTACTCTATCTAAAACCATTAGAAGAGTGAAAACCCAGTTTATCCATCTTGAATAACTTGGTATGCCATCCCCTTCAGGTAGTGAAAAAGGATAATTATAGAGGTGTTTAAATAAATGAAATGATGAATATATGTTTGTGAAGTAAAATATTAAACCTAATCTAGAGGATGTTTCCAAAATACTTAAGACATTAATTAAATTGGATATTTATATTCATGAAGTGGCTGAGGAAACAAAGTGATTCTCACACCATCACCCCTTTAATTTGACAAAATGTTAATGCCTTTTTTAGGGAATTATGCTACTAACAAAGGAAGAGTGAAAATAAATATAGAAATCATTGGAATGATCATAATATTCCCCTCTATTGACATTATTCGAGGTCTCTAAATATGTTTTCCCTGTAGCAGAATACCACCCAATCATATTAAGAATGCTTAGTTCCCATCAAGAATTACCCATTTAATATTTTTGGTCACCTTTTCTCAACAACACCAAGAAAATGGATGAGATTACTCAATCCATATTGGATCATAAACCCTCAATAAAAAATCCATGTTATCACCATAAATATATGTATGAGAATCACTTCTATCACTTCACGTGTTAGTATAGATCAATACCTTCCATTGTAACTAAGAGTATAGGACAATCCATAGGATTCCATAAAAATTAATAAATACAAGTTACAAATGTAAATAATTGTAAAATCTCTTTTTTTATATGATTAAGTCTAAAAATTGATAGGTACCAAATATAAAAGTGATTCTATCCACTCCATAAGTGATGGATACGATGTCTTAGACCAATTTGAATCAATATCCCTTCCATGTAGTTATCACTCTATCCATCTTGAATTGAATCAAGGGTAACTCACAAAGTGACCCCCATTTAAAGGAGCTACATCAGTATCCCCCAAAATTAATGAATACCCAAAAAAGGAAAGGAAGGACTCCAAATTTATTAAAAAATAAAAATAAAAAATCCTCCATTTCATTCCATGGCTACGTAGAAGGACTTCAGTCCATTTTTCCTAAAATGGGATAGGGGGTAATAGGAAAAACATGTGACCATAAAAAATGTTACCTCCCATGATTGGCTTATTGGAATTAACTCATGCATGAGAAAAAAATATAAAGGAGATTTATTACATGTGAATCTTACACAAACAAATATGAGGCCAAGAACACATTGAAAGACATAATTTTCACATGGGAAACCCCTTTTAGGTTAAAAAATAACACAATAACCTTATTTATTATAACAAAAATTGATTCACTTACATGTTAAACCAAGACTTAAGGTTTTGTAACCTACATATAGTGCTTCATTATATATTATAATGAATAAACTTAACCATGTGTATTAAACATTAAAAAACCATTTTTACACATATATTTCCTTAGAAAAACCATGCCATTATCAAGAATGTCACTTGTAATGTCTATACAGTAAAGAATACTCTCAACAACTACTAATCTAAGTGATCACTTTAACATGTCATGTTAGAGTACCAATAAGACATTTTTGATACTTTTTCACTCTAAAAAATATAATTAGATAAGTATATGAAACACCTTCAAATAGCCTCTCACTACACATATTGTATAGCTCCTGACAACATCTTACTTTGACTCAATCACTATGATCCATGTTGAAAATTCCCATAGTGAAATGAAACTATGTATAATATCATTTGAAACTCTTCCATCATTCCCACATTCTAAAAACCTTACAAAATTGTTAAAATTAGTTTCCATGCAAATTTTCATGATAATTAAGATACCAAAAATACATCATAACATAGATCCTATGTATACTTGGATGGTATAACAATAATATTAGTTGGCCATATATCTAGTAGAGGTAAATCCACACTCAATGTCAATAGTATAGGGTTCTAAATCCTATGCCTTAGATATGGGTTATGGTTTTAACTAGATCATAAAATAAATCAATGATATAACAATAGAAATAAATGGCTATCAAGCATATAGTAAAAACTTTTCATGCAAGGAACTAATAAATAAGGGTAACCTAGGTCAAACATAATAATATTAATATTAAACTAACAAAAGATAAAATGGTACAATGATATATTATAAGTATAGTCTATGTAGCCTAAAGTGATAATGGAAAACCTAATCACTCTATAGTATACTAGTTTATTTAGTATAAGGGGAAGTTAAGAAATGGAAAAAATGCACATTCTACTATAGATATGAATAAATTAGACATATATATTAAGTAAATCAAGGAAAGAGAATAGAGATAGAGATACTCACCTTGGGATTAAATTGTTAGCACATTAATCTCCCTCACTAGATATATTGGCACTTTATAATAGATGTTATATGAATGGAGCCTCAAATGGAAAATATGAACACCTATATGTCCTTAGTTGTGAACTACAAGGACTATAGGGAACCTCCTTGGTTCAACTCCTCCTATTGAGATTCAAATATATCGAGCAAGAGTTGACCTCCTAGAAAATTAATTTAACCTCTAATTCCATTTAATAACTAAGGGTATAAACATGAGCATAATTAGAGTAGATGAATGTTTTTTGTGTTTAGGAATCATAATTATGAAACATATACATATGGATCCAAACCCAAAAATCACTTTAGACTCTAAGGAAAAGGCATTGACTAGGTTGATCCAATCATATAAGATGTTGATACAGTTAAATGGGATGTCAGATAACTCATAATTATATCAATCAAGATAATATATTAAGAAAGGTAGGAATAGACTTATAACTATATCAACCAAGCTAATATACTACAAGGATAAATAATTATGATATAAATTTATCATCCAAGACAATACAATAGAGAGGGTGGATAGAAAAATTGGACATAAAGAGATGGATAAGACAGACAAAAAAAAATAGTAGGAGGGCATACTAATATTAATGAAGGTATGACATAAAAGTGTGTAAACATCTCTCTTAAAGTACAACAAGCCAACCCAACCCTTTTTTAGTGTACTCCTTAGAACGTGCACTTAGAGAGATTGATTCACCAATGAGTATTAAAATAGAAATCATCAATAAAGTGATAAATATAAAAAATATCATATGTATAAATATGCCCATCCTAAATCTCATCACATGTCACAATAATTTAACATAAGATAGTGCTTTGGGAATGATACATAACAACATAAAATCATAACAAGAGACTCTGTAAGAAGAAAAAAGGAATAATGAAAATAAATAAATAAAGAGAAATACACATATTCACTTACATTGCCGTCTATAGAGATTATGATGCATGTGGTGTATATGGATAATTCCAATCTAAAAGTGTGACTAGAAAACCTAAAAAATAATATAACAATCTAATTTTATATAAAATATTTCTATTCATATCATAAAATTTCTTAATTTTCTAGGATTCTAGCATCTCTTTCAATTTTTTAAAAGGACCTACAAAAATAAAAATATCAAAAATATATAGAATCTAGAGGAAAATATCAAAGAATTTTTAATTTTGAAATTTTATAATGATGTATTTAATATTATGTATATTTTATTATTTTATAATAAATATGATCATATGCATGGTCAAATAGAACAAAAAATAAGGACATAAATGAAATATTAAGAAAATCAACAACAAAATATGTGTAATGTTGAAAGTGGTATGAGATAAACACTAAGAAATGATATCAATCTGTCAGTCACAATACATTGATCTTATTCAATAACATATTGGTTACATATATAGGATTCATGAGCCATATTATATCACACTTAACACATCATGATGGAGGAAATTACTAACTATCTACAATAACCTACAATTACCCTTATTTACTTGTGCACCAATTATTTAATATTGGATGCATGTACAATGCCCTAGACTATAACACATCACTAGGTGCCACAATCATTAAATTATTATAAAACATCATAATACAACACATGTATGCACTAAATATTTATAGCCACCCCCATAAAAAAATGGGTGAATATAATAAACACATGAACAAAATACATATATGTAGTTGATATTTATGTATTATAAAACACCCCAGTCTTGTACACTTAGAAAAATTAGACCTTGGTGTTCCTCGTAGTTATAGACCTTTCCCACTTCTGTAAGTCTCACATCTACTTTACCTTGTGACCCTTGGCTTATATATATTAGTTTGAATAGTCTTATCTTGATGAACCAAGACTTATATCTTTCCCAAAATGCTTAAAATATACTTATCTTCCATCTCTACAAGTTTTGAACTTGTTCCTATTTTCCTGCTTCCTAAACACTAATGTCTAGGACATATGCTACTATTTATATTAGTCTCTTAACTTGATGTAAGTGTCCATTACCCTAAATTCATCTAATTTTCAAATGAAGTGTATCCTAATGGTCATACTAAGTGCTTTAATGTGAGCTACTTATCTAAAGGGATTGATATAAATACAAGATCAACCCTCATTTCTCACCTAACAAAAGACCAAAGAGACTAAGGCAATTATTAAAATCACTCTATCAAGCATTCAATTGAAAAAAAATTCCCTATTTACGTACTAATCATATGTACAACACATCTATAGGTCTAAATTACTAAAGGAGTAGCCTAAGCACTTGATTTGCCAAGTTACAAGCTAGGTCATTATTGTACTTGATTTCCACATATTTCATGATTCACACACAAGAAAACATGTTGGGGAAAACTATATGAGTATGAGGGCCTCTTATAGAGTATTGGATATGTAGGTATCACCCATTGACATCAGGGTTTTTGGGGTCAACTTGATACTATGTGCCCACTAACCCATTCCCCCCCAAGGTCACAATGAAGATGGAAAATTAGGGTTTTACAAATTCATGAGGAACATCTATCCATGACTCATATATCAATGCACTAGAGTGAATGTTAATTCAAAACCTAGAAGCATTAAGGAGGTCACATCCCTTTCTAATAGGTATTCTGTACAGCATAATTTTGTCAAACCTAGATAATAGTGTTGATACCACTATCCCAAGATGATGTTAGTGTCTAAATCACTAGAATCACCAGATCTAAAATTTGATGACTATTCCAAAATCATCTTCTATTCTACTTTCTACCTATTTTAGATCCAATAGTGTTAACATCAAAACTAGTTAAGTATGTCACTTATTTATCATTTCCATACATAACTTGGTTGTACTTTCTATATTTAGCCTATACTTAACATAATAAACATAGTGTATAATTATATAATTATGTGTTAAAGCATATAAGTGAGTCCCACTTGGTAGCCAAGTCCATCCAAATATGAAAATGAAAAATGGGTTTCATTCTAACCCCTTTTGTTCTAAACCCCACATGTACTTTTTGCATGGGATTAGAAAAAAAGGGGTTAGAATAAAGGGGGTTCGAATGAAGGGTTTCAAATGTTTATGTTATGCATGTAATTAATTTCAGTAAAGTAACTAATGAAATGGTGTATTTTGAGAGGGTTATAACAAAGGGGATTCATTTGAACCCCTTTCATTCTAACCCCCTTTGTTCTAACCCCATGTGGCATCAAATCCTCACCCATTCAAGTGGAAAGCTACTATTAGCCTCAAATTGCCACTTTAGATGCCACATATTAGGGTAAAAAAATAAAATAATAATATGTGGCTCTACATATAAATATGTCTTTTTATGAGCTTTCTAATAATATGATTTTTTTAAATATTAATAATATTTAATATTTATTTTGATTTATTTAGTAAAATATACTTATTTATAAAATGAAGTATCATATGTTTGAGGCATTGGAAAAAATAGGAGACTATGGCCAATTTCTTTTGAAAAATATCACTTCACTCAATTTTAATGTCCTTGGTACAATGGTGAAAAAATTAGTCCATTTTGACACACACACACACACACACACATATCAAAAGGATAAAACACTAGTGTCAATATTACCCACTCTAATCATTAAAAAATTAATTAAAATTAAAACTTTCATCAAAAAATTAAAAAAAATGATCTTACACTACATCCATGTTTCTAGGAGAACATTCCAAGAAATCTTGAGAAAATATTATGTGTTCAAAAAATTATGAGGAGAAATCAAGTACTTAATAAAAAAATTTCTACATGAAACATACAAACTTTGTATTTAGGTATTTAAAAATCTATATTTTATTTTTTTCTTTAAAAAAATTATTAATAAATGTAATCTACACTCAAAATAAAAAAATTTCATTAATTTACACCTTTTTCACATTTTATATAGTTAAGTCACTATTGTCTATACAAATTGAGAAATTTTCACATTTTCATTTGTTATTGTCCCTTTTGTACCAAAAAGTGGGACACACTATTTAAGTTTAGCACTCAGTTAGCCTACTATATATTTGATTATCACCCTTGTGCATTGTCATTTCTATATTCTTAACCTTAGTATATTGCCAATGTGGGATTTCCCCCATATCTAATTTAGGATTAAACATTTTGTGAACTTAATTCATTTGAATGAATTTTTTTTGATTCCTATGGTTTTAAACAAACTAGGGTTTCAAATTTCCATACTTTTTCATTTCCTACTTATACTATTTTACATGCAACATAGGTGTAGCCTTAGATTGGGAGGTGTGCCTATTGAAAACATTGAGCTTTCCTTCCCACCATATAAGATGTTTCAAACCAATGAGAGATCTCATACTTTGGATCATGATGATACCCATATTGAAAATGAAAAACATAATGATAGGGTTATCATAGAAGAATATTATGATAATGAAAACCATGAAACACATGAAAATGAGCAAATAGATCATAATCAAGTTCAAGAAATTGCATTATTTTGTGAGCATATTAGATAAAACCTTGAAGATATTGATGAGATCCTAAAAACTATACTCAAAGCAAAAAGTTCCAAAACTATGGTGGAAACATACATCCCCTTGAACACATTACAACCTAATACATCTAGTGGGGGCATAGGTTATGTGCTTAAACCTTTGTTTCCTGAAACTACTATTGCTACATCTATCATGAAATTACCATTTTTTTCAAAACAACTACCAATTTTAATGACTATTACTACTCAAAACATGTTTTCATCACCTTTGCTGACTACTCAAATTGCTAATCTAAATCCCATTGGGTCTACTACTCAAACACTTATTCAAATTATAAAGACTTTGGAGGATAAGGTTACAAACATTGAACAAACAGAATTAAAACCCCCTCATGTTATTGATTCAAAATATGTGTTGCATAACCCTCTTGCACTTGAGATCTCTTTTCACATTTTCCAACTAGATTTATTGCACCTAAGTTCACATTTTATGATTGTAAATGTGATCCTGAACAACATCTTTGAAATTTTTATGTGACATGCCTTGACTATGTCTCTAATGATAAACTTTTAACCAAATTATTTCTAAGAAGTCTTAAAGACTATGATATGAGGTGGTGCTATGATTTACCTCTCCAATTCATGAAAGCATTCAAACCTCTAACATAGCAATTTTAGCACACTTTTCCATTAATATTTCTAAAAAGGTTTCTTGTGCTCAACTTACAAAAATCAAACAAGGGACCAATGAACCTATCAATGAATATGTATTGAGATATAAGACAATGCTAGATAAAACAACCAATCTTATGATAGATAAGGAGTTGAAATACATATTCAAGTAAAGTTTGCTTGCTTTGTTACATGAGTCCATTATTTTTAAGAAATTTAAATCATTTGATGACTTATGCCATGTTGTATGGGACCATGAAATGAAGCTTATGTCATTGAAAAAGATCAAGTATGTATCAAACACACCAGCTGCATCTACATCTATTACCAAATTTATAATCAAACTAAATTATAAAGTAAAACCTCCTAAGCCTAAAAAGGAAACAACCACCACAACTAACATAGTTTCACAACAACCTAATGGACTTGTCTTATCCAATACACCAAGGAGATAATTTACACATTTACATATGTCCTCAGCTTCATCATCCCCATGGTTACTAGAGTGCCAACTTATACATCTCTCTCTTATCCTAGCGAGGTTGATATGAGTTGACCTATACCCAAAAGATATGATGCGAATGCTTATTATGATTGTCATCAAGGACCAAGACATTCTACAAGTAGATGTTTTACCTTGAAACATAAAGTCTAGGTTATTATTGATGACCAAAAGCTTATATTTGAGGATCCTCCAAAATAATCAGGCTCACAACTTGGTGATTACCGCAAAAAAAATATATTTAACAATCCTTTACAAGACCATTCTAAAAAGGAACTAGAAGTACAAATCACATATAATGTACATCCTTCCCCATCGCATTATGGAAACCAACTAGATGGGATTATTAGTATTTACACATGACATATACTTATTATGGTCCAAAGAACCTCTATTACTTTCAATGACAATGAGATTAAGGATGATGGATCTGATATTCATTATTTATTCATTCAAGCATACCTGGATAAACACTGTATACATAGTGTTATTATTGATAATGGTGAAAGTGAGAACATTTTCACCATGACATTACTTATGCACTTAGGTTATAATCATAATTATTTACATCATTCTACTAGATCATTTAGAGAATTTGATGGGAATCATAGAAGGTTCTTATTGAGATTAACCTACCTTTATAGGTTGGTCCCACACATATGGTTACTAAATTTTTAGTCTTACCTTCCATGGGCATATTTTATATGTTATTTAGAAGAGATTATATCCATACACTTCAATCAATACCTTCTACAATTCATGGATATGTAAAATACATTCATGCCAATTGAGTAATCACAGTTTTTAGAATCCCATTCGAGTATCCCATTGAACAAGAGAAAATTATACCCAGATAACTAATTACCAATACCACTAAGGATCATTCACTATAAAATGGTAATGAATAGGTAATTCACTTTACCAAGTGGCCAGTACTTGAGAGACCATTACGTCAAAGACATACAGTGAATTCTATTGAATCCACATCTACTACACAACATGTTTAGATATCTAGAGTACCTACACATGTTATTATTACTACTATTAAAAATAAACCACAAATCACTAAATGATGTATTCAATGAAAACTTACTCTTATTACTCCTACTACCACTTCATGACCACTAAGTCCTATTTTAAATACATCAAGCATCACCAATACTACTATGATAAATATTCAACGTATGCATGCTCCTCATAAATGTCACAAGATTATTAGACCTGATTGACAATGGGGATATATTTATGACCATAAATTAGATGGAATAATAGGATGATATTTACTTTTCAAATATTCAAAAAATACCAAAAAATAAAAAATATTAAAAAATCCAAAAACTCTTTTGGCACCTACATGTTCTATTAACTCCTTGGCATCTATGTGTCAGTTCTATGTTGTTGGATGGCATATTTAGATACTCTTACATACACATATGTGTCACACTTTTATTTTAGTGTGATACATGCATACATAGATACATAATCTACTCTTATTTTGGATGTTGGGCCTTTTCTCTACTCATGTCATACAGACATTGGAGGTATCTAATTATTTAATATTGATACACACAAGTTATATGATTCAATAATCACTCTACACTATCATGTTTGAGCTTACATATGTACTTACACATGCCTTTACCCATGATTATATCTTACACATGTATTTGATATACCATACACTTGACATTTTTTTCCTAATGCATTTGATCCATGGGCTATTCTGACATGTTTATGTTGGTTACTTATGCTTTAATTTATGCACTTCCTTGAGTGTCTTACCTTGCTATTGTCTTACTTTTTTGAGAATTTGAATATGCTCCTTTGCTTGTGGACTCTATGCCTATGTATGGTTTCTTTGACATTTGCATATGTCACTATTTGTTGTATGGATATTTGAATATGTCATCCTTGATTTTGTAGACATTTGACTAAGTCATGTCCATTCAATTATGTGGAATTTAAACATTCCCCTTGTTTACAATTTTATTAGACCATTACATTTTGAATTAATTTTGAGTGATATTGTTTGTGTGCTTGTTTTCTTGTTGAGCTTGTACCATTACTATCTAGACATTGTCATAAACCTTATCATGCATTTTAGTCCTTCATGTGATCACATTGGTTATACATGCTTAAATGTTATATCTACCTAGACATATTCCTTATATATGCTAGACATGGTTACATTAATTTATTATACATTTGTCTTATCCTTTTGAGGTCAGGTAACTAACAGTTCCTATCTTTACCTCACCTCAAAGGGGGGGCATATCAGTGGGGTCATGTCATATAAGCATGTTATCCACACATATTCAGTATTCAACATCTCTAGATTATAGTGGGGAAATGTTTTAGAAACATGTCCTCCACATTAGTACTTATATTATTTTTTAAAATTTCTCCATATATGGTGGGGGAATGTTTTGGTAGCATGTTATCCACACTTACATAGTTTTCCAAACTGGCTAAAACACATAGTTATATGTTTCAGATTCATAGTTGTGGTAGAATTATATGTATTGGTACTATTTTCAAATATAATTTAAACATGAGACATATATAAGGTGTATATGTTATATAATGTGTGCCTAATGTTGTAAAATCTAAATCAATTCTAGATTCCAAAACTCTTTTATGGACTGTTACCACATAATGAATGTTTTCATAGTAATACCCCATGAACTTTTATGAGCTTTATTGAGCCAATTTACTTTAGTAGTTGGTTTGATTTTTGGTATGGTTGAAGTGATTAAATAATTCAATATTTCCAAGTTTCCATATTTGACTTGATTGTATCATCCAACCTCACTAGGTTATAAGTATCATTAGGTTGCACGGTCGAGTAAATCTCAACTACGACATGGAAACTCACTTTTTTTCTATAATTGGGGGCACGTGATTTCATATATATATATGTATATATATATATCTCCTTGGATATATGAAATTTCAATAGTTATCTATATTTATTCTAATCTTAGTTTCAAAACCTTATAATGACATATATTTTTCAAATCAACTTGCCAATAGGCAAGGAGGTTACATCAACATACAAGTGTATTCCTAAACCTTGCTCTTTCAATTTAAAATTATTTTAAGTACTTTAAACCTAGATTATATTCAATGATTATATATTGTAACATGCTCTTGGTTGTAGGTCAGTCACCAAAAATGCACTCAAGTTGGACACACACAAAGATAAGGTGTGTTATCCACACCTATGTATGCATTCCTTTACTTTAAACTAGCAATTTCATTACTAGATTAAAAGGGGTAGAAATAAGATGATATTTATGGATTATATAGTACGTTAGTATTATACACTTGGAAAACTTAGACCTTGGTTGTTCCTCTTAGTTCCAGACCTTTCTCACTTCTGCAAGTCTCATATATACTTTATCTTATATGCCCCTTAGATTATATATCTTAGTTTGACCAGTCTTATGTTGATGACCCAGGCCTTCTATCTTACACATAATGGTTAAAATATACTTATCTTCCATATCTACAAGTTTTGAACCTATACCTACTTTTTTGCTCCTTGGACAATAATGTCTGGGATAGACACTGACATCAATGTTAGTTTCCTAACTCAACACAAGTGTCCAATGCCTTAAAGTCATCCAATTTGAAAATGAAATGTATCTTAATGGTCAAACTAAGTGCTTATGTGAGTTAATTCTCCAAAGGGATTGATATAAATACAATATCTACCCTCATTCATTCCTCACCTAGAAAAAGACCAAAGAGATTAAGGAAACTTATCAAAAGCACTCTATCAAGAATTTAATTAAACAAAACTTCCCTATTTCCATACTAGTCATAGATAAAATACATCTACAAGTCTAAAGTACTAAAGGAGTAGCCAAAGAGCCTGATTTGCCAAAATGCAAGCTAGATCACTATTGTACTTATTTTCCATAGATTGAATGATTCACACACAAGCCAACACGTATGGAAGAACTACATGAGTTTAAGGCCCTCTTCTAGATTATTGTCTATGTAGGTAGTGCCCACTAACAATGGGATCTTTAGGGTCATCTTGACATCATGTTTCCACTAACCTATTTTTTCCCAAGTTCATAATGAAGATGAAAAAGTAGGGTTTTGTAAATTCATGAGGATTGATAGTCTATGACCCATATATGAATGCATTAGACTAAAGGTGAATTCAAAACCTATAAGCAAGTGGTTGGATCCCTTTCCCACAAGTATTTTGTACATGAGACTTGTGTCAAACCTAGAAAATAGTGTTGATCCAACCATCCCACGCGGACATTAGTGTCCAAAGCACCAAAAGTGTTAGAGCCAGAATCTAATGACTATTCTAGAATCATCTTCTAGTTTACTTTCTATCTTTTCTAAATCCAACATTGTGTTAACATCATAACTAACTAAGTATATCACTTATTTGCCATTTATATACATATCTTAGTTTTAATTTTTATATTTAGCTTATAGTCAACATAATAAATTCAATGTATGCTTGTATATGAGTTTAACACTCAATTAGCTTGCTATAGATTTGATTATCACCCTTGTGCATTGTTATTTCTATATTCTTAACCCTAGTATATCACCAAGGTATGATATACCCCATATCAAATTTAGGGTTGAAAATATAAATATTATTAATATATATTATTCATCACTTTAATACATATTATATGATCCAAAGGTGCATGACCAACTTGAAATAACCTTCACATCCCACATTTTATACATAATACTAATCTCTTAATTTGAAAAAATTATTCAAAATTTTTTTGGGTTTTGTTTTCCTCCTAGGATTTTTGGATCATTTTAAAAAATTTATTTTTGTTAATAAATGAGGAAGTTATAATAATTTTACTTAACCTATATAAAATTGTTATATAATAAAAAACCCTTTTAAAATGTTTGCATGTGTTATTCTTTATCCTAAATGATTGTGTTTCCTCACCAGATGGCATGGTTTTACCATATCTTATCTTATTTATTACTTATATCATTGTATACAAGCAATAACCTCTTTTGTTTTCCTAAATATATGTTCAATGGAATGGGTATTGTGAACAAAATGAATAGAGTGGACACATAAAGTAATGCAAGTGAATGGTGAATGATAATGATTTTTGCATGTGGTCTTCATTATTTATCTTTATTGTGTGTTTTGATAGAAAAAAATGAAAAATGATCAAAGAGGCTTCACAAGAAACCTACTCTCATACCACTATTGAAAGGGGTCTAAGATATACACTGAAAAATGATATCAATCGATCAACCACAATCTAATGATATTATTCAATAACATATTAGTTACACTTATAGGATTCATGACCCATATTCTATCACATCTAAAAAATCATGGTGGAGGAAATTATTAAATGTCTATAACAACCTACAACTACCTTATTCATTAATGCACCAATTATTTAATATTAGATGCATGTACAATTTCTTAGACTATAACACATCATTAGGTGCCATAATAATAATATTATTGTAACACATTACAATATAATACATGTATGCACTAAATATTCCTAACATGTAAGAAATGAAATGAAAAACATACCAAATGTATAAAATACAAAAATATTAAATAAAAACATAAAATATATGAAAGAATGTAAAGAAAATTCACAAGTCACATCAAAATGTAAGATAAAAAAACATAAGATGTAAAAAATAACTTTGAAATAAGTATCTAATGTAATAAAATAAAAATCTAATCAAAAAAGGATAACAAAGTTACTCTAATATTGTTGAGGTGTGGAGCTAAAAGCTTCACCAAATGAGCAAATGCAAGGTTGCTGTATTTACACAATCGCCGACATCAGTCAGGGATCGACTGGAGGTTGCCGACGTCGGTTATGGATCGGCCGATGTCAGTCACATGTAAGCAGATAGGGACTGATGTCGGTCACCTGTGTGTTCCAAAAGTCTATTTTTGAGGCAAAACAAATTGTTTGCATGATAAGTTTAACTGTTAGTGTTGAGTCCATGTTTCTATTTTTGGCAGGATTGATTTGAACCTTTGATTAAGAGGTGTATCTAATGGTGGAGAATGCATAACTCATGATCCCTAATTCTATATAATAGGGATAGATCTTCATAGCTTGTGTAGGTAATGAGAAAAAGGGTGAATCAATTCAAGTAGCTAAATTGTGTTTGTAATTAATAGAGAGAACTCTTGAGGGAAAGAGATCTGTACATCTGAGAGGTGTGGAAGAAAGTGTGATTTATTCAATTGTATTTCCTTCTGAAAGAGTTTAATACAAGTTTTCATTATTTCTTGTATCTCTTATTCTTTGTTGATTCTAATTTCTAGTTACTTATTATTCTGGTTTAATTTCGTGTTTAGTTGCTTACACAAAAGTAATCAATTGTATCGATAAGATCCCAACAAGTGGTATCAAAGCTTGGGTTCACTAATAGGTTGTATCAGATCAGGTTAGTGTGTATTGATTACAGGTCACTCACATGGGTTTCTAATTGAGTGGGAGTAAAGCAATGGCAGAAGAAAGTAAACTAAGAATGGAGAAGTTTAACAGCAAGAATTATCAATTATGGAGGATGCAGATAGAAGATTATTTGTATCAAAAAGATCTGTACTTACCATTGGGTGGGGTTTCAAGCAAGCCCACAAATATGCAAGATGAAGAATGGAATGTTCTTGATAGAAAGGCTCTGGGATCCATAAGGTTGAGCCGGGCATCTTCTGTGATTTCTAACTTGTCATAGGCAAAGACAACGGTAGAGTTAATTGATACTTTGGCAAATTTATATGAAAAACCCTCAGCTTTGAATAAGGTATATCTTATGAAGCAATTATTTAATTTGCAAATGTAGGAAGGTGGATCTATATCTAGTCATCTAAATGATTTCCATGCAATAGTAAATCAGTTAAATTTAGTCAAAATAGTTTTTGATGATGAAATTAAGGCTCTCTTAATTTTATGCTCTTTACCTAAAAGTTGGCATAGCTTGGTAATGGTAGTTAGTAATACTGCATTTGCTACAAATATCTTGAAAGTAGATGATGTTGTTAGTGTAATCTTGAATGAAAAAATTCACAGGAAAAACACAGAGGAAACATCAGGTAATGCTTTAAGTATTGAAAGCAGGGAAAGGCAAAAAGAGAAGTGCAAGCAAGGGAGATTAAGGTCTAAGTCAAAGATGAGAGGTAGATCCAAATCTAGAAATGGAAGAAAAATAACCTGCTGGAATTGTGGAAAGATAGGGCATGCAAAGAAAGATTGCTAGTTGCCGATTAAAGAAGAAAATTAGCATGAAGGTAAAGAAGAAGCAAAAGTTATAGGTATTGTTGCACAAAATGCTCTTATATTTTCTTTGGATAATAAAATAGAATCTTGGGTTTTAGATTATGGTGCCTCTTTCCATGTAACCCCAAATAGAGAATATTTCAATGATTATGTCTAGGGAGATTTTGGAATAGTTTATTTAGGGGATGATGAGCCTTGTAAAATTGTTGGCAAAGGAAAAGTGCAGCTAAAATTATAGAATGGCAACACATGGGTGTTGAAGGATGTCATGCATGTACCCATCCTGAAGAGGAATCTAATTTTTGTAGGAAAGTTGGGGGATGAGGGTTGCACAGTAACTCTCACAGTTGAATCTTGGAAGGTTTCCAAGGGTGCACTTGTATTAGCCAGAGGTAAGAGAGTAGGTACTCTCTATTTATGTAATTATATTACTGATCATTCTCCTTCTGTATTATCTACTTCAGATGTAGATGCAAAGTTGTGGCACTGTAGGCTTGGCCACATGAGTGAGAAGGGAATGAGTGTTCTTAAGTTAAAAGGTAAGCTTTTAGATTTGAAAAGCATAGATCTAGATATTTGTGAGCATTGTATTTTTGGGAAACAAAAGAGAGTGAAATTTTTCAAAACTGGGTCAACAAAGAAGAAGCACAAGTTGGAGCTTGTTCACACAGACGTGTAAGGACCAGCTCAGGTAGCTTCTATTAGAGGATCACAGTATTATGTTTCTTTCATTGATGATGCTATAAGAAAGGTATGGGTTTATTGCATAAGGAAGAAATCTGATGTTTTTGATGCATTTAAGAAATGGAAAGCTTTGGTTGAGAATGAAACAGGTTTGAGATTGAAGTGCCTTAGATCTGATAATGGTGGTGAGTACTATAGTAATAAATTCAAAAGTTACTATTCTATGAGTGGAATACATAGGGAAAGGATGGTTCCAAGGACACCTCAGCAAAATGGAGTTGCTGAAAGGATGAATAAAATAATATTGGAGCGTGCACGGAGTATGAGGTTACATGTTGGTTTACCCTTATAGTTTTGGGTAGAAGCTGTAGATACTGTAGTTTCCCTGATTAACAGAGGACCCTCTACTGCTCTAGATGGTGGAATTCTAGAAGAGGCTTGGATAGGTAAAAAGGTAGATCATTCATTTCTCAGAGTTTTTAGTTTTGAAGATTTTATGCATGTTGATAAAGAAAATAGAAAGAAGCTGGATGCTAAATCTATGCAGTGCACTTTTGTTGGTTATGGCTCTGGAGATTTCAGATTTTAGTTGTGGAATCTAGGGACCAATAAGATTATTAGAAGCTGTGATGTTGCTTTTAATGAGAAGGTGATGTACAGTGATCAGCTCAAGAAGCTAAATAATTCTGAGCAGGGCAATGTTGATTTGGATGAGGTGATGATCCAAAATGAGCTCACAGGGAAGAATTTTCACACACATGAAAACACAGACACCGACGTCAGTTAGGTAGGAACTGATGTTAGTCATAAAAGAATTGACATCAGTCAGACAATAATCGATGTCAGTCAGGTAGCAACTGACGTCGGTCAGGTGGAACCGATGTCAGTCAGGTATAGACCAAGAGATGACCAGGATCAGTCACTGATAGAGAATTTGGGCAGATAGTAAGCAGTGAATGATTCTCATACGCCCATGAGGAGGTCAAAAAGGGTAATAAACCTTCAATTTGATATTTTCCTTCTTTATTTTACTTGTTGCTCATTGATAGTGGAGAACTAGAGAGTTTTGATGAGGCAATATAGGTAGAATCCCAAAAATAGTGGGAGCTTGGCATGAAAGAGGAAATTGATTCCTTGAAAGAGAACCAAAAGTGGGATTTGGTTGAGTTGCCTGCTGGAAAGAGAGCACTGAAAAACAAATGGATTTGATAGGTTTATGACAGAACATGGCTTTAGTAGATGTCAATCTGACCATTGTGTTTATTTTAAGTGATTGGATAATGGTAGATATATTATCCTATTGCTATATGTAGATGTTATGCTGGTTGCAAGTTCACACATGCAAGATATTTTTGATCTTAAGGTCAAATTAGCTCACACATTTTCCATGAAGGATTTAGGAGCAACAAATAAAATCCTTGGCATGAGTATTAAGAGAGACAGGAAAAAATCATAGTTTGATTTTGTCTCAAGAGGATTATGTGAACAAGGTGTTGAAAAGGTTCAATATGCAGGATGCAAAACCGGTAAGCACACCTATGGTTGGACACTTCAATTTAAGCAAAGAACAATGTCCTAATTCACATGATGAGGTAGAGTACATGAGTAGAGTTCCATATGCTTCCACAGTTGGGAGGTTAATGTATGCAATGGTATGTACTAGACCTGATATTGCCCAAGCAGTGGGAGTTGTCAGCAGGTTTATGGCCAATCCAAGAAAGGAACACTGGAAAGCAATTCAGTGGATTCTCAGATATCTGAGAGGGACCAGTAGTAGGCATTTATGATATGGAGGGTCAAACACTTCTCTACATGGGTATGTAGATGCGGATATGGCAGGTGACTTAGATGACAGGAGAAGCACCACAGGTTATGTGTTCACTGTTGGTGGTACGATAGTTAGCTAGATTTCAAAGTTGTAGAAGGTTGTTGCCTTGTCTACTATAGAGGCAGAATACATTGCAGTCACAGAGGCTAGTAAGGAAATGATATGGATGACACGATTCATAGAAGAGTTGGGAAAAGAGCAAGAGAGTTGCAGATTATATAGTGATAGTCAAAGTGTAATTTATTTGGCAAAGAATTCAGCCTTTCATTCAAGAACCAAACATATACAACTTAGGTACCACTTCATTAGACAGGTATTGGAGGATGGTGAGTTGAAGCTGGAAAAGATCCATACAGATGAGAACCTTGCTGATATGTTAACAAAGCTGGTAACAAAGGAGAAGTTGAATCTTCATTCAAATTTTGTTGGTCTTCAAGATGGATATTGAAGATGGAGACAAGCTAGAGGATGTTGCTATACAGGTACAAGTACAATTGTTTATCTCCAAGTGGGAGATTGTTGAGGTGTGGAGCTAAAAGCTTCACCAAATGAGCAAATGCAAGGTTGTAGTATTTACATAGTCACCAACGTCGATTAGGGATCGACTGGAGGCTATCGACGTCAGTTATGGATTGGCCAACATCAGTCATATGCAGGTAGATAGGGACTGATGTCAGTCACTTGTGCATTTTAGAAATCTATTTTTGAGGCAGAACAGATTGTTTACATGATAAGTTTAATTGTTAGTGTTGAGTTCGCATTTCTATTTTTGGCAGGACTGATTTGAACCTTTGATTAAGAGGTGTATCTAACGGTGGAGAATGCATAGCTCATGATCCCTAATTCTATATAATAGGGATAGATCTTCATAGCTTGTGTAGGTAATGAGAAAAAGGGTGAATCAATTCAAGTAGCTGAATTGTGTTTGTAATTGACAGAGAGAACTCTTGAGGGAAAGAGATCTGTACATCTGAGAGGTGTGGAAGAAAGTGTGATTTCTTCAATTGTATTTCCTTCTGGAAGAGTTTAATACAAGTTTTCATTGTTTCTTGTATCTCTTATTCTTTGCTAATTCTAATTTCTAGTTACTTATTATTCTAGTTTAATTTCGTGTTTAGTTGCTTACACAAAAGTAATCAATTGTATTTGTAAGATCCTAACAAATATCATACAACATAAGATAGGTGAAAATACTAATCAAATAAAGGGGATCAAAATATTATAAAATTCTTGTACAAGCATCTAATATATGAAAATTGAAAACTTAAATCATATAAGGATGTGTGACAAAAGAATGGAAAATGATTGTAAAAACATGCAATGTAAGATAAGTGAAAACTTAAATAAAAAAAGAGGATCAATAGATAGTAACATGATTATAAAAATATCTAATGTAGGAAAATTTAGAAATTATATCAAACAAGGGCATGAAAAATAATGAATGTAAAGTGTAGACACCCAATTTGGTACAAGTACCCATATTTATAGTATTCTTGTATGTATATACCTTTTAATTGAGAATTAGACATCTAATGATGCAATCTATCATGGACCTCTTTGGTTCCATCTTATTTCACTTGATTTACTTACCCCTTAGGCCTATGCATTATTTTTTTAATCTTCATTTATGCATGCTAAGGATCCTTGCTTATTGTACCTATTCTTTATATGTTTTTATCCCCTAGACACTTGAATTTATACTAAAAATTAGTGTCGATGTTAGCGTCTAGCTTTGACGTAATTGTATATGCTTATATTTTTATCTTTTTATGTATATTTCACTTTATGACCATTTTTATCCCTCTTTGACCATCTTATGGTTGGATTTTCACATGTCATTAGGTTCTTATTAAAATTCAAAAGTTTACTATATATAGAAAGGTTATAATATAATCAATAATCTAACAATTTAAGAAGGAAACTCTCTAATTGGAAAGTAATATTTATTTCAAGCTATCAAATTGCACTATAGAACTGAATCAAATATTTGAATCATTAAAAAGGTCAAATACACTAGTGCATTCACTTATACCAAGGGCTACTAGGAAAAATAAAATATAGTAAAACTATTAAAATTCCAAACACATGCATAGTAGGGATAAATACATATGCATCTGAGGCCTTCTTAGGAGTATTAGCTATGTAGGTAGTACTTAACAATAAAGTGATGTTGTTAAGGCTAGTTTGACTCATGTTACTAACCCCCTTTTACTAGGTCATAATAGGTATAATGAAAAGGAACTAGGGTTGCTTATTACATGGATTTGGTGTCTAGGAAGACACATACAATGATGTAAAATATTTATACAGGTCATAGTGTAGGCTTGATACAAATTTGGAACTATCCCTATACATATCTTAGACTGGACACTTATATTAGGATTTGACATAAGCGCTGACATTACTGTCTCTAGTTGATGCTACTATCTAGAATTTAAAAATAGTTGTAATATAAAATGAATGAATTATAGATCTCTAAGATAACCCTGTGATGATTCCTAATCACTACCATAGTCCATAATAAAATACCAAATAAGATATGTTCTCTTTTATCCCTTAGTTACTTGGTACTTGTTATATTTACTACACATGCCTAAATGACATATATTATCAAAATACTATATTACATTGATAAAATATTAATAGTACTTGATAAAATTCAAATAAAATTACTGTTTTTATGTTTCTCTTATGAATCTCAAAGCATTAAAACATTTGGTGAACCTATTCTACATTTGCTGAACCAAAACCCTAGTTTGTACATTAGGGTTTTTAGCTTCTTTGAAAGTTCATCTCAAATTCCTATATTTCATTTTTAGATCCAATTTCTCTCTCACTTATATGGGCATAGTTTATTAATGCTTAATTACATTCTTGTTTTGATCCTCCTAGTTGTGTGCTTTGTAGTAATCTTAAACAACGTTTTCACCCTTATAGAGTTCTTAATGGAAGGTTATACATAAAAGATTAATTATGATCATTTATTTAGTGAACCTAATCATAAATGGATTGCATATGAATACCTATAATAACACCAGAAAGTACAAAATCTCTTTTACTTACAACTATGATAATGAAAAAACTAATGATTCAAACACAAGTATGCATGAGTAAAGTAGTGATCATGATGATCCCACTCTTGGTTATGAATGTGATGAAATGCCTCTTATTTATGACACCTCTCTATTACTTTGTTTTATGATACTAAAAATCCAATAAATATGCAAAAATATACCATTAATAATGTGGAAAATTAAACTATTGCATCCATAACCTCTTTAGTTATCTTAACAAATGAGTGTTATTCTCCCCTTTCTAATGTTTAAAAATTAAAAGAAGTTGAATATTCCTCCAATATCCCTCATAATTAAAATATTGAGGAAATAAAGTGTGTCTCTCTTTCCAAAAATAATTCTATTTTTGAAAACTCCATTACTTCTTTACATGATTCAAATGAAAACAATCAACTTTCTTTTTCACCTCTAATTTGTGAGGAACAAATTACATGTCCCATATCTCCCATTGTGTTGATTGAATAAAAAAATGAGAGTGAATCTAAAAATAATTAGGAAACAACTACAAAACATGAATTATTTAGGGACACAAAAAAAGTCTCAAGTATATTTGAGGTATCTTTTACGAAGACCAAACCACAAAAATCCAAGCAACAAAAAAATATATTTCCCAAAGGTTTCCTAATGAAATAATTTATTAAGACAAATAGCAAGGATAAAAATGATAGTTATGTCAATGTTTTTTTCTCACACAAAAATTATTTACCTCAAATAAAAAGTGATATTTCATTATTTAACCATCTTTCTCTTCAATTCAAAATTAAAACTGAAAATGAAGGTGACATTTTTCCATCCCTTGATGTGGTACATAAAATAGAAAGTGTTGCATCTTCTTCTCAATAGGAGAGTGTGTTTCAAAGTGTCATTAATTTTCATACTCCTATAATATGTCATTAAATTTCAAGCAATGTAGAACCTTTTAAAGATAATAATATTAACCTTTGTGCTATTCAACAAGATATACCTACATCTTTACACATGGGTGTTCCTTTACCAAACATTGAAAACTCATTTGAGGAGCCTATTTTATTGGATAATAAATAGTTTATCATTCCTATGTTCTATAAAAATGGTAGTTTACAACCCCTAGAAAATCCTCAAATTATTATTATGACATGTTATCTATTATGACTAGCTAGACATTTGCACTAAGTCAATACTCTTAAATTACAAGTTTCTTCTCATGAAGCTATTCTTGAGTAGAATACACTAACATAACAATCTATTTCTAGGGATGTTTTTGAGTACTATTATCATTCAAACTTCATTATTACTAATATCCCCTCCTTTGATGGTTAATGGGATCTTGATATTCATTTACAATAATATACACACTCTTTTGAACATTGGGTCCAAAATAAAAGGTTAATCTTAAAGGCTTTTTATTGTAACATAACCCAAGGGGATCTTAATTGGTTTTATACTCTGCCAAATGGTTCATTATTAGCTTTTAGACAATTTTAAGGTGTATTTATATCACATTTGAAAACATTTAAACAAATATATAATGATCCTATACAAGATTATGTTAATCAATTTAAGGATGTTTTGTATTCCTTACATTATACACCCTCAAATTTGGAAATATAATTTATATTTAGTAGAGGTCTTTTTTCTCCACTAAGAGAAAGAGTATTACATAAACCCGTTGCTTCATTTAAGATATTGTATTGGGATGTGAAAAAATATGTGTGCACTCTAATGAATACACAAACCAAGTTGTTTATTTCTCCATTCAAACCTAAACATGGTAAAAATCTTGTTTCTAAAGTAAATAAATTTTTTTAAAAAAATATTGAACCAATTAAAAATCATTCTACAAAACCAACCCCATGTTTCAAAAAATAAATAATAAAGGTATTAAATAAAGTAAAGGAGCATGCTTACAGAGTATCTCCCATAATTAGACTAAATACCACTACCAAATAATAGCCTCTTTAGTTTGATTAGTACCGAGATAGACCACATGACATATTAAGAGCTTTGTTGGATTAAAAAAAGATCATACTCACTCTTCATTCACTTTAGCCACCTCACAAATTTGAGAAGGCAAAAGAACAAAACTTTTTCACTTATCATGGTATTAATTGTCATCGATATAATTAATATTTTGCTCTCAAGTAAAAGGTTTTAAAGTTAGCTGATCATAAAATCATTGCATATATAAAAGACATATGGAGACCTATTCCACATACTTATATTGGAGGCTCATCTAGTAAGGTTAAGATATCCCATGCTAATCACTACAAGGAACACATGGTTTATTGGACTTCATAGAAGATGACCTCTAGTATAAGTCCCTCTCCTAGTGTATTCTCTCTCAGGACTAATCTCTCCCACACTGATCCTACCAAGGAACCATTGGTCGATTAGGTCCTTCATAAATATACATAGGGTGAAGGTAAACTTACACATAAGATTTGGGTAACCAAATAAATACATACAAATTCATATAAAATTTCTATAGATACTTCAAAGATGATTACAAAATCATAATTTGTAATCCCACTTCCACATGATCATTACAGTCAAGCTTTCTTATACCCATCCAAAATTCATTACAGATAGTGTTTTATTTATTGCTAATATAATACATGCATTTGAAAAATAAGCATACTTTTGAGATAATTTACCAAATCCTAACATACACCATAGAAATAAATGTAATTAAAAAAAACTATATAATGACCAATAGATAATTAAATAGTGCAAATCCATTCAACACCAAATAAAACCATGTGAGTAATTTCACACACAAATAGACACACAAACACACACATACACACACACACACACACACACACACACACACACACACACACACACACACACACACACACACACACACACACACACACACACACACACACACACACACACACACACACACACACACACACACACACACACACACACATGCATATAAAGCTTATGTTTGGGGCATATCCCATTGGGTGTACTCCTCATTTCTATCAATATTTACAAATCCAAACCTTTAAATATAGATGCACTAGTATCAAACTAAGGTTCACATGCATGTGATAACATGCATAATCTATCCTTGATATAACCTAACCACTGCACTATCTCCTCATGATCCCATCTCAAAGTGTCATAGTGATCAATCAACATCTTCATAATATTAGTAGATATCCACTATGGGATGTCATGCCTATCCATATCAACACGCAACTCCTCATACTCAATGACCATACTATGGTATGCTACCACAACTCCTGAAATAGGATTAAATAATTGTGCATGAGAACCTAAAATGTCTAAAAATCTATGAATAAATCCATCTCTAGCTACATTCATAGGCACACTATGAGTGATAGCTTGTATCACTTGATCCATCATCATCGTCTACTACTAATTACCTATAGACATTTGAGATACAATACCAATTAATGATGTATATAAAACCAAATAATTTATCTACTATTATAATCAAATCAAATTCAAAGCTTAAAAACTATGGTACTCATATGTGGCTCGAATGGACACCTCATCACCCATGTTGGTATTATAGGACTACCATTACCTACCTCACCATCTATCTCTCCTCTAAAACCATATTGTGCCATATAAATGACACCTAGGGGTGAAACTATTATAGGAAAAAATGAAAGTCATAGGATCTAGGCAACCTATGACCACTCTGTGTCATCTAATGCCATAGATAAGGTCTTGAGGGCACCCCTTGATCTATCCTAAATTTCCATAAACTTGTTCATACTAAAATAACTCATAGACACTAGGAAATTAGTCAATCAACCACATAATGATATAAACACTATATAACTTGTGTCTGTCCTTACGCCATCCAATAAAAGTTTGATAAGGATGCCATACAATTTGATCTAGAGCTAACCTATCCAAAATAATCTAGTATTCCATCATGGTATGAAGTCTACCATATGGAAATACCCACTACTTAATAAACATCTATGGATGAATCCATCCAAGAAGGGGACCACTAATTAGACTACCACTATGATATTCTCATAAGACCAAACATATAATAGAGTCATAGATCTAATAGCCCTACCATGACTCTCCAATGCAAACCTGTAGATATCCTTGTATAGTGGGATAGTATAGTATGGCCCCATAAATACTTGGTTTGATCAAGATCAGTACGATACACCACCTGATACATCCAATAATAAATACCAATAGTCCCACCCTCCATAGCCATAAATGATTTCAATAAAACACAAATAAACTTTTACAACCATGAAACATTACCTTTAATAATGCTATCAAACTAATTCATATTTATAGTCTATGCATCAGGAGTCATATAACTAGTAAAATATATAATATAATGATAAATATATCATCAAATACCATTTATAGTAACATGGACTCTCTCTCCCCTAATCAAAAGTCAATAAATCTGACACACATCCTCTAAGGTGACTGTCATCTCACCTGTGGGAAGCTAGAATGTATATGTATCTAGATTCCACCTCTTAGCTAGGGTTGTGATGAGGTGGATATCTTATAGGATCTATTCCAAATGGTCCATAGGACCTAATCCCACTTGATCAATAATAGTCCAGTTGGCTACATCTAGACCTAGCTTTACTAGTGTCAAATAATATCACCCATGTAAAAACTCTTGAATATGAATATCCTTGTATAATCAAGAAAATAAAAATAAAAAATCATTAACAGTTATATTTTATGTAAAAATATATAAATAATAATTAATTATACACAAAATATAAATTACATTAGCATTGGATTTTAGCATTCACATAGGATAGAAGCATTAGATGCTAACATTTGCACTAGATGAAAATGTTGGATGCTAACATTTGACACTATATACTTTCATCAAGTTACTAATACAAGCTCTAGGATGTTGATGTGAGCCTTTGGAATCTTATGAAAATCCCTTAAAACAAACCCAAAATGCAAAATTTTCAAAAAATCAATTTACTAATAAATTGTAATAAACCTTACTTACCATCTCAGAAAAATGCTAGTTGGCTAAGGCACTTTAGATCACAGAAAATTAATCCAGGTGAGGGGATATTCCATGTGCCATGGTTTTTGTCTAAAGTGTAGAGCTTAAAATTTTAGAAACAATTAAAATGTAAATGATTTCAAATTTATATTATAATGCACATAATATACCACTTTTTCACTAACTTCAAATGTGCATATCTTGAGCCCTAGATATCTAAATTTGAAACCATAAGTGTTACATTTGGATCTAGACAATGAGCCCTTTCATATTATACCAAAGTTTTAAATTTTCATAAATTGCCAAAAATCACTAGAATTTTCTCTACACATAAATATTATGCTAAATTCTAAATACTACTAAAAAATGTTATAAATTATAGTCAACAATACTTTCAGAACAATATCAAGTGAAACTATATCAAGTACATCATCCATTTTCATTTTACAAGGAGATGACCAACATGCACTATATCACCTCCTCCCAAAAGGGGGGAATATTAGTGGGGGAATGCTTATAAACATGTTATACATAATCAAATGTAGTTTTCACATTCTCCACATTTAGTGCTGGCATGCTTTGGAAGCATGGTATCCACACCTATTCAACATCTCTAGATTATAGTAGGGGCATGTTTTAAAAACATGTCCTATACATTGGTACTTATTTCAATTTTTATATTTCTCCATACATGGTGGGGGCATGCCTTGAAATCATGTTATCGACACTTACATAGTTTCTAAATTAGCATAAACATACACAATATATGATTTAGATTCACAGTCATGGAAAAATTATATACATTGGTACCATTTGCTAGACATAGTTTCAACATGAGACATATCTAAGGTGCATATGATATGAAATGTGTGACTAATATTGAAAAATCAAAATTAATTTTAGATTCTAAAACTCTTTTATGGATTGTTACCACAACATAAACTTTTATGTACTGATACGTTGATGTACTAATACCCTGATCAAAATTTCATAGACTGTATTGATCCTTACCTATCTAAAGTGGTTAGTTATTAATTTTTGTGTGATTGGAGGGACTAAAACATCTATTCTCATCAAATTTTTGGATTAACTTGATTACATAACTCACCCTATATTGATATATACATATATATATTTTGCACTCGAGTTGTGCTCATCGTGAAAAGATATTGTCAATGGTCGAAGCACCACTCTTCCTATTTTAGGTTGGGGGAGTGATTACCTCCCAACTCTCCCTACTATAGGTATAACACTGCCATGGTGTAAAACACTGAATCACTTGCAGGCTCACTCATTTTCTTGGCCAAAAGATGGATGAGGTTACAACCCCCTTTTCTAATTCTCCAATTTCCAACACTCTAGAACCATTTACCGTGTGACATATATACAAGTGTATTTTATCCATATTCTTTCTTTATGCTACTTTTATTATTGATTACATACAAATTATATACACTGATTTAATTTTTGGCATATTCTTGGTTTCAAGTAATGTTAAAATGAAATATTGAATAAAATAATTCAAGTGAAGACTAGGTGTGTTATCCACACCACAGTATGCATTTTATTTTCCTTTAAACTAGTACTTCTAGTTTTTATTGCATTACTATATTAAAGAGGGGAAAATGTAGACACTAATTTTGGTACAAGTACACATATTTCTAGTCTTCTTATATGTATATATAATTTCACTAAGAATTAGACATCTACTGATGTAGTTTATCATGGAACTCTTTGATTTCATATTATTTCACTTGATTTACCTACCCCTCAAGACTATGTGCTATGTTTATTTATATTCATCCAATGTATGCTAGGGATCCATATCTATTATACATGT
Source organism: Torreya grandis (assembly GCA_037957365.1). Classification (NCBI taxonomy): domain Eukaryota; kingdom Viridiplantae; phylum Streptophyta; class Pinopsida; order Cupressales; family Taxaceae; genus Torreya; species Torreya grandis. The sequence goes on along the minus strand of JARHVA010002390.1, from coordinate 69,330 downwards.
TCTCTATATGTTTTTATTCCTTGAACACTTATGTCTATACTAGACACTAGCATTGATGTTAGTGTCTAGCTTTGTCACAACTATCCAAGCTTATCTTTCTATCCTTTTCTATATCTTTTACTTTGTAACCATTTTTTAATCCCTTTTTTCCCTTCCTATGGTCAAATTTTCATGTTTCACTAGGTTATAGTTCAAATTCAAAAGGTTCATATGCATATAAAATTTATAATCTAATTAAGAACCTAATAATTTGAGAAGTTAACTATCTAATTATAAAGTTCTATTTATTTCAAGATATCAAATTGCACTATAGAGTTGAATCAAATATATGAAGCATTCAAAAGGTCAAATATACTATTGTATTCACTTGTACCAAGGGTTACTAGGAGAAAGAGCATATAGTCACACTATTATAATTCCAAATACATGCATAGGAGGGAGAACTACATGTGAGTCTAAGGCCCTCTTAGGAGTATTGGATATGTAGGTAACACTTAATAATAAAATGGGGTTGTTAGGGCTAGTTCAAATCACATCACTAACACATTTTTACCAGATCACAAAAGGTACAATACAAAAGAACTAAGTATATTTGTTACCTAGATCTAACACATAGGAGGACACATCCAGTGATGTACAAAAATTATATAGGCCATAACATATGATCGATATAAATTTGGAACAGTTCTTGTACATATCTTGGATTGGACACTTGCATTGGGGTTGGACATAAGAATCAATGTTATTATCCCTGGTCAATGCTATTATCTAGAAGTAAAAAATAGTTAGAATATAGAATGAATAGAGTCTAGATCTCTAAGACACCCCTATGATGATTATTGATCACCACCATAGTCTAGAACAAAATAAAAATAAGATATGCTTTCTTTTATCCCTTATTTACTTGGTACTTGATATATTTATTACATATGCCTAAATGAGATATATTATCAAAATACTATATTACATTGCTAAAATTTGAATATTAATTGATTACATTCAAATATATTTATTCCTTGTATGTTTATCTTATGTATCCAAACTTAATAAAAGATAAAGACTCTAATGAGTGAAATTTCCAAATTAGTGATTACATTAAGGATAATATAGGAAGGCATGACCATCTAGAGAAATAACTATGATGCTAAAGATGGTGTAGCTATAAAAGTGATGGGAATTTGTGAGGAAAGATATATTTTATTCCCAATTGTTTTTTAAAGCAAATCAAGAAATGAAAATACAAGATGCATCATAATGAAGGGTAAAATTCAATCTAATGTAAGTAGATAGAAAATATGAAACTAAAGAAGAGGGTGTTATAATATAATGATCATATCCATCAAGGGGATATTTGGAATGAAAAACTAGAGTTATAACATAACAAGGTTCCTTAAGGATGATGCATAAATCCTTAGAAATAATAAGACACTCTAATTAAGTGGGAAAGGCTACAAGTTTCAATATTAAGGAACTAGAGAGAACCACCTAGTAAGAATGAGATTTGGTATACAAGTAAAGTATAAATATCATCCCATGATGTATAAATGCAAAATAAAAAAGGATCCTAACTTTATACATTGTGTTCCCCACTCCTCAAGATCAATTACAGAATCCTTGGTCTAATGTGAGGAATCATTTCTAGAATAAAAAATTATGTGGCATTATAATGTATAGATGTGAGACCTTCTATCCTAGTATATTGGCCTACTACACCCAAATAAACTTTAGATCTATCATAATTCCTATCTAGAATTTGAGATTTTACTAGGATGAGGGTTATGAAAAAAATGAGATCACATATTTTTGTATGATCTGACTTTTAAAAGATAAATTTCCTTTTTATTATGATAATATGGTTTTTAACTCTTTTGATTTTTCCCCTCCTCTATATGGATTTTTGAGGCCAATCATGGGTGATAAATATGATTGACATAAGGGAGCCTACACATAGATTATAAAAAGGAGAACCTAAAGAACATGATGCCTAGATACTCATAAAATTACACCTAATAAAAGAGTGCAATATCAAAATTGACCCAAGTGTGTCTCAATTGAAAGGAAAGGTATTAAAAAGGATCATGAAATAACCATCTATGTAAACATGTAATACAATGAGGATATATATATATATATATATATATATATATATATATATATATATATATATATATTGATGGGTTATTTGGAACACCAACTTGGGTGGGATGATCACCTATTTAGCCTCTCCTAAAAGGAGACTCGTAGGGTCTTCCCATGATCAATTATTGCTAGGTCATGACATACTAGATGTACCGCTATTTAGGGGTAATTAATAGTGGTCATTAGTTATTTCATGTGGGTTTTAAGTAAATTTCATGGAACAACCACAAGTTTTCTTTTAGGTTTTTCTAAATAGGAAAATCAATATATAGGGTTTTAAATAAAATAAAACATAGTTGATTTTTATGGATTGATTGTATTAATCCATTTCATAATGCATAATCAGAATATCAATTAAATAAAGATATAAAGTGATAAAAATTGATTGCATTTAGATCCTATGCTTACCCTAACTAATAGATTTAATTAAAAAATTCAAAGGAAAATGGGAAAAGAGAAAAAAACCTTATTATCATGTAGCTAAAATTAAATTTATTTGAATAAATACACTATAGTCATATAGAATGTCAAAATTGGTAGTTTGAGTGTGGCTTGTGATACCCCATCCATAGGTCCTTTTTGCATTCTCTTATGACGCTTATAGACACATTTTTTCTCATTACTAGTCATCCAAAACCTTCTAAATAGTCATTCCACCTTTGCTAAGTAGTATTGCCTATGCCAATATTGTTCCCCTAGATCTCAAGCTTGTAGGATAGGATTGCCCCATTTGGACTATAGTACCCCATAAAAAAGTGTCTCATTTTTGATGGTCCCATCTATTTGCACTTTGATCCCCAATGGTCATTTTCATCTGGTCCTTATCCTTAATTAGGTCAGCCTAGCATGAATACATCTGACCTATGATCAATTATTCCCTGTAAAAGCCCACTTAAAGCTCATTTATAAAGGGGGTGATTAACTTAAAAAGTAAGCAAGAATAGAAACAAATAACTAAGGTAAACTTACCTATTATTTTCAAATAGTCACCCAACATAGTTGAAAACATACTCAGATATTTATACTAGTCCCTATCCACCTCAAACACTATCAATTTGGCATTTACATCTACATTACACTATTGCACAAAGCAAACTAGGTGGGAGAACTATATATGGCTTGATCCCTCTTCAAAGTATTGGTATGTCAGTAGCATGCCCACACAAGGGGTGTAGATTTCATGTTCAATACATCTTACACACTAACCCCCCCTCTTTATCAAGTGACTCAAATATCATTTTATCAAGCATGATGGAAAGTTAGGGTTTTACGACAAAATCAGATCCATAATGAGTTTCATCGACAACCATTGCTTAATTTTTCATAAGCATGCTCATATAGGCAAAACACAACTACCCAAAAAGTTTTAGGTCTTTGTGATTAGTTTGGATGAGAGCAATAGGAATGGACAACAATGTTAGATACCACAGCATCCACTTTTCAGTGCTCCTATCCTTTCACCAAATGAAATCTAGATTTAGGTTTATGACACCTTCCCAATCCTGCATAACCATTTTTAACATTTGTACTATCCATCTCATTCTATTTTCTAGCTAAGTTATATTTCTTCCTGTTTATTGCTATTTTTAGAAAGGTGAAAAATATAAATAATTACATAAATCAAGATTGTATTTCTTGATATATTTTGTACTTATTTATTAATCTAGACCCTTAACTAAAATAGGAATAAAAATCCATTATTCCTAAATAAGTTAAATCATTTGGTGAACTTGAATTACTTCACTTGTATACAAAACCTGTAAAAACCCTAGGGAAAATTCCTTGTTGATTTTAGCAATATTCTTTTGATTCTTCTTGCATATATACATCAAAATTTCACATTTAATTTTTAAAATTCACCATAGTAATTTTAAAAATCATTTATTTAAAACCCTATTATAATATACTAAGTCCCTATGCTTTTTGAGGTATCACCTTACATGTTAGTGAGCTTCATATCCTTTTTATGCATATTCCAGTTAGCTATTTTTCAAATCCTAGATTACATTTATTTAATCTTTTCTTTCATTTTTCAAGTTGTTTTCCTTATTCCACCTAAGCTCCTTGCATCTCTTCCTTTGAGATAGAGTATAAGACTTAGTGGCAACCCTCAAGAATTCACCCAGATTCCTCTAACCCATCCATATACTATGGATAAACAACCACCTCACTTTCATACTATAGATCCTACACATCTAGACTACACTAATTTTCATGAATATAATTTAGACAATGAGTATTATGAGAATAAAAATGATTTTACACACACCGATGTTTATGCTCCACCACATTGGGCTCCTGATCCACTTCTACCTATTGTTGATAATGATGTTATCATCAATAAATATTTGATTTTATAGAGTTTTAGAGAGAGAGACTTGGAGAATGATCCTAAGATCATGACATTATCTTAAAATATATCATGGAAATTAAAAATTCTAAGAAAGTTGAATCTTCCTTTCCTTTAGAACAACCAGTATGACACTACAAGGGCAACTATGTCTCAACAACCCCCTATAGTAGCCCAACCTTCCTATGTGGCACCACCAGTTATAGCTAGTACATCTTCACCTCTTAATGTGTCTACCCTTATGTAAGAGATTAAATCTCTTTAATATAAGGTACTACATCTTGAACAAGGTTCTTCTAGACTAACACATGATTTGGATTTTTTTACTCTACTTTATACACCATTAGCATGCCATATTGCTTCTACACCCTTGCAACTCGGTTTTGTTCAACCCAAGATCACTTTGTATCATGGCAAGGGTGATATAGAGACACACTTGAGAGATTTTCACACATCATTCTTGGACTATGTTCTATATGACTCGTTACTAACTGAGCTATTTCCATGAAGTTTGAAGGATTATGCTCTATAGTGGTTCTATAGTCTACCAAATCAGTCAGTCAATGCATTTAATCCTTTAGATGACATGTTCTTAGCTGATTTTAGCATTAACACATGTGATAACATTTCTTATGTAGAAGTAAAAACATAGGTCAAATGAGCATCTCATCGATTATGTTCTTAGGTATAAGACTATCTTGGCTAAAATGACTAGCCTAATGGCCGATCAAGAATTACAAGATCTCTTCAAACAAAGTCTTCTACCAACTTTGTATGAGTTAATAATGCTCAAACAATTTTATTTCTTCACTAAGTTATGTCATACACTAAAGGAAAGGTAAGTCAAATTAATTTCAATGGAAAAACTCAAGTACACAAGCATATTAGAAATAAAAAACAAGAGTAACAGTAAAGTCCCATACAAAGTAAAGGTTAATGCTAACAAAAATCAAAATCAACCTATAATTAATGTGGATTTAGAGCCCCCTCAATGATTGATTTAATCAGTGCCTCCTTGGTGAACCTTTACTAATCTACTAACATCTCTAGCCTGAGTCTTATAGTAGCTATTAGAATGCAATGTCATATCTCTCCCTCTTATTCAAGAAGTTGATATGACAAAGCCTCTTCCATGTGGATATGATTAGAATGCATTCTATAATTTTCATAGGGCACTAGGACACATAAAAAATAGATGCATCAGTTTATGACACAAGATATAGGACTTTATAGATGGCAACCTTATTGATATTATCACTTTAGTTGAGCCTCTTCAGGCAAAGAAAACATAGGACAAATCTCCAAATAGTTCCTCAAATCCTTTCCCACAACATTCTAAACAAGAGACAGGGAACACATCAATTTTTCACCATGTATATCATGTACACCCTTCACTAGCTACATACCAAGCACCTTTAGTTGAGTCACATCCTTTGAGCAACATGATTAGTGTGTTTAATTCCATAGTTATAGCTATATCTTTGATCTCCTTTTTAGAACAAGAGATAGTTGAGGATGATTCAGATTAATATGCACTCTTTATCAAAGCTTATAGTGTGAACATGTGCACTATGACATTACTTTAGCATTTGGGATATTTAAAATAGGATATCACCCCAATGGACACAGTTATTAGCAGACTCAGTGGAAACATACAAAGTTCATTGGGTAAGATTTTACTTCTTTTACAAGTTGGTCTAGCACATGTTACCACACCATTTACTATTGTTTCTAGTGAAGGATTCTTAAACATGTTGCTTGGTTGACCATGGATTCATAAACTTCATATAGTACCTTTTATAGTTCACAGATGCATGAAATACATTCATGCTAATCAAGTTGTTATAGTTAGTGGAGTTTCATATGAGTTACCACTCCCCACTTTAGAGTCATCTCCTACTCTATAATCACTAGTTTTAACTCTTTCACCAGTTATAGCTCTTCCTTCAATTAAGGTTCAAACATATTCAATGCCTCCCTCATAAACACAAAGAGTTTAAACACTTCCATGAAGGCCTCTCTTAGAGTAACCACTACATTAGTGATAGTTTCAAGACTCTAGATAGTTTTTAGTTATAAAATTCACACCCATGGTAGTTATTGATGCAGTGGACTGCACTCGGGGTAGGAGGCCGAGCTCTTGCCTTCCACATGTCAAAATGGAAACTCCCCTCTCACTTGTGGGACTAGTGAAGCTAGAGGGGAGAGTCTCTAGGTAAGGGCTAGCTCCCTTTGATGCATTTGAGTTGTTTCAATAAGTGCTAATACAAATATATAGATATATAATAAAAGGGGGGGAGTGAAAAGAGGGAAGGATTACAAGAAACATATCTACTCTAAAAAGAGCTGATGCACCAAATGATTCAACCTTCTCACACTCACACTTGAAGTCAAAAAACCACATATGTACACTTCAAATTGGCAGAAGGACCAGGCTACAGGGAGTTTAATAGGGAGGCTTTAATGGAACACACAGAAAATAGAGACTCACCAAAGGCACTATAGAAAGGCACACTATATAGTAGCTTCTTCTATCTCTGCACTTCCAAATATAGCTCTCCTTGTCTCCTACAAAAATGGCACCTTATAGACACCAGGTGCATTGGTGTTAAACCTGTGAAAGCATTAAGAAGCAATGACTAAACATAGACTGACACTCAGACACACATAGAGGTATTTAACTAGAATAGAGGTAAAAAATGCATTTATTGATTTTAGGTGAAAATTTTGCCAGGACTTCACCTTACAAATGTGGAAGCCCCCTCATCCTTTTCAAATGACAAGTCTACCATATATAGAGGAAGAAAGGAGGCATTTTAGTGCCCTTTTTACAAGTGAACCATGTGCTTCCTCAGCATTGGGATGAGGAAGCTCCCTGAAGATAATACTATCTCGGCTCTTGTCAGGATTCAAAATTATGAGCCACACTGTTTGCCTGCTCATCAATGCATATTGAAGAAAAATAGGTCACACCATTCACTATTTGTGCTTCTTGATGATTGCATGGTAGGTACTATCTCAACCACTAGAATAACTCTTTGAATTGACACTTTTTGGTGCCACTTGGATCACTTCATCAGCTTCTACACTTGGCCATTTTACCTCCTCTATCTCCTTCGTCCCTTGGGCTATCTTTTGCTACTCCTTTGGCTCTTTGGCTAAGAATGCATCCACTTCTGACACGTGTCACAATCCACTACTTTGAAACTTAAGAGACACTTTAGAATGTGGACATTGACACATGGTAGCTTTTGTCAAGCTAATATGGGATGTGGTAGCATTCACTTAACTCAGAGGCTTTAAAAGTAATTTTTTGAGGTTTCTATAGACGGTGACACGTGGACACTTCCGCAAAACCTTTAGCTACCTTAGAAAACTTTTGGGACTCTTTTTGGTTCTCATAGATGCTGACACTTGGTAGCTTTCACTGCATCTAAAAACTCATTTGGGCTCACCACAGTCTTCCATTTGAATAACAAAGCAAAAGGAAAAACCCACAGGCATTGACACTTGGTAGCTTCTGCTACATTTTGAGAGAGGCTTATCATTGAATTTTGGAAGAACCCTGAAGCCTCAAATGCAGACCCTTGTTGCACTCCCCTAAGATAGGTGAGGACATGTGGCAACATCCACTTAATTTAGAGGGTCCTTCAGGAGTCAGGCAAAAGTTGACACGTGGCCGCTTCCACTTACTCTTGAGAGAAACTTAATGTTGAAGCTTACGAGAGACCCAAAGTCTCAAATGCAGACACTTGTTGTACTCTGCTAAGGTAGGCAAGGACATGTGGTGGCATCTGCTCACCTTTGAGGGTCTCTTGAGGGTCACGTGGAGAATTTTGAGATTTATGTGGAAGGCAATATGTGACCACTTCCATAGAGCCTTTAGCTACCTTAGAAAACTTTGGGACTCATTGATTCCTATAGATAGTGACACTTGGCATGCTTTGCATATTCTTTAGTAACTCATTCAGGCCCACCATAGTCTTTTTTGAAGCCAACAGGAAAAACTCGTGGATGTTTGACACTTGGTAGTTCCTACTACACTTCGAGAGAGGCTTATCTTTTAAAGCTTTAAAAGAAACCCAAAGCCTCAGATGCAGACACTTGTCGCACTCTGCTGAGATAGGTGAGGACACATGGTAGCATCCACTTACTTTTAGGGTCCTTTGGGAGTCACACAAAAGTTGACACATGGTTGCTTCCACTTATTCCTTCCCTTTGATGATTCTTCTACTGCAAAATTTAATGTTTGTCATTATTTAGCTTTGCCATTGAACTGTTTCTCCATTGAACCTCACTATTGAAATGAAGTGATGAACCAAAGCTTGATGAACTCGTGTAACTTGAAATTGACTGGCTTTGAATAGCAAGGGAAGAAGGGGACCGATTTTGCCCTGTAAGGCCAAAATGGTCAACAAATTGGTGACTCCCAGGGGAAGCATGCCTGCTTTGCTTAAGGACCAGTTGCCTTAAAATCCATTGGGCATGGAGTCATATTGTAACTTAAAGATCAGTAAGCTCTAATAAAACTAGAACCAATCATGAAGATTTACCTCAAAAAGGAAAAAGAAAAACACACCCAAAGCTAAGAAAACTACCAACATGTGCAGAAAGCACTTAGGGGAAATAAGAGAAAAGTAAGGGAAAATATATACATGATGGAGAAGGGGCTTAGTGGTAATGCTTAAGATGTATCCCATTAACTGGGATAGACAGTTCTTCACCATCCAAATTGGAGAGTTGGAATGCATTATGCTGCTTACACTGAGTGATTACGTATTGGCCACTCTACAGGGCATCAAATTTTGTATGCTTTCCAGGATTAGCTTGGTCTTCATCCCATTTCAAGATAATGTCTCCTATAGAGAAACCTTTTGATGAAGATTTCTTGTCAAAGTGTCTCTTCACTTGCTATTGGCAGTTAGTCATAGAAGCCATAGCTTGGTCCCTTACCTCTTGGAGTTCCATCAGCTCCCATAATCTCACTTCCATGCTATTTCCTTCTTCTAATTACAGCTGGTGAATGGGATCCAAGGCTAACAACTCAAGTGAAATGGGGAGCCTAGCTTCCCTTCCATAGATGAGTGTGTATGGCAAGTTGCTAATTGCCCTCTTTGGGGTGACCCTATCTGCCCACAAGGCTATTTTCAGCTTGGCATGCCAAGTCCTCTGATTTTCTTCCATGCTTCACTTGATGATCCTGATCAAGTTCTTATTTGTAGACTCAGCCAATCCATTCCCCTATGGGTAGTAATTAGATGAAGTGCTGAGATATATACCACATCTCAGGACCCATTTGCTTGTTTTGGTTCCCAAAAAAGCTAACACATTATCTGAGATTATGGTTGCTGAAACCCCAAACCTCGCCACTAGATCCTCATAAAAATCTAGGACCACACTTTTGTTTGCCTCCTTCAGAGCAACAGCCTCTACCCATCTTGTGAAATAATCCATGGCGGTCAGGACCCACTTGTGTCCAGCACTGGAGGGAGGATTAATCATCCCTATGAAGTCTAGGGCCCATTACATAAATGGCTGATCCACTTGAATAGGTTGTAAAGGCATGGTAGCCAACCATTACTTCCCATCAAAAAGCACACACTTTTAGCACTTTCTTACCCAGGCATGGGCATCCCTAAAAAGAGTAGGCTAGAAATAGCCAGCTCTCATTATTCTTGCTGCAATAGTCCTAGGAGAAAAATGACTGCCGACTGGTCCATCATGGAACTCAAACAACACCCTATCATCCTAACTTGAGTCCAAGCATCTCAAAAAGACTCTTGAGAGATCCTTCCTGAACAACATTCCATCAACTAGAGCATAAGGGAGACACTGGAGTCTAAAATACCTTCTCTTGGTCCTATCAAGTGAGTGCAGGCACTCACCAGTGAGAAAAAAGTGCCTCACATCTGATGTCCAATCCTTCATGATAGATGGTTCTTCTACTATAACTACATCAAGGATTAATAGATTATCCTCCTTTTGCTACCTAAAGTTTGCAGCGAGGTGTTCACATAGGCCTCTCCCTCTTACCAGTTTGGTGATCTTGATATCTACATCATATTCCATCACCTTAGTGATCCACCTTGCTCTCTTCTCATTTAGATCTCGATTGATCAAGAAATCCTTGATGCCAAGATGTGGAACCATGAGGTGGATCTGCTATTGGACAGCATGTGTCTGAATTTCTTCAGACTCCATATGACTGCCAAGACTTGCTTTTACACATACGTGTATCTGACTTCAAAACCTTCTAGGCCTTGGCTAAAAAATGCAATTAGCTACTCAAGGTTATCATCACTTGCTTGGGTAAGCATGGCAGATATTACCTCTTCATTGCCGAAGGTGTAGAGGTTGAAATCTTTGGTGAAGTCAAGGCTGATCAAAGTAGGAGCTTGGGCTATGGCTTGCTTGATTTCTTCAAAACTATATTTCCTCTATACTGTCCATGTGAACTCCTCACCCTTCCTCAGAATAGAGGTCAATGCCTTGACCACCTATGCAAAATTTGAGATAAATCTTTGTATGAAATTTATCTTACTGAAGAAGCTTTGCAGGCCTTTCTTGTGCTTGGGTAAGGATAACTCCAGGATGGAGCAAACTCTTTCTAGATCAATAGCTAGACCTTCCAAAGAAACAATGTGACCAAGGAGCTTTCCCTCGTGGATAATGAACACACATTTCTTAGAATTGAGAGAGATACAAAAATCTCTGCACCTCTCAAATATTTGCCTTAGGTGATTCATGTGTTGGCCCACTTCCTTGGAGAAAATTGTCGCATCATCAAGATATACCAGTATAGTCTTACTCATCAAGCCTTAAAAGGCCATGTCCATAGCTCATTGGAAAGTGGCACTAGCATTAGACAGTCTAAAAGGCATTTTATTGTAAGCAAACATTCCCCACTTGGTTGTGAAGGCTATTTTGTGCTGGTCACAGTCTTACACCAAAATCTGGTTATATCCTGAATACCCATCCAAGAGGGAGAAATGCTCGTTGCCTGCCACCATCTTAAGGATCTATTCCATGCTTGGGAGAGGATAATGATCTTTCAAAGAGACTCTATTGAGGTCTCTAAAATTGAATCACAGTCTGATCTCTCCATTCTTTTTCTAGATAGGAACAAGATTGGCCAGCTAAGAAGAGTGTTTGATTGGAAATATTATTTTAGACTCAATCAATTTGGTGAGCTCCTTGTGCATGAAAGGCTCAATCATTGGATTGACAGGCCACTACTTCTGCTTGACTGGTTTGGCACCTTCTTCTAGTTTAATGGTATGTTGGGCTAATCTCAAATCAAAACCCTTCAAATCACTATACTCCCAAGCAAAGATATCAACAAATTCTTGGCACAACAAGATGAAGGCCTACCTTTCCTGGTCTATGCACACTTTTCCAAGTGCAAGCAACTTGTCCTTGAGTATTTCCACGTTCTCATGGTGCTCCTCCTTTATTGAAATGCATATCTTATCACTTCTCAATTGGTCATCTCCATTTAAGATACTCTCTAGAGTGACCAGACCTTTAGGGAGCTTATTGTTCTTCAACTAAACAATTTGGCTGCCATATTGCTGTTGTAGCTTTGCCTAATTTTTTGTAGTAAATTCCAATTTTTCTTGTGGGAAAAGTGATATTTTCTAATCACTATTGAAAACATGCCAGTTGGTGATGTTGTCAGGTATAGAAGGCTGGATCACTACTTTCAAGTGATGTGAGTTATGGTCTCAGCCTATTTCCTTAGCAATATCAAACTGGGCACCGACTGCTACCAGCCTATCTGCTTGCTTGTTATGTTCTCTAGGGATGGAGATAATGTTGAAAGTGCAAAAATTTTCTACTAAGTCCCATACCCTATGTTTGTAGGACTTCAGTAGAGAGTTTTTCATCAAATTTTGGCCCCTTACCTGGTTGACAATCAACTCACTGTCACCAAACACTTGCAGCTCTTTGATCCCTCCTTTCCTCACTCACTCCAAGCCATGGATGAGGGATTCATATTCTAAAAAATTGCATGTGTAGGAAAATTGGAATTGAAAGGCTAAAAAATACCTCTCTTTTAAAGGAGAGATTAGCACCACTCCACCACCAGCTCCCAACTTACTCCTTGAACCATCAAAGAACAACTGCCATAGACCTGAGCCTTCTTAGCTAGCTTTCATCAGATTTGGTAAAAAAGTACCCTCTTCATGCATGTAATAAACTCTAAGTCCTACCTCTTCTATGAATTTTTAAGGATCATGCTCAAAGTTGTCACTTCCCCACTCATCTAAGAGTAGGTCTGCAACTCCTTTAAGGGCAAAGGATGAAGATTGGTCTACTTGGAACTCCTCCTAGTCAATGATGGCATAACTGATATTTGTTGCCTTTAGTGAGTAAGGTTCTAGATGATCTTTATGGAGTGGCTCAAATTCAATCTTGAATTTAATCCCATACTTGGTTCTAGAAACTAGATAAGACCAATTTGCTGTTAAGTAGCCGCTTATCTTGGCTATAAAATCCCTGGATAAGCAGATGGCAAAGTAGGGAGGGACATCTGCCACTACCACATCATGAAGAACTAAGAAAGTTGAGCAAGCATGTAGTGTCAATCTCAAACCTCTTACCACCCCAACTATCTTTGCTGGGGTTCCATCCAGCTGCAGAACTCCCTTGGTCATTTCTTCATATTTCAAGCCCAATTTGTCGGCTATGCATTTAGGCATCACCGAGGTGCTTACTCAGCTATCAATGATGCAATTGTGCACCAAGAAATCTCTTATGACTAGGGACACATAAAAAGGAGGGATCTTCTCTTCCTTTTTGGTCTGACCTGAGGTGGAGGGCTGTACATTCATCATCAAAATGTTATCAGCCTTTGCTAGGATAGCTTGTTCATCTAATTCATGTAATTCCTTTTACAACATGTCTTTTTACCCTGGTATTGATAATGAATCCCATAAGGAGATGTTCATGTGCAACTTCTTCATCTGGTCAACCATGTTGACTTGAGGGTTGCCTTCCTTCAAAATTTCTTTGGAGTTATGTACAGCTTGAGGGGCAAGCCGAGGAGCTAGAGGTATAACCGATGGTCTGGAACTTGGGAATTTTTGATTTGCATGTGATGAAGAAGGTGTTGTTAATGCCTGGGTAGAAGCCTATGTTTCTTCCATTTCCCTTCTTTTAAATCTTGTGTTGGCTACAACACAATTAGCCTGATTGTCTATAGTGCCCACATAATTTATTGAATAGAATTCTCCTTCTAGATAATTCATAAGGGTAGAATTAGGCTGAGCCTGACTGCTACTCGTGCTGGGTTATATTGGAGCCTCAAATACTTGGGAATGAGTAGCCACCTAATTTTATTACACATTTGGGTAATAACCTATCATTTCATTTGTATAAACAACTTACTCCTGACCATATCCCATGGTTGAACAACTTGGCTGTTCTTGCACTAGATTGTTTTAAATGGGTACCATGACCTTAGATGATGAAGGAACACCTGGGTTGTAGCCTTGAAATGGTCTAGTCTGAGTAAGCTAACCCTATCCTTGATTGTAATTTTGGAAAGGGGGTCTAGGAGCTTGGCCATACTGCTGGTATCCTTGGTTTGTTCTGTTGCTTTGAGCTTACTACCTTTTAAGAGCTACAAGTTTGTTTGACATACTTTACAACAGACTCTTAACTTCATGAAACTTATTGGATGGAACAACAACTGGTTTCTCTATGCTGGGTAGAGGAGCTAATGTGGGAGTAACAGTTTGAATTAGAGGTAGCATTTTGGGGAAAAGTGGCATATGGGGTCTAGGGGCTATTTTCCCAGCCTGCACTAAGTGATTTTTAGCTACTATAGCTATATCATAGGTAGCAGGTAGCACATGTCCTCCCATGGATTGTATCATAACAACAATATCACTGTTTAATGCTCTTAAATAATATAGGAAAGCATAGCTAGTAGTCGGTCTTACCAGAATGGGGATTCTATCCCATGTCTTCTAAAACTGAGTGTTGAAATCCTACATGTATTCATGTGGGGCTCTTTTCATGGTAGTCAGCTGCTCAGCAAGCAAGAGGTGGTCGCTCTTTTCCCCAAAATGGTCTGTCAAGTGAGTACCCAATTCATTCCAAGAATGGATTGAATTTATAGCCAAAGTCCCATACCAGTCAAGAGATTTGCCCTTGAGAGACAATGCCAATAATCTGATTGTGATATTTCCTTAGTGATATTGTGAATATTGCAAAGGTTAGCAATATTTTTGATGTGCTTGATGACTATAATGGGCCCCTCTCCATCAAAAGAAGGCACATTTTTGAGGGTTGCTCCTAGGATTAGGTCATAACGTGGGAGATTCAAGGGACTCTAACCATGAAAAGTGACAAAGGGTAATGCCATAGCTGGGACGGGATGTAACTATGGCCCTGTTGCGTATGCATTCCTTAAAATAGGTCTAGGAAGGTGGTTCACTAAATAAAAATGGGTCCTTTTGAACCTTAGTCTTTTTTCTGAGTTCAAAGGCAATTCAACAAATTTGAAAGGGACACCCTTAGAAGCAAACCATGTGGTGACTTTAGGCATAAGAAGTCAGACTGGTCTTTGATTAGGAAATGAAGTTCTTACCAGTGGAGTTGCCAAATGCTGAAAATAGTTGATTTTCTATAATAGGACCAACATCAATCTTGAAACCTTATTGAGTGTAAAAGACTGGGTCCCACTAGGCATGCCAAAAATTGTTGACGCAGTAGACTGCACCCGAGGTAGGAGGCTGAGCTCCTGCCTTCCACACGTCAAAATGGAAACTCCCCTCTCACCTATGGGACTAGAAAAGCTAGAGGGGAGAGTCTTTAGGTAAGGGCTAGCTCCCTTTGATGCATTTGAGTTGTATCAATAAGTGCTAATACAGATATATAGATATATAATAAAAAGGGGGGGTGAAAAGAGGGAAGGATTACAAGAAACAAATCTACTCTAAAAAGAGGTGATGCACCAAATGATTCGACCTTCTCACACTCACACTTGAAGTCAAACAAACACATACGTACACTTCAAACTTGTAAAAGGACCAGGCTACATGAAGTTTAACAAGGAGGCTTTAATGGAACACATAGAAAATAAAGACTCACCAAAGGCACTGTAGAAAGGCACACTGTATAGTAGTTTCTTCTATCTCTGCACTTCCAAATACAACTTTCCTTGTCTCTTACAAAAATGGCACCTTATAGAGACACCAGGTGCATTGGTGTTAAACTTGTGGAAGCATTAAGAAGTAATGACTAAACACAGACTGACACTCAGACACACACAAAGGTATTTAACTAGAATAGAGTTAAAAAATGCATTTATTGATTTTAGGTGAAAATTTTGCCAGGACTTTGCCTTACAAATGTGGAAGCCCTCTCATCCTTTTCAAATGACAAGTCTACCATATATAGAGGAAGAAAGGAGGCCTTTTGGCACCCTTTTTACAAGTGACCCATGTGCTTCCTTAGCATTGGGATGAGGAAGCTGCCTGAAGATAATGTTGTCTCAGCTCCTGTCAGGATTCAAAATTATGAGCCACACCATTTGCTTGCTCATCAATGCATACTGAAGAAAAATAAGTCACACTGTCACTGTTTATGCCTCTTGATGATCGCATGGTAAGTACTATATCAACCACTGGAATAAATCTTTGAATTAACACTTTCCTACACCACTTGGATCACTTCATCTACTTCTGTGCTTGGCCATTTTTCCTCCTCTATCTCCTTCATCCCTTGGGATATCTTTTGCTACTCCTTTGGCTCTTTGGCTAAGAATGCATCCTCTTTTGACATGTGTTGCAATCTGTTACTTTGAAACTTAGGAGACACTTTGGAATGCAGACATTGACACATGGTAGCCTTGACCGAGCTGATAATGGGATGTGGCAGCATCCGCTTAACTCAGAGGCTTTGAAAGTAATTTTTTGAGGTTTCTATGAATGGTGACATGTGGACGTTTCCACAGAACCTTTAGCTACCTTAGAAAACTTTTGGGACCCTTTTTGGTTCTCATAGACACTGACACTTGGTAGCTTCCGCTGCATCTAGCAACTCATTTGGGCCCACCACAGTCTTCCCTTTAAATAATGAAGCAAAAGGAGAAACCCACAGGCATTGACACTTGGTAGATTCCACTAAATTTTGAGAGAGGCTTATCTTTGAAGTTTAGAAGAAACTTGAAGCCTCAGATGCAGACACTTATTGCACTCCACTGAGATGAGCAAGGACACATGGCATCATCTGCTTAACTTAGAGGGTCCTTCAAGAGTCAGGTAGAATTTGACATGTGGCCGCTTCTGCTTACTCTTGAGATAAACTTACCATTGAAGCTTACAAAAGACCTGAGGTCTCAGATGTAGACACTTGTCACACTCAGTTGAGGTAGGCAAGGACACGTGGTGGCATCTGCTCACCTTTGAGGGTCCCTTGAGGGTCACACAGAGCATTTTGAGATTTATTTGGAAGGCAACAGGTGACCACTTCCATAGATCCTTTAGCTACCTTAGAAAACTTTGGGACTCATTTGATTCTTGTAGATAACGACACTTGGCATGCTCCGCGTAGTCTTTAGTAAGTCATTTAGGCCCACCACAGTCTTCTTTGAAGCCAACAGGAAAAACTTGTGGATGTTTGACACTTGGCATCTCTCGCTGCACTTTGAGAGAGGCTTATCTTTTAAAGCTTTAAAAGAAACTCAAAGCCTCAAATGTAAACACTTGTCTCACTCTGCTGAGATGGGCGAGGACACATGGTAGCATTTGCTTACTTTTAGGGTCCTTTAGGAGTCATGCGGAAGTTGACACATGGTCGCTTCCACTTATTCCTTCCCTTTGATGATTCCTCTGCTACAAAATTTGATGTTTGTGTGCCTATCATTATTTAGCTTTTCCATTGAATTATTTCTCTGTTGAACCTCACCTTTGAACTTGCTGTTGAACTGAAGCGATGAACTGAAGCTCGATGAACTTGTGCAACCTGAAATTGACTGGCTTCAAATAACAAGGGAAGAAGGGGAATGATTTTGCCCTACAGGGCCAAAATGGTCAACAGTAGTATCATTGAGGTATCTTGCCTCTACACATAGAGAACATTTTCAAAGAGCTTCTACTACTAGATGGGTCCCTAATATCCCCATAGTTGCATCCACTTCTTAAAGTTATAGGGGGACCCCATAGTTGGTTTCCTCTACAGATATTTTAAAGCACTTACAACATATACAAATTTTAGAGTCATATTCTTATCCCTTCCATCATACTTCATGATCATGCATGATCCCTCTCCTTGGTATATGACACCATGATAGGGAGTCTCTTATGAGACTCATCGAGTAGTATCATTTCTTCCTAATTTCTTGTACATAGTTTCTTTTCACTTTCTTATACATAATTTACTTATGATTAGTTGTACATAGATTATTTGAAAATACCAAAAACAATATAATATTTTAAAATACCAAAAACAATATAACATGTCAAAATACAAAACAAAAAAAAACTCAAAACACCAAAAACTTTTCATTTGTATGCATTATCCATGATTTACATTTATACTACCATGCTAGACTTACATTTTGCTATTATATGCTATTGTTTATCAATTTATCTACATTACCATGCTTCAATTGATCTTCTTTGAGTGTGTGTAGCGATACCCATATCCTTGATCACTTCACTCTACCCATTGAGGGGGCATCTTACTTTTACATTCAAGACATACATTGGTATATCTAACCATTAGGAGCATCTTCTACATGACTACACCATCTAGGTTATGTCATTCCTACACCACACACTCTAGATATCATGTTGATGTACATTACTTACTAGATTACATAGATTATTCTATTGACACTCACTAGTATATAGTAATTTTGTATTTCTAAGCATCTACCTAATCTTGTACTACATGTTTTACATACTTTCATTTCTTACTTTGATTAGTTAGATACGATATTATTTCTAGCATTTACATGCCTTCTTTTCTTGATTTGAGTAGCTAGATGTGATTGCATTGCTTAGTTCCTATTTTGTTACTTATGTGTGCCTTAGGAAAATTAATGTCCTTTGTTTATATTCTTGTATGTGCTTATGGCCCTCGTGCCAATCTTGATTATTTACAATTATATGTGTATGTGGTCATTTGAACATGCCTTGTATGCTTGCTTTTATAGTCTGATTGACATGTGCCCATGTCCCTTATTTGCTTAGCCCCTTGGCCTC
The DNA here is from genome assembly GCA_037957365.1 of Torreya grandis. NCBI lineage: Eukaryota > Viridiplantae > Streptophyta > Pinopsida > Cupressales > Taxaceae > Torreya > Torreya grandis. The sequence continues at coordinate 50,622 of JARHVA010002390.1, read as the reverse complement.
TTTTGTATGCTTCTTTATTATTGCCTTGCATGCTTGTTTACTTATCAGATTATTTGCAATGCCATGGTCCAAATCATGCATTATCTTGCCTTCTTGGATGTAATGATGGACATCATACTCCATCCCTCCTTGAAAACTAACCATATTTCTAATTTTAGTTTAGTAAACTGCACATGCTATTGTATTGTTACATTTATACATACCCTGTTATTCTAACAATCTCTAATATAAACTATGTTATATCTTGAGACATATTTTTTATTATCATTGCTATATCATGTATTTTGTAGCATAACATAATTATAGGGCTCTTTATTTTAAGTGAAATCATTATAGGGTCTTCATTCCTACCCTCAAAAGAAGGGGTAACAAAGAGGGGTTTTGTCACAGAGATCAGAGCCCTCTATTGATCAAAAAATCAATTTTCAAAACACTCAGAATAATAATCAAAATTCAAAACATACTAGAAAAATAGGGATGACCACAGAACAGTCAGCATAAATAGTAAAAGACAAGAGAACCCCATTTGGACTATAGTTCCCTATATCAAAGTGTCCACTTTTTAATGTTCCTATCCAAACAACCAAAAACCCAAAATTTTTAAAAACTAATAGAAAAATAAGGGCAATTACAATTTTATCAGCTATAGTTCAGTTCAAATTAGGTAGTTTTAGTACAATTTTACTTAGATTATCTAGATATAGGAGGCATCATGCATGAAATGATGGATCTTAATTCTAGTTTTAGATTGGGCAATTGGTACAACTTCTAGATCAAAATCTATGTTATAGACACCCGTTATTGGGGGCATATGCATGTCACATTTGCTTTCTTTTATTTCTAGTTCATTAAATTACCTAGGTATTATTAGTAGTTGCATGCCTTATTCCATCTGTAGGTGGTTGACATCATTTTGGAGTGGCTTTAATATAAGCTTAGTTCTCAGTTTTGGAGTGGATTTCATAAGCCTAATCTATACCTTTCAGAGTGGCCAAGATTGGCCTAGTTCTCAATACACATTCAACTATCTAGGCCACATTGTAAGATTACAAATAATTCAAGGGATTCATGGGCCATCTCATATGACATGTTCATATCAATATCAATTCATAGTTCACACTTAGTGGGAAATGATGGAGCCAAAAGACTAGTTAGCCTTTGTATTCTTGAGTCACCTAATTAGACGAATTAGACACATAGTCTAAACATTTATTAACACACACATGATCACATAAATTCACTACATAGTGGGTGATGATGGAGCCAAAGGGACAAAAATTTTATTCTTAAGCCATTCTTGAGGTATTGAGCACTCAGATCTATTCATGATATTACTCTTGGTACAACACATACCCAACATCACTCACCATCACTCAAAATTGCAACATGTTTTATATTAGTTCACATATTCAATGAGGTGTATTCATTCCTTTCTCTTCCTCTCTCTTTTACCTAGACTTTGTATGTTATTATTTTATACATATCATGTCTAGTAAGAACTAATCTACTCCTTGTTTTCTCTTATAATTTTATACTTCACATTATGCTCTCTCTATGCACACTCAACATCACACATCTTCATGGGCTTCACCCTTGCAGGTAAGTTTAGGTATGCTTTCTATTTTTGCTTTATCATAGTATTTCACTTTATTGCATCACTAGAATAAAGGGGGGGGGAAATGTAGTCATATAAAATGTCTAAATTGGTAGTTTGAGTGTGGCTTATGACACCCCATCTATAGGTCTTTTTTACATGATCTTTGAACCCTTCTAAATACCTTTTTACTCATTACCAATAATCTAAAAACTTATGAATGATCATTCCACCTTAAGCAGGCAGTATTCCCCATGTCAATCTTATTCCCCTAGGTCCCAACCCTATAAGACATAAGCACCCCATTTAGACTATAACACCCCATAAAGAAGTGTTTCATTTTGAGTAGTCCTATCCATTTGCACTTTGAGCCCCAATGATCATTTTCATCTGGTCCTTATCCTTAATTAAGTTAGCCTAGCATGAATGCATCTGACCTGTGATCAATTATTCCCTTTAAAATTCCACTCAAAGATCATTTACAAAGGGGGTGACAAACTTACAAAGCAAGCAAGAATAAAAAAAATAACTAAGACAAACTTCCCTATTCTTTGCAAACATTCACCCAACACAGCTACAAACATACTCAAATATTCATACCAGTCCATAGTCACATCAAACACTAATTTGGCATTTGTATCCACATCACACTATTGCATAAAGCACACCAAGTGGGAGAACTACATATGAATAAATCCCTCTTTGGAGTATTAGTATATAGGCAATGTGCCCACACAAGGGGTGTGGATTCTATGTTTAATACATCTTACACACTAACCCCCCCTCTTTCTCAAGTGACTCAAATATCATTTTATCAAGTATGATGGAGGGTTAGGGTTTTAAGAGAAAATTAGCTCCAAAATGAGTTTTGTCAACAACCAATGCTCATATTTTCATAGTCATGATGAAACAGGCACATCATAACTACCCAAAAAAATTTAGGTCTCTATGATCAATTTAGACAAGAGTGGAACAAATAGATAATAACACTAGACACCAAAGTGTTCACTCTTTGATGCTCTTATCCTTTCACCAAACAAAATCTAGATTTAGGTTTATGACACATTCCTAGTCTTGCACAACCATTTTCAACATCTATACTAGTTGTCTCAATATATTTTTCATCTAAGTTATATTTATTCTTATTTATTTCTATTCTTAGAAAGGTGAAAAAGACAAACAATTGCATAAATTAGGACTATATTTATCACTATATTCTATATTAATTTATTAATCTAGACCCTTAACTAAAATAAGAATAAAACTCCATTATTCCTAAATAAATTAAATCATATAGACAAAAAGTAATCCCCTCATGTATAACATTTTCACGACCATAAATGAAAATCATTTCTAGAGTTTAAGGATCACAACATGGAGATGAATCCCATCACCTTTGTATTACACACACAGATAATGAAATGAAATCTCCACGACTTGTGCTAATAATAAAAATATTTGATTGAAGCATAAATAATGTTTACATTTATATTAAATTACAAATTTGGTAGCATAACCCTAGGTTATTAAGATATGGAGAGAGAAATTACACTAAAATAAATAAAAATTGATTGATCCACAATGTGTTCTTAGGAGGAAAAATGAACCAACCTCTATAATGGTAACAAACTGACCATATAGAAAATTCAACTCCAAGAGGAAGATGATTTTCCATCAAAAACATAATTTAGGGCCATTAATGCAGTAACCTACTCTTATTTTCTTCAAATGTTGAGTCCCACTTCATTATTTCCTATAAAAAGACCAAAAACACAATAAAATTGACAATTAAAAACACAAATATTAAAACATGACACTAAAACATGAATAACTTTTAAATGGAAAAACATTCCCAAAAGTTGAAATACCAAAATGTTAGGGCCAAAATGAGCTTTATGGTAATGCATATGGTTTAAAAAACTAACACTCAAGAAAAACATTAAGTACAAAAAAATGGAGAAAAAGGCCTCCCAAACCTAATTGGGATTTTGGGAGGCATAGAGATGTTTAAAATTTGTAATTTTGAAAAAATTATGTTTTAGTGATAATATAGATTTAAACTCCTAATTAGAAAAGGGATTCATGCTTTGAAATTTATAATACCTAATCGGGGGATCAAATCTTGATTAATCCTATGTTTGAACATTTTAACTGAGTGGGGGTCCCAAAGACCTAATTAGGCTTGGGACCATGGAATAGGTCTATCAGGATTTTGTCCTAGCACGCTCGCATTGTGGTTTGATTTCATAGATCATGCATAACATAGTGAAATAAATATTTGGGGCTTGTAGACCCAATTTAGGTCTACAACCTAATTAAAAGAGGCTCACCAAGGGGGACAATCCCCTGCTTAGTCAGGTATTTTCCTTTGATAAACATTGCATTCACATTGATTAAAAATGGAGGAGGTCGAATACCTAGTCAAGGTTTTCATTTTAATTAACACAAATATGTTACTAAAAACCAAATATAGACCTAGTTAGGACTTAATTATCAACTAACAAAGTGAAGGATAGACCTTATCCTCATGACCTAATCAAATATTTTTATTTGATTACAATTACAAGACCCCAACTTGACCACCCCATACCTAATTAAAAAATAAGACTTCAATTACAACTAAAGCATGTTGATTTTGACCCTAAATACCTAATTATGGGGATGAAATATTGATTAGATATGGAAAATTATAATTTTAAAAATAAACTACAATGGACATAACCAAGGAAGATAAAATTTCTTGAAAATTTCACAACATAATAAGTATGTTAAATACTCACTTTCAAACCAAGTGCAAAATATGAAAATTTCTCACATAAGCTTGGTCATATTAATGGGATAGGTTTAAAAGGTATACTTTACATGTAAAAACAAATGAGCATCTAGAGTGGCTCAAGATAACTAAGTCAATAATATTTTCAAATTCAAACTAGGAGGTCAAAACTTTGCTTTCACACTAAGTGTTTTATATGAATTTTTATCGCAAAGACATGGTCTCTCTAATATATGTGACTATAGGACCAAATTCATTACACAAATAGATATTTGACACTAAGGAAACTTGAGAATTATAATATAAAATAACCCAAGAGTGAAATCAAGAGCATAACAAAATTAAAAAAAAGGGGTTCCTTGATTCTAGAGGAATTAGGGTGTGTTGTGAAAGAAATAAAAAAATGGAGACTCTGCTATAAAACACTCCCAAATATTTTAAAACTAGATAAATGTGTCTACAAACCCATAATATCTGGCATAGATAGGGAAATAGAACATGAACATATCTGAGAGAGTAAAAAAGGGAATGGCTACATGACAAAATTCAATATTATCATTGACCTAATGTGTACAAATGAGTTAATTACCACTTCGTGGAACCTATAAGGATGAGATACTATGGCTCCAACCATCAAGTTAGTGAATCATAAATTGAGAATTATTACATATACAATAATCTAATATTTACTTGGTGTCCATATCCTTGATAGATAAGTCTATGATCCCATTCAAGGCCTTGTTCTACTATCATTCGGGCATCCATAGCCCTGATATAATGTTTTCTAAATCACCTAAGAATTAAGTTTTTCAAAAATTGATTTTTATTTATTTATATTTTCTCTATATTTATTTATTTTTATTGTATTAATTTTATATTGGGGGATCACCATAGAAAAATAATAGTATAACTATCTATTTTTCAGCCTAGATCTTAACCATAATAGGTTCATCCAAACAAACCCAAAAATCATTAAAATGTGATTTTTTGCAAGGTTTCAAGAGAATATCTTTAGAGGTTGAATAATTGACTGAAACTCACCTAAACATGAACAAATTTATAACACACATGATAAAATAAGCTTTAAAAATTGATTCAAAAATAGAATCTAAAGTCACAAACTACTTAGAGTACTTATGCACCATAATGCTACTCATGCTATCTATGTACGAAGCATTATTCCTCATTATTCGATTAATAAGGAACCTATAGATAAAAATAAATATGAAATACCAAAAAATAAACAAATAATGAGGTTGGACCAATAATGAATAGTAACAAAAATAACAAACAAAAGAAGGAAAAACAATTAAGGAAAAAAAATTAGGAAAGTGAAAAGTTATTTACATGAGCTTGCCAGACCAATTCAAGCCTATAAATAGGATTTTGAGGAATAAACCATGGATATGCCATGTGAAATACCCACTATTTAGACACTTGAGATGGAATTCATTCACATTCATTATTTTGAGAAGTCTAGAAGAGATCCTCCAAGAGAGACATTCATATTTATGATGATGCTTCCCTTTTTATTCATGCACACTATCCCAAATGGTCTTATCTATGATGTTCTCATGAAAATTAAGAAAATTTATCTTTTTATTAAATTTAATAATGTACTGAAAATTAATTTGTAAAAATAAATTATAATAAGGTTTTTAAAATATCTATGCCCACACAGTGAATTATGGTGAGGGATAAGGGTGGGTATTAACACATACTAGAGAGATTAGAGCCTCCAACCTTAAAAATATATGGTCTTCATGGTAGCCAGTTAGTTATTCAATTATTGGTTTCTCTCTTCCTATTATGAATTTTGTGGTAACATCCTTATTTTAGTTTTCATCATCTAAAAGGAAAAAGCTCTATTCTTCCCATGCTAATGACCTTCTGGTTTTATCATTTGTGACTGAAGTATGTAGATAGTTAAACTAGATCAAGGTAATTTTAGCTCTAAATATCACAAGTCTCATTTCCTAACTTGATCCACCATTTTAATAGTTATTCATCTCTAATTTGATTTCATCTACTACTAAGAGGAATACTAGACTACTATAATCATACTTAATAGGTTACTCCAAATGATCTAAATTTTCAAGTGTAGGAGTAAAAACCTAATTTTCATCCTTTTTTCACTTATCATTTGAGATGTACAAATTTTTCCCTTCAATGGTGAGAACCCTCATAACTGCATCATTCATTTTTATGCCAATTGGATGAAAGTTTAGACTACTTGAGAGCAAGAGATATTCAATTTTTAACTTGTTTAATCCTTCTTTTTCATAAGAACATCCAATTTAAACTTTGTTTTATTCTATTTCATCTATATCTAATGATGATACATGAGTTAAACTATGGAAACAAAGTTTTTGATATTCCTAAATTAGGTTTATAACTATAGCAATAATAGTGTATGATAAATTTATTTCAAATGAATAAAATGCATCTTACACATTTAGTAATCCAATTCTTCTACTTCATCTTTAGGATGATTATAGGAGGTTTCTGGTTCATCTTCTTGTGTTGGAAACTCCTTGCTACTATAAATTTCATCCATAAACTCACCTAAAATAACTACTACTATTTTATCATCAAACTCATCCTCATCACCACTCTCTTGGATTGGTTCTCACCCACTTAATGAAACATTCTCAGTCAATAATATTGCTTTAACACTTGTCTCATTTCCACATCTGTAGAACCTAAATTATGTACTTTGGAATGTTTTTTCATAGGTGAACCTACATATTTATTCTTGATAATCTCTCGTAACAAATGACACTTGATTAGCAACAACACCAAAAGACACTTGATTACTTAAAAAACTAAAACAACCTACTAATTAAATGTTGAATTATCATATATTCATTCATTAAGTGTATTATTAGGGTTATAATTTGTTACAAATGTGTTTGGTTGGTTGTATGCTTGAGGAAATTCTAGATTATGAGGCACAAATTGATCTATGAGATGACTTGTAGGTAAGTAAATCAAAGGATTTTATGTGTAAACACCTAGTTATCCTAATAAATAAAATGGATCAACATGATAATCATGTAGAATTTATTTTTTCTCAATAATGAAATCTTATTGGTATGTCAATTCCAAGGATTTTGAGAGTGGATGAAGTCCCCTAGATAAACATAACAATCAAGGGATTCAAAATTTAATATATATCTCAATAACAACTACTTATATTTATAGAAATGGGTCTTTCAACCTCATGTATAACTAATGGAAGTGAATGTTGAACATGCTCATGGGTTCATTAGGTTCCTTATGACTATATAAAATTGATAATACAAGGTAATAGGTTTAGTGGGCATACTAAAATGGTTAACAAATGCATTTTTAAAAGTAGTTCATGAGGTGATTTATCCATCTGGTAGGTTAAGGTACCAGTTGTAAGTAACATCATCCAAGGAGTAAGGAAATGTATGGTGGGAAACATCTTCATGTTGGATTTGAGAATGGGTGACATCATCCTTTAATTCTTAAATGCACTCTCTGGTAGTTTAAATCCCACCATGTGTGTATTTAGGACAAAATTTATCAAGATTCTTAGGCAAGTCATGATTTGGCCCTACAATGTTCATAGGGAAATCACCTCCACCAAGCTAGGAAAAATCCATTGGTGGGTTTAAGAGTTTAATTTTTTAGTCTTAGTACCTAGATTGTTATTTTAGGAAATGCCTCTAAAATTCAAATTTTAATTTTTTTATTAAATTATAGTTCAGGCCCTCCTAATGTCAATTTATTGATGTGTGTTTCAAGCATAAACTAGGGTGGGGAAATCATAAAGGATGAGATAAAAGACCAAAACAAGTGATAATTTTTAGAAGATCCCACTTAGGCCTTCCTTCCAGTGCCAAAATTTTGATGTTCATTTTAAGCATGAAATAAGGTGGGAAAAGCATAGAGGATAGGCCAAAAGACCAAAATGAATGATATATGGAAATATTTCACTCAATCCCTCGTTCAAGTTCCAAAATGTTGAATTGTGTTTTAAGAATGCAATAAGATGGGAAAAGTTTAAAGGATGGGCCAAAAGACTAATATGAGTGATAGATGAAAATATTCTACTCAAGCCCTCCTCCTAGCACCAATCTATTGATGGTCCATTCACTACACCAACTCAATGGGATGGTCACCCTTTAACCTCTTCTAAAAGGACACTTGTAGGGTCTCCCCAAGGTCTATTATTGTAAGGTCACAATGTACTAGATGACCTAGTTGGTCTACATGAAATTATTCTAATTTACAGGGCATATTAGTTTCAAATATTTTAAACTTGAATTTAACATTGTTATAGTATTATAACATTGTTTACAAGGAATTACTAGCATTATTTGTTTCATTCATGTAGGTTTAATGTAATTTTTAGGGAACAACCACACGTTTTCATTTAGGTTTGATGAAGTAGGGAAATCAACATTTAACAATGTTTTTTTTTGTTAACTTATTTAAATTATTCTTACTTATTAACTATAATTGCTTAGTGGATAAACTATTGTGTTATTTTCTATATGTTATCAAAGTAGTATGACACACACAATTATATAGAGAATTAGGTAATTTATTCAACTAAACTATTTTCCACCACAAGGATTCCCTAAGAAATAGAATTCAAACACAATAGGATGAGTTTATGATCTAAGGTAGTTTTAGTTGTTGTTTATTCAAGTAAGAAGGATAAGCCCCAATAATAAGGTACCAAGATTAGATGGTCAAGTATAATTATAATTTATTGATTTTAAGGATCGTGAATAATTATTTATGTATAACCTAATCAACACACTCAAGGTAAATGAAGAGGGCCAAAATAATAATCACTTAACACAAGGTTACCACTTTTTAAGGATCACCAAAGAACAATATCATCTAATACTATACAAATCTACTCTCAAGACATACACGATAAGGAAAACAACCAAATTTAAGGTGAAAAGGTTGAAAACAACCACACAATGATCAAATTCAAAATTAAATTAATACAATACATATATAGTTAACCCAAACATAATGTATGATCCCGACATGAAGGAAGACGATAAGTACCCCTAACCTAGCCTAAGAGGCTAGACCTGATACCCCACCACAACTTGGGTAGCCTACATATCCACTCTTTGAAATCAAAGTTTGATGTAGTTATCCTTACACTTGTGATGGCCTCTTCTACAAGGCATCATCACTAAAATAGGGTTAGCACTCTAAGATAAAAAGGGAATTAATACACCACTCAAGTGAGCTTCTAATATTTCATAATCTACTCAAAAGAAATAACACATACAAAGGTCATTAATCACAACTACACCATTAAAATTATGTGAGTCCTTACACAAGCACTCCCACACATTGACATAACAAGAGTAATGTGCTATAAGGAACCTATATTCTCTTATTTCATATAGGTAAATGTCTCAACAATATCTTACTTACATTTCTCAAAGAAGCTAAGTATCTTAAGTGAGTTTCTAATGGTGTCCAAGGTTAATACAAGAGATGACAAACTCAAAACCTAATAATTAGTAAGGATCATTATCCCATAACAACTATTTAAATAAGAAAACCACATGACTGAAACTAACAAGATGCTCAATCTAAAATATAGAGATGGGTGTTCTAGGGTTAAATGGGTAAGAGATATCCCAGGGCACAAGGATGGTAGACTATCTCTAAAGCATGCCAATTATTTATGAAACTTTGATAAAAACATATACTGAATTTATTATGTTGAGATGCTAAAGATAGAAAGTACAACTATGATAGATATTTTAATAATAATAAAAACAAGATATGTATGTAGTTTTGATGCTAATATAGATCTAGATCTAGAATAGTTATAAAGTAGAATGGATCTAAATTCTGGAATAGTTACCTAATTCTATAAATTATGTCTTTGTATCCTTAGACACTTGCATCAACCTGATATGGTTATGTTGACACTACTATTTGTCTTGGATACAAGTGTCCAATATAGAATACCTACTAAAACTAGATAAAACCACCTGGATGCTTATAGGTTCTATGTCACATTCACTCTAGTGCATTCAAATTTGGGTCATGGACCATAACTCCTTGTTAAATAACAAAACCCTAGTTCTTCATCTTCATATTAGTTATGGAAAAAATGGGTTGGTGGGAACATGATGTCAAGCTACCCTAAAGTCCCCTCAGTTAATAAATGCTACATACATAGCCAACACTATGAATAGGGATTAAGAAGGATGTAGTTCTTCCCTATGTGTTAAATTGTGTGTTGATCATGCAATGTTTGATAAACAAGTCCAATAGTGACCTAGATTGTAACTTGGAAAATATATCTCTTGGGATACTCTTTTAGTACTTCAAAAATATAGATGTGTAGTCCCTATGATTGATATGGAAATTAGATAAAATAAGAAAGCTTTTCTCACTTGAGTGTTTGATAGAATGATTTTGGTAAGTTTCCTTGTGAGTTTCTAGGTTACAAATGAATGAGGGTTGATATTGTATTTATACCAATCCATTCAAAGAATATCTCACATCAAATCACTTAGGTTGAATTCTAAGATATGTTTCATTTTATCATTAGATGAATTTATGGAATTAGACACTTGTATCGATGTAGGTGTCTAACTGGGATGCAAGTGTTCAGGTAGTTGGAAAATAGGTGCAAGTCTAGAACTTGGAGAGATGGAAGATAAGAATTTTTAAAACATTATAGGTAAGGTATAAGGCCTAGGTCATTAGAATGAAATAATTCAGACTAAAAGATAAAAAAATTAGGCACAAAGATAATGTATGTGATACTTTTGGTAACGGTAAAGGTTTAGAAGATGAAGGTACATCCATGATATGTATTTTCCAAGTGCACAATACTAAGGTGCTATGTAATTTAGAAATAGTGTCTACATTCCCCCCATTTAATCTAGTAATTAAATTTCTAGTTTAAAGGAGAATAAATGTATACTTGGGTGTGTATAACACACCTTGCCTTTACTTGAGTCCAACTTGAGTGTTTTACTAATGATTGAATTACAACTAAGATCATGTTATAGTATATAATCTAAAATTGAAAAAAAAAATGATTGAAATTGAAAGAGAGTAAGGTTTAGGAGTACACATGTATTGGTGCAACTATCTTGCCTTATGTAAATTTGATTTGAAAGATATATCATTATGAATCACTAAAACTAAGATTAGGACAAATATAAATATAGAAAGTGAATATATCTAAAGATGTAGAGAGATATTGGAGGGCACATTCCCCCAACCTTAGAGAAAATGTGAGTTTCCATGTAATAGTTAATATTATCTTAACATGCAACCCAATCATACATATAACCTAGTGAGCATGAGTGAACCAATTCAACTCACACTATAAAACTAATGAGGTTGGATTATTAAATCAAGTAAAATCTATAAAATTGGAAATATTGATGATTTAATCACCTCAACCATACCAAAAGTGAACCAACTATTGTAGTAGATTAATTCAATACAGTCTAGAAAAGTCCAACCTTATGGGTGATGACAGTCTTTAAAATTGTTTTAAATATGAAACTAATTTTATTTTGAAATATTAGGCACACATGGTATAGTGTATGCACCTTAGATATGTATCATGATGAAACTATGTATAATAATGGTACCAATGTATATAGTTTTGCTAAAAATGTGTATCTAAACTATATAACTATGCAATTTGGCCAATCTAAAATTGTGTAAGTGTAGAGAACATTCTTATAAAACATTCCCCCACTATATATGGATAGATTTTAAAACTAATATAAGTGGAAATGTGGAGAATATGTTTCCATAACATGTCTCCACTACAATACAAATCTGAGAACTCATGTAAGTGTAGAGAAAGTGTTTACAAAATGTTCCCCCACTATAATCTAAATCTGAGAACTGGTGTAAGTGCCAATGTGGAGGACATGTTTTGAAAACATTTCACCACTATAGTATTGGTATGATTCATACTGAATAAGTGGGGATAACCTGTTTCTAAAACATGCCCCCATTGTAATATGAATTTGTGAAATAATGTGAAAGTCATGCCTCTATGGCATTTCCCCATTTATATGCCCCCATTTTATAGTGAGGGAAGTATAAAATGGTTAAATTACCTTAAAATTATAATATGACCATGTAAAATATGAATATACCATGTAGCATATAGAGGGAACATGTCTAAGTAGATATGTCATTGAAGCATAAATAATGCGATCACACCAAGTACTAAAATGCATGATGTAGATCATGAAAACATCTAGATAGTTATAGTACAAGCTCAAAAAGCAATCAAGCATACACATAAGATGAATAAAAAATAAAATCAAGAGACAAAGTTCCAAAGAGACCAAAAACAATGGGCATGTTCAAATGCCACACAATTGAAGGGACATGACTTAGTCAAATGCCCACAAAAGTAAGAATGACATATTCAAATGTTTACATACAACAAACAATGACATATTCAAATGTCAAAGAGTCAAAAAATGGAATAGAGGATACCAATAATAGAGAATATTCAAATTCTCAAACAAGAAATATAATAGCAAGGCAAGACACTCAAGGAAGTGCATAAATGAAATAATAAATAACCAACATGAACATATCAACTAGTCTTTGGATATATGTGCAAGAAAAAAATATTATGTAAATAACATATCAAGTAAAATATGAAAGATATAAGCATGGATAAAGGCATGTATAAGTACATATATGAGCTCAAATATGACAATGTAAAATTATCATATAATGATATAACTTGGATGTATCATGATCAAAGATGTGGATGCCCCCAACGTCCTAGTCATGTGAGTAGAGGGAAAACTCAACATCTAAAAGTACATAGATCATGTATGTGTGTATACCTATATCACACTCAAAATATGTGTGAAACACATGTATATATTAAATATTTATATGCCACATACCAATATAGTACCAACAACATATATGACAAGGAGATAATAAGATAAGTAAATACTGATCATATTTTTGGATTTTTTGTAGATTTTTTTTTTTTTTTGGTATTTTTTGGAATATTTTAAAGGAAAAGACTATCCTATGATTGCACACTATTGATAATTATGTATAGGTGTAATATATATCACTATAGTATTTTTGATGCTTTATGTATGTAAAATAAGGCTCTATGGTCATGAAGTATAAATACTAGGAGTAGGGTTTCATGGAACCCATCATTGAGTGTTCTATGGTTTATTTGGAACAACACTAATATGAACATGTGTAAGATTTATAAATACTAAATATAATGTGTAGTAGATGAGGATTTAGTGTAACCCACTATATATCTCTTATGCAATGGTCTCTCATGTATTGGTCACTTGGTAAAGGGAATTGACTAGTGTTTACCCTTTTGTAGAAGACTAACCTTAGTAGGTTTGATAACCAAATACCTCAGTATAAATTTTTCTTGTTCAAGTGGATGTTCATATGGAATTCTAGAAATTGTAATTACTTGATTGGAATACATGTATTCAACACACCCATATATTGTATAAGTTATTGATTAAAGTGTATGTATCCAAGGTCATCCCAATAACATGTCAAAGACACATAAGGTATGACTGATAAGGTATAAACCACATGGGAGATACCCACCTATAAAGTTAAGTTAATATCACTAAAACCTATTGTGAGGTCCCATCAAATGCTTTAATTGATATGGTCAAAGGATGTAAATTATTATTTGTATAACCCAAATGCTTAAGTAATGTCATGGTAAAAACATTATCACTTGCACAATTATCAATCATAACATTGTCTATAGGTTGGTGGTTAAGGTATGCTCAAATGAATATTTGAGTCATCATCCCTAATCTCACTATCATCAAAATTAATGGAGGATTTCTAAACCATAGGAGGTGTATGACACGTATATATGCCAATGATCCCATCTAATGGGTGCTCATAATGAGATGGAGGAGGGTGTGCATTATATGCCATTTATACTTTTGGATCCTTATTTGAATGATATTACAAAGGATTGTTAAATATTTTTTGCTTGTGGTGGTCACTAGGATGTGAAATTGATTCCTTTGGAAGATCATCAAGTGTAATATTTTGGTATCTTATGCTTCAAGGTGAAACATCTATTCATAAAATGCCTCTGGCCTTGGTGATAGTCATAATAAGCATTCACATCATAATCTTTGGGTAGAGGTCTACTCTTATTAACCTCTATAGGATGAGGGAGAGATATAAGATGACACTTTGTAAGCCTTGGGAGTAATGAAGTGGGATATTCAAGCAAGTGTGTAAAGTGTGTTTGTGGTGCATTGGATAAGATAATTCGATTAGGTTGTTATGACACCACATTAATCATTGTGTTTTTTTATTTTTTAGGCTCAGGAGGTTTGGCCTTATAACTTAGTTTGATAGTAAACTTGGTATTAGATATAGATGTAGTTGGTGTATTTAATACATATTTAAGTCTTTTCAATGAGATAAGTTTCATTTCATGATCACAAATAGTATGGCATAAGTTGTTAAAAATATTTGAACTTTTTGAATACAATGGACTCATGTAAAGGAGTAAGAAAACTTTTTTAAAAGTATATTAAAGTTCTTTATCTACCATAGGATTAGTCATTTTAGCTAGCATTGTTTTGTATATTAGGACATATTCACTGATATTCTCATTGGTTCTTTGTTTTATTTTTGTAATTTGGTCATATGAAACCTTTTTCATAATGTTAATAGAGAAATGTGCCAAAAAATGATTCACAAAGGATTTGAAAGCATTTACTAATTGGGTTGGTAAATCATAGAACCACCTTAAAGCATAGTATCTGAGGCTTATGGGAAATAATTTGGTCAAAATTTTATCATTGAAGGCATAATCAAGGCATGCTACATAAAAATATCAAAGATGATTATTAGGATCACCCTTGCCATCATAAAATGTGAATTTAGGTGCAACAAAATAGATTAGAAAGGGGTGAAAAGATATATGTGGTTCAAGAGGATTATACAACACTTCTTGTGAATCAATAGCATAAGGATATCTCATATAATTTTATTCAATATTCGTAACCTTAGTTTGAAAAAGTTTTATAGTTTGGATAAGATATTTCACCTCTTGGTCTTTTAGGTTGGACATTTGAGAAGTCACCAAATGAGGTGTACCTATAGGTTGGGTAGATATAGGCATTAAAATTAGTATTTGAGTTAAATAATTTAGGTTTGCCATGGTATATGTAGCAATGGTAGTTTCATGAAATAAATGTTAAAATACACAACTTATGCCCCTATTAGAAGTATGAAGTAGTAATGTGCTTAAGGGGAGGGTTATTGGTATATGGAGATGAGCCAGAGTTAAAATAACATGATCAATAGATGCAACTTCTTGTGCATCTACACTTTTTATTTTTTGATATGGTTCTTAAGATTTCATCAATATATTCAAGGTTTTGATGAATACAGTCATGAAAAAATGCTATTGATTGCACTTGTTCATGATCTATTTTGTCATGTTTAATAATTTCATTAGGCTCATGGTTTTCATTATCATAATATTCTTCTATGATAACCTCACAAGTATGTTTTTCATTATCAATATTGGTATCATCATGATCTATAGGATAGTTTCCTCATTGGTTTTAGACATCTTAAGTGGTATGGGAAGCTCAATGTGTTCAATAGGCACACCTCCTAATCGAGGAACCTACGTCTAGGTTTCATGCAAAATAATATAAGTAGTAAATGAAAAAGTAGAATAATATAAAACCTTAACTAACTAAAAACATTGGGAATCATAAAAATTTGCATTTATACAAATTAGGTACACCATATATTTAACCCTAAAATTTAAATATGGGGGATCTTGGGTTAAAGGGGTAAGAGATAGCCTAGGGCACAAGGATGGTATACTATTTCTAAATCAAGCCAATTATTTATGAAACTTAGATAAAAACATAAACTAAATTTATTATGCTGAGATGATAAAGATATAAAGTACAACTATGCTAGATATTGTAATACAAATGAAAACAAGATACTTAACTAGTTCTGATTCTAATACATATTTTGATCTAGAACAAGTAGAAATTGGTTTAGATATAAATTTTATAATAGTCTCTTGATTCTATAAATTATTCCTCTATATCCTCAAATACTTACATTGACCTAGGATGGTTGTGTTGACACTACTATCTAAATTGGATGCAAGTGTTAAGTATGAAATACCTACTAAAAATGGATGCAATAATCTAGATGCTTCTAAGTTATATGTTTCCTTTTCTCTAGTGTAGTTAGATCTAGGTTATGGAATGTTTCTCCTTGTTAAATTAAAAAACCTTAGTTATTCATCTTCATATTAATTGTGGGAATAATGGGTTAGTGGTCACATAATATCAAATTATCCCAAATATCCCTTTGTTAATGAGTGTTTCTTACATAGCCAATACTCTAAAGAGGGTCTCAAAATTATGTAGTTTCCCCCTATGTTTTATATTATGTGTGTATTATGCAATGCATGATAATAAAGTAAAACACTGACTTATCTTGTAACTTGGAAAATATAGCTATTGGGATGCTCCTTTAGTAATTCAGACTTATAGATGTGATGTCCCTATGACTGATACATAAATAGGAAATATTTTCTCATTTGAGTGATTGATATAATGCTTTTGGTAAGTTTCCTTGTGAGTTGCTAGGTGTTTTCTAGGTTAGGAATGAATGAAGGTTGATCTTATATTTATACCAATTATTTTGGATAATATCTCACATTAAATCACTTAGGTTGACCTTTAAGATATGTTTCATTTGAGAATTAGATCAATTGAGGGTATTAGACACTTGCATTGGGGTAAAACACTTATGTCAACATAGATGTCTAACTAGGACACATGTGTCTAGGTAGATGGAAAATAGGTGTAGGTCCAAAACTTGTAGAGATGGAAGATAATTAGGTTTATAACATTTTGGGCAAGGTATAAGACCTGGTTTATCAAAATGACATAAGTAAAACTAAGAGATAAGTAATTAGGCACATAAAGATAGTGTATGAGAGTATTTTGGAAATATGAAAGATCTAGAAACTAAAGGTACATCCATGCTACGTATTTTCCAAGTGTACAAGACAAAGGTGCTATATAATTCAAAAATAAGGTCTAGACAAGAACCACTTGTATGAGGGATGCCATTATAAGATTCACACTAAAGGAAGTGATCAAAGGGTTATATGTTTAAGCACATGTTCAAAGAACACACTAAATTTATTTGTCAATTTATCACATTTGGAATATCCTAGGGGTTAGTTTTCTAATCATGTTCTCCAAGAACATCCTCTAGTTAATTGATAAAACCCACAAAAGTGGTGTCCTAAGGGTTAGTTATATAATCCCATGCCCATTCCCTGAGCTACCTACATATCTATGGTGATCCAATCACATGAAAAATTAAGGATTTTTGTAGTTCACCTATTACTAAATGAGTTTTAGATATAATGTGAAGGCATCTAGACCTTATTGTATAGTTTCATGTCCTAGCTTAATATAGTTACACTTAATGGTAACGCCAGATCCACTAGATGAACCAAAAGCATATAGGCATGAGCAATAAACAAGAAAGAAATCCAAACAATGAAAAGGCACATGCAATAAGTCTACTCTATCTGAGTATGAAAATCAAGCCCTACTCCAAAAGTATGTTCATAGTCAATTACTAAGAGAACACCCTTTGGACTAAAAAATGTGTTACTAGGGCCAAGGTTTAAAGTATATCATGACTAAAAGGTATAATATAGTTAATGGATAAATTTAATTTTGATAGTTGTGGGATTACAAAAACAAAGTGTTAGAGTATTGTCAATGATATCATGGAGATGTTCTGGTGAGTGTATGAAGTGATTTGATAGCCTAAGTGAAAATGACAAAGGTGAAATTTGCTTGTCCTAGTAACCTTGAAGTATGTTTGGTTGATATTTAGTGTTGACATGGCTAGAGATGTTCAGGGATGAGTATGGAGTATTGAGCATATGCAAAGAGGTAGCTAAGATGTTTTCTATGATTTGAGTGCTTATGTGCATAAGTGGAATTCATCTGGTTATCTATTGTTTTTATCTAGACACTTTGAGTATAGTGTCAAAAAATCTAACTAGAAAGTTTGATGATGTCACCTATACCACATAGGAATGAGTCAAGGGGAGTTGGTTATATGGTTATGATCATATTAGTGCCTTATTTTATGCACTAGATATCAAGTCATGTGATGAAGCTTAGTCAAAGATATGAGGATGCAAAGTTGGATGGTCAAAAATAATTCACTATGTTCCCATCCTTAGCCAAATTTTTAAAAGGGATCAATTAAATATGAGTAATAATGTTGATGAGGTTATCATTCACACAAGTGGAGGTGTCAAGATAGAATGATCATATGGGTTTGTTCATTTTTGTGCCTAGTTTCTATGTGCTAATTCTTAGATCATGCAACTAAGTGTGACAAAAGATATGCATGTAAAAAGTTAGGCTCCCAAGAAATTTGAGTGTGTTTTCTCACACTTAGCTAAATTTGCATGAGCTAAGAAAGAGCTAAGTAGGCAATTTGATGGTGGCATATCTTGCACATATGGACATTACAGGAAAATGTGATAATATGGGTTTATTTAGTTTTATGCCTAGTTTATTTGTGATAAATTTTAGATCATGTGATGAAGAACATCAAAAGATATGCATGAGAAAATTTGGCCTTCCAAGAAGTTATAGGCATAGTTGGCTCTGTGGAAGAAAATTCTGAGTGAACATGTTGATGATGGCATATCTCACACGTGTGTGGGTTCTAAGAGTAGATTGTTATATGGATGGATTCTCCTATGTAAGGAGATCATATGGTCTAAATTTGAGATCATGCATCTAAGTGTATAAAAAATTATTAAGGCTCAAAAATGGTTACTATAATAAATGAACAAGGTTCCCATAGTCGAATTTGTACATGTTAAAGTTTGAGTAACACTAATGGTGCACATTGCTTTAAGATGTTAGGAAGAAGCAAGATGAGAATAAGTCAACATTTTTTAATGATTAATCAAAGGTAAAGGATAAGGAATCCAATGGTGAGAGGGTGTTCATATACATTGATTGAATGATTAGCATTTCTAGTTAAAGACTTGGTTGATCCACAAAGATCGATGGTGTATATTGAGCCAACATTGCAAGGGTACATGAGATGAGGTCAAAGTGACTAAGGTTTAACATTTGTGCATTGGTTTCTATGTGTTAAAGTTAGGAAGAGATCAATGGTGTGTATTTTATCTAAGTATTGATGACACAAGATGTGATATTTGTGTTTAAAGTTGAACTATGACTGTTGACATTTAAATATTTGAATTTAACAAGGGAAAACCAAGGTCTAGTTTTTGAGTCATATCTTTTGATCTAGGATGAATTTTCTCATGTTGTAAAAATAAAATATGAAGAGGACTCCATGGCTCATATAATGAACCTAATTTGAAGATCTAAAAGTGTGTATACTCAAATATATGAAGGTCCAAAGATGATTATGTGTTTGACTATGTTCTGTAAGTGACTTGAGAAGGATGTTAGAGCTCATTTTGATGTTTTTAAATATATCTTGATTAATTGGATAGTGGGGAGTGTTTTATACTCCATAATTATGCTTTGAGTGACTTGAGAAGGATATTAGAGCTCATTTTGATGTTTTTAAATATATCTTGATTAATTGGATAGTGGGGAGTGTTTTATACTCCATAATTATGCTTTGTGTGAATTATGAAGGTTTTAACAATTATATATAGTATAAACAATGGTTTAGAATGTGACTGTGTTCATTCATAATGACTATGTGCATAAAATATTGTTTGAGCAAATTATGATTAAATACAAGGGTTATATCTT
This sequence comes from Torreya grandis, assembly GCA_037957365.1. Taxonomy (NCBI): domain Eukaryota; kingdom Viridiplantae; phylum Streptophyta; class Pinopsida; order Cupressales; family Taxaceae; genus Torreya; species Torreya grandis. Next base: position 30,383 of record JARHVA010002390.1, on the reverse strand, counting down.
GTTGTTGGAACTTAAGGGGGAAATATAGATCATATGGAATGGTTCCATGATTTTGGTACTAGTTCTATGTTCTTATTTTGTTTGATGAAGTGCTAAAGGAGTGATTGGATTCACATGAGACCTATAAGAGCTACAAGGGCCTTATTAAATGGTGTAATTTCTTAAGGTTGACCCATAAATATTATGGCTGACCTATGAAGTTTGTATTGAGATATTTATTCATGTGAGAGATGGATTAAGGGTTAAGACATGCCTAATGGCTGACCAAGATCATGTTGATCATAAATGTTCTAGAAATAGTGAAATCAAAGATGGTGATTTCTAGACTTTATGTGAGTGACTGGGGAGAGATTTGAGAGAGGCTTGTGTGTGTGAATTAGGGATTGAAGGAGGGTTAGAGTGAATTGATGATGATTTAAAGAGATAATAGATTGAGGACTATTTTTATGACTTGTAGGTCATAATTTTGTTGGTCGAATAGAGCTCTTGTTGATTGAGTATGAGTGAAGGGAAAGCATGTTAATTAGAGGTCCATCATCAAGTGTTGAAGACATCAGTTCAAAGGTGGATGTATTCATTGGTTTTATTATTTTAGCTCAAAATATAAGGTGGTTTCAACCTCCTTGCAAGGTGAAACTTGCTAAAAGTCTGGTTGTCATTGAATCTTAGCTAGACATGTGTTGAAGCACTTTATGGTATTTTAGTCTCACTAAATAGTGATTGTAGTTCCTTGATCAGTTGTATCTAGTCTAAATTAGATCTTGTTATTATAGGAAAATAGTCTAATTATAGGTTCTAGTGGGTTTTCTACCCCAAGAGGGTTTCCCATGTATGTCATGTGTTATGTGATTGATCTTGCATTGTCTCTCTTGCTCATTGCTATGAATGTTGTGTATGCTTCATAGATGCTTATGGTAATTGATTAAGAACTTGAAAGGATTAAAATTGAAGTTAGATTTTATAGGCTCATTGATTCACCCCCCATCTTAGTGATTGTACCTCTAACACAAAGAATCTCCTAAATGACATAAAACCCACCAACTCTATGTTGGGTAAACTAGGTACTAAACCACTCCCTTTTTAATTTAAAATAAGGCTGATAAAATTTTAAAATTAAAAGAACATATTCTATAAGATAGTATAAACACATTTAAGACATTGGAGTATTTTTTTTAATAAAAAGGGGTAAAAACTTTATTAATTAGAATAAACCATAGTACATCATCGAAACATCCAAAAGACCACCGCAAGCAGATAAAAACAAGAAAGATGACAAAACACACTAGCTACACCCATCACTCTCCATCCCTGTAACCATCCTCTCTAAGAATCCACTCTAACCTCTAACACACCTTGTTGGGCAACAACACCCACTCGTCCAACTTCATGCCATCAATTTCCTCTGAAGCCCATTTTGCTAGGCAATCCACCACCCCATTCCATTCCCTAGGGACGTGCGCAAAAGACACAAATTCCATAAGCACACTAACTTGAAGTATCTTCTGCACTATCAGGGATAGTTTCCAGCTCACCTCGGTAATCCTCCTTTTCAGGAGCATATTGATCAAAATTTGCGAGTCAGCTTCACATTGCACCTTATTCCAACCTAAATCATAAGATTTTTTCAAAGCATTAAAAACAACAAATCCCTCCATCTTGTTAACCATTTGCTCCCCCATATTGGCCGAGAAAATGAAAACAACTGATCCAAAAGTCCTGACCAATCCCCCCAATCCTGGCTAGGCTAGGATTACCTCTAGAAGAGCCATCAGTATTAATTTTTAAAAGGCCTTCGAGGGGTGGCATCCACTTCCCATGTCTTCTAATTTTATGCTTCCCACCATGACCATGCCTTATGCAAGTGAAAGCCAGGGAAATATCCTGTAAGCCCAGCCTCTCAACCAGCTTTGCGTCTCCCTTCTCCAGAGGCAAAATAATTTCACTCTTAGCTGCAACCATCTCTTGGACCATACCAATAATTCTACCCCAAACCTGTTGAAGTGCCAGAATCTCCTCCTTAAAAATTCTTTGATTTCTCTCCAACCACACCTGCCACAAAATAAAGATTGGACCAACATATCATGCCTCATGCAAGAAATGAGCCACAAAGGGTAGTCTACCTAATCTTGACTAAAAATTGACCAAGGAGGAGGCATGTATGCAGCTGCATCTCCATGCATCCCACCAAGCATGCCACAAGTCAAGAGTAAAGGGGCAATAGAAAAATAAACGTGTCGACTCCTCTTCCACCCCCATCCATAGGATGCAATGTGAAGGCCCAACAAATCCTCTCTTTCTAATATTCTCCGAAGTCAAACAATGATTCTAGGCCAACGTCCAAGAGAAAAAATTACCATTTGGCCAGGAGAAATTACTCCAGACTCTTTTCCACCAAGCAACTTCCCCTCTCTCCTCACATTGTTGCATAATTAATTCCTAATAACTAGCTGAGACCATGTATTTCCCCTTAGGGTGAGGGTACCAGGATAGTGTGTCACTTTCCCTTAGTGCACAGTAGTTACACCCTGCTAAGATGTTCTTTAGCTTAGCGCACTCAGACTCCATATCATTAATCATCCACTCTTCTGGTGCAGTCCATCTCACTTCTGTCAACTGGCCATTGAGGGATAGACATTTGTAATCACAAACCTTATTCCACCTGGCTTCAATAAAGCTCTATGATAGCTCACTCAAATGAGGGTATTAAGTAACTAGAAGGGGAAAGCTGTCCCACGAGTCCTACCAGAATTGTGCCTCATTCTCACCTCTGCAAATCCAAAATAGACCACTCTTGATCAATGCTACTCACCTTTTTAGAGTGATCCAAATCACTGATCCAATTCCTAATAAGCTATACCTAGGAATATCCTTCATAGGGACTCTAAAAAAATACTTATGGGATAGGATCCTGGCCCACACATGCTCCTATTCCTCACACCATCTCTAATATAATTTTGTCATCAGGGCCGTCCCCACCAAAATAGATTGACACAATCTCAGGCCCCTAAACTTCTTTGGATTGCACACCATCTCCCATCTGATTAGGATCCACTTTAACATATCTAGGTTACCTACCCATAGAAAATATCTTGCCAAGGAATCAAGCTCCTTGACAAAACTTACCGGTGCCACTTGGAGCATGCACCTAAAGATAGGAAATGCCTGAACCACTGACTGGATTAATTATACCTGACTAGCAAAGGATAACCACCTATTGGTCTAGTGATTCACCTTAGTCTTGAACTTGTCTAGAATCCCTTGCCATAATTCCTTAGCCTATCTCCCAGTAGATATAGGGATCCCCAAATAAAGAACCGGTAGGCTTTCAATTTGAAACTGAAGAATATCAGCCACTCTTCGCTGAATGGACTGAGGAGTGTTAAAAAAGAGAATAAAAGACTTATCCTCATTAATTACCTATCCCATGGCAACCAAGTAAGCATTTAATCCTCTACGAATGTTGGTAGCTTCCCTTGTATTAGCCATGCCCATCAAAGCCACATTGTCCACAAACTGAAGATGAGAAAGAACTGGAAGGTCACCTCCCCACCTCCATCCTTGAATAACACCTTCTATAGTTTCCTTTTTAATCAGTCACCCCAGACCTTCTACCATAAGTATAAATAGGTAAGGAGATAAGGGGTCCCCTTGCATCAATTTGTGCATGGCCCCAAAGAGGTAGGAGTGCTCCCCATTAACCAAGATAGAGAATGAAGTCAACATCACACATCTCATTACCCATTTGATCCAGGGCTCCTCAAACACAAAGGCTTCCAGAATCTTCTAAAGAAAGGCCCATCTAACCCTATCATAAGCCTTAGACATGTCCAATTTTATAAACATAGCCTTCTCCTGGGATTTGGACATGGAATGGATAGCTTCAGTTGCCACCACAATTCCATCCAAAATTTGATGCCCTTCCATGAAGCCACTCTGCTCCTCAAAAATCAACACACTCAGCCACTTCTTCAGTCTTTTTGCAATCAGCTTAGATATGATTTTATAGACCATGTTACATAGAGAAATGGGCTAAAACTGACTTAGGCAATCTGTCCCTTCCCCCTTGGGGATAAAAGCTAGAAAAGTCAAATTAAGGGCTCTAAGCATTTGTCTGCTATTTTGAGATTCTTGAATAATAGCCATCAAATCCATTTTTATAATTTCCCAAAATTCCTAAAAAAATTCAATCAAAAAACCATTAGGGCCTGGTGCCTTACCTTTTTTCATCATGAAAACTATCCTATGGAGCTCTTCAAGGTTGACTGGATGCATCAATTGCTCCTTCATATCCCAAGAAACTAAAGTGGGAATGTAGGACAGTATCCATTCTTCCACTTCCACTTCCCTCCACCCTTCCTCTTTGAAAAGAGAAGTGAAATAATGAGCTACTTCATTACATATCTCCCTAGTGGATGAGATAGTCTCTTCGCTATCTAAAACCAAAGCCGGTATCATATTCCCATGCTACTTGGCTCTAATCGAGTTGAAGAAGAATGCCGTATTCCTATCCCCCTAATGTAACCAGTCCACCCTAGCTTTCTGCCTCCAAAAGATCTCTTCTCTCAACTCCCATTCCTCCACCACCTAAATAGCCCTTACTTCTTCTCTCAATAAGAACTCTAACAACCCCTCCTCCTTAATCATTCTGGTAATGTTATTCAACTCCCTTTATGCCTCTTTCTTTTCTTGAAAAATGTTTCCAAAGCTCATCTCATTCCACCTTTTGAGCTGATATTTTACAAACTATAGGAGCTTGGCAAAGATGTACATTGCCATACCAGTAGCATGCCTCCCTATTTGCCACCACTTAGCCACTTTATCAAACAAATCTGGTCCCTTAGCCACATGAGTTGAAATTTGAACGGTGGCTTCCTTTACAAATGATTAGACAAAATGTGCAGCTTAATTAGCCAGTGATCCAAGCCTCTCCAGTCAAGGATCTCAAACCTCAAGGACCATAGTCCACCCAACCAATAACAAGAGGTCAAGAACCTATCAATATGCTCAGCAATACAGCTATTGCCCAATCTCCTATTGTTCCATGTGAACCTTTCATTGCATGGTTTAATGTCCACCAGGTTGAGTTCTAAAATCTTGTCTCGAAGCAAAAATGAAGAAGGTTCCAATTTTTCTATACCTCCCCTTTTTTCCATAAGATCCATGATAGCATTAAAATCCCCCACCATAATCCATGGCAGATAAGGGAAACCCCTACGAACCAACTAGATATTATTCCAAACACACAGCTTTCCTTGAAAATTGGTGGGGGCATAAATGTTCATAAGAAGAACATACTCCCCCAACTCAGTGCATAGGGAAACCAAAGAAAGTGAAGACCTGAAGGCAATCCAAGACACCAGCTGTACCTTGCGAGGATTCCATAGACAAGCCACTCCCCCTGCTGATCCCTGCACCCTAATGCATTGACATAAACTTTCCCTCTAAATTTTAGGCACAATTCCCATCATATACTCCACTAAAACTTTAGTTTCTTATAAAAAGAGAATATCCAGACTATGATTCTTCACCAAATCTTGAATAGCTTTTTGTCTAGGGCCACTATTTAGGCCCCTCACATTCCAAGAAAGAACAATCATTTTGGTGGAGACAAGAAGTGGGAATCAAGGGTCTTAACCGACCCTGACTCAACTAAATTTTCTCCAATCATCTTTATCCTTTCCAAATCCTTTTTCTGCCCTAGTTTAGCACCTTTTTTGGAATCCCCCTTCTTACCATCCCTCTGCAAAATCCCTAGGTGAGGATGGGCCTTGCCCTTCTTCTTTGCCTCTACCGCCCCTGACTTTACTGGTGGAACCCCATTCTCATCATCCTGAACTATATCAGTAATTGATTCAATGAGTTTCTACTCCCCAACCTACCCATCCAAAATCATAGGCAATGTTGCTTCCATAGGCAATGTTACTAGATCTATGGGAGATATCCCATTTGTCCCTAATCCCCCCACCATCTGTTATACACTAATGCACCCTGGGAAAATCTCTTACTAGCTTAATGCATCAAGGACCTTAAACCTATTAATTGAATCCTCCTCCTGATGCTTCATCAAGGACCTCTTGTGTCCTCTATTTCTTCCTCAACCCTTAACCTGCACAAAACCTTCTGAATCCTTACCTACATCCGCTCCAACCTTCTTCCCTTTGTCTACCCCAATGGCACTACTTGGTGGAGGTGGATGTGAAGGTTGCTGATCGCCCCCTTTTGCCTTCGAACATCTACATACCAGATGTCCATACTCATGGAACAAGCGACATCTAAATGGGAGTGTCTCATAGTCTAGCTGCTATACCCATGAGTATTCCCCTGTGCACATCTCAACCGCATCTGGTAAAGGCCTACTTAAGTCAATTTCCACACAAATTCTTGCAAAAGTCATGATTTTCTTACCTAGAGTTTGTGTGGAAGAACCCACAGGTTTTCCTAGCATAAAAGCAAACATCTACAGAACATCCTCTTGGCAGCATTCAATAGGCATTTTGGGTAGCCTCACCCACACTGGGACTCTATTTAGTAATTCCTCAGTCGGGTTAAAACTAGTGTGCCATGGTTTCACAAAAAGTCTAGCCTGGTTATAGAAATAGGGACCTACTTCAAACACCCTATTTTTGTCAGCCAAGCAAACAAATGTGACCATAAATAAGTTATTAGCCAATAGTGTAACCTCCATCTCCCCCTATGGCTCCCATACACATCACACCTAGCTCTCTAAAAAAGGCAGGGAGACTCATAACCCTAAAAATTTGCAATAAAGTGAGTGCTTGGAGTAATATTCCACATCCTCAGCAATCATATCAAATGGAATTATCAGCTTCAGTCTCTCCTTACAACACTCTAGGCATCCATTCACCTTTGTGATTCTTGAACCCCCCGCTGAGTTAGTGTCATATAGACCAGGTGCTTGACTAAAGTCTGTGCTTTCCTTCATCCTGGATTCTACCCCCTGCCTGCTGTTACCAACTACCTCCCTAAAACTCCTATCCATCCTTGCCTGGAATGACTCCTTTAACCCCTACCTTGCTTTCCTCCCTTACCACACCTTTGTTTAAAAAACTACCTCCTTCTACCTCCCCATACCCAGCCTTCTTCAACCCCAGTGCAATGCAAAAAAAAACTAAAAAAATAGGCCAAGGCTCGCCTGCCCTAGCCTGGCAGTGAGTAACAGAGCTCGCCCACGCGTTTCATCCTCCATTCCAATTCCATATTTTCTCGGGGTTTTGACCTGACATTGGAGTATTTTTATTGTGAAAAAAAAAACTAATAATTTGATCACCATTCCAAAGTGAATTAATCTGCTCAAAGAATTGTCTTACAAAAAGTATACAAAAACTAGCTTTAGAATCACCTTACTAAAAATAAAAAAACTTGTGATAAACTTTATTTTATTATTTTAATGATAACTTTAAACTAATAGAATTTGGTTACAACTTTTTGTTTGAGGAATTACATTTCAAGGTATTTTATTTATGTTATTCTAAATCAACTTATGAAACAAGAAGATAGAGAGATTTTGCCCCTACAAATGTCCCCTAGAATTGGTCAAAATTTATCCAATTATAGATCCCAAATTTCATATCCTATTAAAATTATTTACATGTCTCAAATTCTAAAAAAATTATAATTTAGGTATTTATTTTGCTTGATTTTTAGATTGACTTTCTTGGCTTATTTCAAGCAAAATGATACTTATTTTATAACTACATTACCTCTAAAAATGTTTTAAAAAAATTATCCAATTTTATGGGTCAAGGGAGGGTGTTAAAACATCAAAATATGTAAATTTAAATGGTTAGAAAACATGAACAAAATTCACACGCTCCACTAAACAAGTTCATTTTTTCAACATAAAAGGGTTTACATAAGCATTTGTATTGTTGGGTTTACATACCCATACCTATTGTTATTTTAGCTAAAACACCTAACCATCACATAATTTAGTGTAAAATTTACCTTAATAATATTAATTTTATGATGAAAGTGATTTAGACCTTAGAATAAAATATAATTAAAGGGTTGGCATTTAAACATTATAATAATCTAGTATCGAGTCTTCATTTCACCACCATCATCATAAGAATTTACTATAATGTAGCTTAGAACTCTTCAACTAAAATCTCTCTATAATGGGTTGAGAGTGGCATCATGATGAATAGTTGGGTCACATCAATTTGCACCTTAGTTAATTTTATCCTCAAATAATACATCCTAAACCAATTCCCCAAGTTATAATGGTGTTAAAACTTAGCCAAATAAGTATGAATAATGTATGTTCCTATGAATATTAGATAATGATTTTAATGTATGAAAATAATAATACTAAATGTTTAATATGGTTTATAGTCATATCCAATAGTTTAAAATTTACTTATGATTCAAAAGGTATAGATGAAACTCAATTATATGACTAATAAGACATGAAATCTACTTTTATCTTACTAACTTTAACTCAGGACAACATCCATATTGGTGATCTAGATACACCAACAAATAACAATATATCATAATTGGATAATTGAAGGTTTGCCTCCCCATCACCCCATGTTTCCATTCTTAGTTCATGTATACATGACCATGGATCCAATAACCACTTCTTACTTTAATCAAATTAAATAAAAAAATTAACAAATTGATAAGCCTCTTTTATATTCCTCAAATCTTTGGGAGTTTCCATAATCTTAAAATGTAAATTTCAATACATTTTGTATTAGTAAGAGATAAATATCATTTATGATATTAAAAATAATAATGAATATAAAATAACCCAAGTGTACATAAGTGTTAGAGGTAGTATAAAAGTGATTAATTATAGAAATCTAATTAATAATAAATAGTATGTCAACATACAAAAATTAAATACTAAATGATAAAAGAATACCTATGTATCTAACTTTGATGGATTGTTTGTGCTATTTTTTTGTGACATTTTTGGCTATTTTTAAACATAATCTAAATTTCATGCTAGAATATTCATAGAGATTTCCTCTAATATAGAAAATGGTAAGGGAACTTCATTTATCACTTCACTTGAGCAATCCAAGCTTATCTTATAGAGATTGGAGTGTTCACTGCATCTAAAATAGTGGTTTCTCAATCTTGACCAATATTATTATGCACCACGGTTTTGAAATCCATAAGAGGTAGATTTTTTATTCATTTTAACCACCTCTTTCACTATTTATTCAACCATGATCGATAAAATAGAGCTAAAAATGTTGATAGGGAGATTCTTCATGAGTAACAACACCGTTCAAAGATCAAATGGATCCATTTTTTTAGCCACTTCATGCAAACAATTATTTTGGGGTCAAAGATACTCCAAATGGACCCATAGACGTTTGAAAATCCTATTTTCACTTGAACATATAAACTTGACTTCCTTACTCATTGGATTCATGAATGAGGTGGTCGTGTCCTAGGATAACTAGTGACACTACCACTCCTAAATTTATTCCCTACCAAAATTATTATAAGTCCCACATTTTTTATGCATATAAAAATATTATTTAAGGTATGGTATTATTAATCTAGGAAGGATTATCTAGTTGGAAATGAAATATTTATTATGGAAGATGACTCTACCCTCTGAGAATGTCCCAAATCTTGCTGAGAAGAACTAGATGCAAAGGTAGGTGATACTTGATATAAATGAACTACCATGAATTTTGGATGAGGATGTGTGGAAGTATCTCTCATAATTACAAAAGCATCCCACTATAATATTGAGAATGCTTTCATGAATTCCATTTGAAACATAGTTGACCTCCATTCATAGTCAACAAGGAGCCTAGTATGGATGTGAATAAAGAGTTTTTAATGTTGATTTTCACATGGATATAGTGGGTTGAGAGTGGCATCATGATGAGTGATTCCATAAAAATTATGGTAGCTATCCCTCCTAGTGTATGACCTTATCCCCCACTTCATTCATCTACCACCTCTCACCCTCATTCAAAGAGCCCACTCTTAGGCATGGGTGCCAATAATCCCCTCCCCCATTCCATTCCATTCTCACCCACCATATTTAAAACCTACTATTACCAAAAATTTTCTTAAAATGATCATATTTAATGCATTAATTATAAAAAAGTGGGTGTCCTAGAACAACCTATGCTTATTTGTCACGTTAAAACAATGTAAGGTGAAAGCTTTGGACAAGATTCCAATAACATAAAAAAAATGTTATATAAATTTGTGTCTTTAAATTTTATTCCTCCTAAAAATAAATTAGATAATACCTAGGGAAATGTTAAATGAATAACCTACATTGGGTAAAAATACAAGTGAGGTTGGTTGTCAAAAGTAATATAACACACACACACACACACACACACACACACACACACACACACACACACACACACACACACACACACACACACACACACACACATCATGTTATTATTTATTTATTTAATATGAATCATTATTTTATATATAAGTAATATTTTTTATTTAAATTTGAAATTAACATATATACATACATGTATATATGTTTATATACACATGTTGTAAATATTGTCATTGATGTCAAAGGTATAGCAATGGTGATAAAGGCCCCATTGAATTTAATGATATTTTTAATATTCATATCTTGGCTAATGTGTGCTAATATTTATTTAATATTAATGAATATATTTTTGGTTACATATAAGTCAAAAGAGGGCCCATGGAGAAGTCAAAGATTCATAAGGTAAAGACAAAAGAGGAACGGGATGCATTTCTCATGAAGAGTCATCTTGAAAAATTCAAAGAGTCACCATGTGAAGACAAAAGAGGGTATGTCACATTTTTCCATGAAGGGACATTTTGAATAATATGAAAAGTCACCAAGATAAAGACAAAAGAGGAAAGGATGCATTTGCTTATGAAGGGTCATCATGTGACTTTTCAAATGCAAGTATGCAAAGGGTCATGCAAGTTTGGAACCATTTTTCATGAGGATTGAAGGGTCACAAAGGGTGAATGCCAAAGGTCATTTGGAAAGCTATAAATAAAGGCTTGAGAAGCCATTTTTAATATGTAAGAGAGTACATGGTTCACATTTATTTTTGAAGAGAGAAAAGAAGGAGATATTATAGAGTTCTATCATTTGTTGAGTAAGAAAGATTGAGAGATAGTTGTGTTTTATATACAAGAGGGGTTGGTGCTCCTATGGGTTGGTGCTCACAAATCTTTGCAAGGGGTTGGTACTCATGTGGGTTGGTGCTCACAAATAATTACTGTGTTGATGCTTGGTAAAGGGGTTGGTGATCTTGCAAGTTGGTGCTCATTCATATACTTAAGATTGTTCTCTATGGTTTTTCCCACTTTGGGTTTCCATGTAAAAATTTGGTGTCTCTTTCTCTTTCTTGTGTGGTGTATATTATTGTTTCAATTTTATTTCATATCTTGAATGTGTGGTTAAGTGGTTAAATAAAATGAATTTGATTAAGTAATAAGACATATAATATACTGATTCACCCCCCCATCTTAGTATATTTCATGCTTAACAATTGGTATCAGAGTAGGTTTCTTTGAAAAAAGTTTTACAACTTGAAGGTAGATCGGAAAAGCACAATGGCTAGATCACATGAAGGTTTTTCCACAAATAAGGCACCTTTGTTTGATGGGAAAAATTATGATTTTTGGAGCATATGGATAAAGACTTATTTGATGGCCCTTGGATTCGACATTTGGGAAGTAGTGGTGGAGGAATATGAAGAGCCACAAAAGCTTGTAACTACTCTGGTAGAAAAGAAGGCAAGTGAAAATAATGCTAAAACTTTAAATGCTATTTTATTTGGTTTATGTGAATCAAAATTTGTTAAAGTTATGCAATGTAAATCTTTGCATGAAACTTGGGTAAAACTTGAGAATATTTACAAATGTGATGGAAAGGTTCAACAAGCAAAGCTTCAAAATTTTAGAAGACAGTTTGAGAGTTTGAAGATGGAGAGGAAGAAAATATAGCAAGTTATATTTTATGGGTTGATCAAATAGTTAATCAGATTCAAGGTCTTGGAGAAAAGTTAGAAGAATCAATTATGGTTCAAAAAGTTTTAAGATCTATACCATTAAGATATGATGTAAAAGTTTTGACAATTAAAGAGATGAAGAATTTAGACAAGCTAAAGATGGATGAGCTACATGGTATTCTTATGGCATATGAGATGCGAACCAAACAAGAAAAACCCTCAAAGAGAGAAGCTACTTTCAAGACATCAAAGAAAGAGAAGGCAAAGATTCAAGAATCAAGTGACAGTTCTAGCAATGATGAATATGACAATAGAGCTCTATTCATTCACAAGACAAAAAAGGGCACAGGTAAATATCAAAGAAAATTACCTTTTAAATGTTTTAATTGTGGAAAGATTGGACATTTTGTAGCTAAGTGCCCAGATAAGGGTAATGGTGACAATGAAGAAGGAAAGTCTAAATACAAGAATAATTTTAAAAGAAAATTCAAGAAGGGATTCAAGAAGAAGAGTTTTTATTCTAAATATCCTAGCTCAACTAAAGATAGTAGAGTCAGTGTTTTAGAAGAAGAGATTCTCTTCATGGCCATACATGAAGATGCCTCCATAAGTAAAAGTAAAAATGATCAAGAAGAAGAATAAGATGAAGCTGAAGTGAATTTGGAAGGAGAACTCGTTTGTGCCTTAGAAGAGTTAAAATATATTGAAAAGAAGAATCGAAGATTAAAGCTCCAGATCAAGAAAAATGAAAAGGAATCAAAGGAAACAATTGACGATCTAAAATCACACTTTGAAGAAGTCAAGAATAATGAATAAGATCTAACAACATAGCTATAAAAAGTAAGTAAAGAATGTGAAAGGTATGTTATTGAAATTGCTTCTTTAAAATTAGATCTTGAGAAAATAAATAAAGCAATCAATGATAGAGCAACCAATGATTCAAAATTTGAGAATAACACTAATATGTTGAATAAGATATTAGAAAGTCAAAGATCGATGTCAGATAATATAGGTATCATATTTGAAAAAGAAAAAGGGGAGACCACTACTTTCATAGACAAGGAAAAAGGAGAGAGCTATGTTGAAGCCCTTAAAAAAGAGGAAATAAAAAGGGAAGAAGTTAAGAATATAGAGGACATCTCAAATAAAGAAGGCTGGAAGGAACAAAGCTAAAAAAGGCAATCAGGTTAGAGATACACAAATAGGTCCTATTTTTATGGTTACTATTTTTATTGTAATGGATATGGTCATAAGAAAATAGAATGTCAAAAAAGGGCTAACAATTTCAAAAATAAGGAGAAGGAAAGTCATGTAGAGTCAAGCAAAAGCCAGAACTCTTTTACTCATCTATCAAGCTTTAATGAAGAGGCCATAATATTTTACAAGTGTAAAAACTTTAGACATATAGCCTATTACTATAGAAGCACATTCGATTCAGTTAAGAAGGACCAAAGTTTCAAGGCTCCATTCATCAAGAAGAAAGTTCAAGCAAGTTCATGGTAGAAGAAATGACTTGAAAAATCTATGTTGGTACAGATAGATTTGCATGCAATAAATAAAGAAAATACATGGTTCATTAATAGTGGATGTTTGAGTCACATGAAAGGAGACAAAATCAAGTTCATAACCTTGAAGAAGATTAATGGTGGCATAGTAAAATTTAGAGATAATACTAATGCCAGAATTGCCAAAAAAGGTACATTAAGTTTTGATAATGGTAGAACTAAAATTGAAAATGTTTTATATGTAGAATGCCTTAATCATAATATTTTGAGTGTAAGTCAATTATGTGATTAGGGGCACACACTAAATTTTTATGAAAAAGGTTTTGAAATTAGGAGAAAAGATTCGGATGTGTTAGTTGTAGATGCTCAGAGAATAGGAAATACTTTTTATATGTTATCAGACATCAAAGGTTAAATATGTTGTTTGATTCAGATTGAAAAAAGTTTGCTATGGCACAGGATAATAGGACACATAAATTTTGATAATATTTTCAACATCAGTAAGAAGAAAGTAGTCAAAAATCTCTCAAATAATACAAAGACATTAGACATGCTTTGTGAATCTTGTCAACATGGGAAGTAGGCCAGAAGACAATTCAAAACAAAAGAGTACTCGACCACTCAGATGTTAGAGCTTGTTAACACTTATCTATGTGGACCTATGAGAACTTAAAGTACTCAAGGTGAGAAATATTTCATGTTAATTATTGATGATTTTTCATGTATGACTTGGGTAATGTTTTTAAAGAAAAAATTAGAAGCTTTCAAATATTTCGAAGCATTAGTTGAGAATGAAACTAGTTTTAAGATTAAGTGTCTAAGATCAGATCAAGGAGGAGAATTCATGTCAGATCAATTTATTGAGTTTTTTGAAGACCATGGAATAAAGAGACATTATTCAATAATTAGAACTCCACAGCAAAATGGAGTAGTTGAATGGATAAACATAATAGTTCAAGAGATGGCAATGGCAATGCTAAATGAATCCAAGATATTAGATAAATATTGGAGAGAGGAAATTGATACAATAATGCATATTTATAATAGAACATTATTGATATTCAATAGTGACAAGACTCCTTATGAGTTATGGAAATACAAACCAATAACAGTTGATTATTTTGGAGATTTTGGCAGCAGATGCTTCATAAAGAGAACCAATGAAAAACTTCATAAGTTTGAATCCATAGTAGATGAAGGTATATTTCTTGGTTATTCTTGAAAAATTAAAGCTTATAAAAATTATAACAAAAGAACCAAGAAAATTATTGAAAGTGTAAGTGTTAGGATAGACAAAGATGGAACACAAAAAATTAGTGATCCAGTAGACATTCCTGAAATTATTGAAGAGGAATATTTTGAAGAATCAAATGAAGATGAGAAGAAGGATAAAAAGGACACCAAAACCGCATCCAAATATGTTTAGAGAAATCATAATGAAAGTGACATCATCAGGGACATAAAGGAAGGAATTTGTACCAGAAGAATAATGGTAAGTGAATATGAACAAGTTAATTTTTCTTTGTTATCCAAAATTCAGCCTATAACTTTTTTAGAAGCTAGACATGATAAGCATTGGGTTAAGGCAATGGATGAAGACTTAAATCAGATAGAAAAGAATGATCCTTGGGAATTAGTGCCTAGACCAAAAAATCATAATGTGATAGGAACAAAATGGGTTTATAGAAATAAGTTGAATGAAAATGGAGAAGTGATCAAGAATAAAGCAATATTAGTATGTAAAGGATATGCTCAGATTGAGGGAATATATTTTGAAGAAAAATTTTCACTAGTGGTAAGGCTAGAGGTCATTAGAATGTTTCTTGCATATGCAGTGTTTAAAAATTTCAAAGTGTTCTAGATGGATGCCAAATTTTCCTTCCTAAATTAGAATATAGAAGAAGAGGTCTACATTGAGTAGCCCAAGGGATTTATTCTCTCAAATATTAGTAGCCATGTATGCAGATTGAAGAAAGCACTATATGGATTGAAACAAGCTCCCAGATCTTGGTATGCAAGACTTGATAAGTATCTGGGAGATCAAAGTTTCAAGAGAGGATTTGCTGATAGTAATATCTACATCAAAATAGAAGGTGAGCACTAATTGATTGTTGTGGTATATATTTGTGACATCATTTTTGGAGGAAACATTGAAAAGATGACATTTTTTTTTTTGATAATATGCAAAAATAATTTGAGATGTCTATACTTGGAGAATTGTCATTTTTATTAAGATTACAAATATTTCAATTAGATAAAGGAATTTTCATATCTCAAAGTAAATATACTAAAGAAATGTTGAAGAAATTTAGTTTTGAGGATTGTGCACCAGTTGGCACACCAATGTGTATAGGAAATAAGTGAGCAAGGATGAAGATTCACCTATTGTAGATCAATCTTTGTATATATCTATGATTGGTATTCTTTTATATTTGACAACATCAAGGCTAGACATCATGCATGCAGTAGGTATGGTTTCAAGATATCAGTTAGCTTCAAAAGATAGTCATGTTCAGTTGGTGAAGAGAATATTCAGATATATCAAGGGGACATTAGATTATGGATTCTGGTATCCCATAGGTAGATATTTCACTTTGGTTTCTTATACATATTTAGATTAGGTAGGTTTCTTGGATGACAAAAAGAGTACAAGTGGAGGAGCTTTCTTTCTTGGTGATAACTTAGTATCATGGCTAAGTAAAAAGTAGAATTCAATATCACTTTCTATAACTAAAGCATAATATATTGTAGCAGTATTATGTTTTGCTCAAGTGCTTTTTGTGAAGAAAATTTTGAAAGATATCAAGGTAAAATATGATGAACCTATTTTTATTTTTTGTGACAACACAAGTGCTATTAATATTTTGAAGAATCTAGTGATATATTTAGGAACAAAACATATTCCCATCAAATATCACTTCTTGAGAAAGCAGGTTGTAGATAAATAGGTTAAGATGGAATATATTAGTAATACAGAGTAGATTATAGATATTTTCACAAAGGCACTACCAAAAGACACATTTGAATATCTATGGAAGAAGTTGGGAGTAATTTACTTTACTTTCTACCATTGAGGATCAACATCAATTGAGGGGGAGCTAAATGTTAGCTCCAGGATAGGCCCTTTGCCATTGATGTCAAAGGAGGAGAAGAATAGGTATAGGTACAGGTATAGGTGTAGAAATAGGTGCAATAATAGGTATAGGGAATAGGTACAGGTTGCTAAAATAAAGGGGAGTTATTGTATGTTTTTCAGATGGTAGTATGTGCAAGTTTTAGGATGTGGCAATTTTAGTTTGAGGTTATCATTAATGACAAAGGGGGAGGTTGTTAGAAATATTTTTATTGATATCAAAGGTCTAGCATTGGTGATAAAGGCCCCATTTCATTTAATGATGTTTTTAATATTCATATCTTGGCTAATGTGTGTTAATATTTATTTAATATTAATGAATATATTTTTGGTTGCATATAAGTTAAAAGAGGGCCCATAAAGAAGTCAAAAAGTCATGAGGTAAAGAAAAAATATGAATATTCTAATACAAGAGGCCTTACAGGTTTTAAATAAAAAATAATTGACTTGGTTAATACACTATTTATTTTACACATTTGTTTTTGATCGTATGAGCATAAAGGAGAATCAATGTTAGAATATAAGGATCACATCATGGATAGGAATCCCATCACCAATGTATTACACATGCAGTTAATGAAATGAGATATTCATAGCTATTATTGATAATAAATATTTGCTTAAAGTGAAAATATGGTTTACATTTGTCATTTTATTACAATTTTTTCACATAATATTAGGGTATAAAGAGAGGGATAGATAAATACCACTAAAACAAATAAAAGAGTGACTGATCCAAAATATGCTCCTAGGAGGAAAATGAACCAACCCTTGTAATGGTAACAAATTTCCCATATATAGAAAATCTAGCTCTAAGAGGAAGATGATTTTCCCTTTAAAATTTAATTAAGGAAAATTAATTTAGTCACATACTCTCCTTCCTTCTAAATCTTGCATCTCACTTCACATTTTCCTATAAAAAGACTAAAAATCATAATAAATTTGATAATTAAAGGAAAATCAATTAAATGTGACACTAAAACATGAACATATTTCAAATGGAGAAACATTCCTAAAAATTGAAAATTTCAAAATGTGTAGATCATAAAAAGCTTTCCAATGACATAGATGGTTAGAATAACTGACACTTGAGCAAAATGTTATTTAAAAAAAATAAAAAATGGGGGAAAATAGGCCTCCCAAATTGATCAGACTTATGAGAGGCACATGGATGTTTAAAGTTTGAAATTTTAAAAAAAATATAAGTTTTAGTGCTAATCAAGATTTAAAATCTTGATTAATAAAGGGATTCATGTTTTGAAAGGCCCAAGATGTAGCTGGGGATAAAATCTAAATTAGGTCTAAAATTAACATTTTAACTAAGTAGGGCTCCCCAAGACCTAATTAGGCTTGGGGCCCCAAAATAAGTTTGTTGGGATTTTAGCCTAGCACACTCAT
This sequence comes from Torreya grandis, assembly GCA_037957365.1. NCBI lineage: Eukaryota > Viridiplantae > Streptophyta > Pinopsida > Cupressales > Taxaceae > Torreya > Torreya grandis. The sequence goes on along the minus strand of JARHVA010002390.1, from coordinate 12,378 downwards.
ACTGTGGTTAGGTTTCATATCCTGCATAACACAATCAAACAAACATTGGGGGATCATAAACCCAATAGAGGTCTATGTCTTGATTAATAAAGACTTAGGGGGGGATAATCCCCAACCTAGTTAGGGTTTCCCCTTGAATAATGCTACATTCATGTTAACTAAAAATGGAGGAGACATGTGACCTATTCAACATTTTCCTCTTAGATAACACATAGATGTTCCTGATAACCAAGGATAAGCTCAGTCGGGACTTAAGTCCCAACTACCAAAGTGAAGGCCAAACCTAGGTCCTCATGACCTAATCACATATTTTTATCTAATTACAACTACAATACCCTAGATTAACCACCCTATAATTAATCAATAAATAATAATCTGATTATAAATAAAGCATGTCAATTTTGACCCTAAATACCTAATTAGGGGATGAAACCCTGATTAAGTCTAGAAACTTATATTTTTAAAAATCACCTATAATAAAAATAATTGGGGAAACAAGTTTTATCAATATTTTTAATGCATAATAAGTATGTCAAAAACACACTTTCATACCAATTACAAAATATGAGTTTTTATCACATGATTTTGGTCATCTCAATAGGATAGGTTTCAAATATTGAGTTGGCTTGCAAACCAAAATGACCCCCTCGATCAACTTGAGAGAGTTATGTCAAAAATATTTTAAAATTCAAATTGGGAGGTCAAAAATCCACTTTCACACTAATTTTTTTACATGAAGTTTTCACACATGGATGTGTTCTCTCCAACATAGGTGGTTCTAGGATCCAACTAAACACATAAATTTAGATGACCCACTAAAGAAAGGTGAAAGTGATGAGACCAACTATACGAAAAGTGTGAGTAGGAGTGAAATAAAATCAATAAATAGGTTCAATGATTATGGAGGAATTAGGGTGTGTTTTGAAATTAAAAATAATAGCTAACCAGAAGAAGTGGGAATTTTTATTTCAAATTAATTAGGTAAAAAAAGGGATATGAAGGTACATGGAATTGTAATTTAGATCACATAAATGGAAACCTTAAGAAGGGAAGTGAAATGAATGATGGTATTTATATCACTAGGGAATCCGTACCAACCTAAAAAGTGTCCAACACAAGAATATATATGAAAAAACATCCCAACATAGGGCTAATGTAAAATATACCAAAGAAGCCATGAAGGAAATATTGGATGAAAAATGTGATACTATAAAATAAAGTAAAAAGGCATCCAAAAATGATACCAAGGTCAAATAAAAACCTAGAGGCACTACTAAATATCCACAAGGGAAACAAAACAAAATAGTAGGAAGTGTATAAAAATAAATTACTAAGGCATCCATAAAGGGATTCGATGAAGTATGAAAACCTAGAGGTGATACTAAAGATAAAAAAGGGATAAAGACCAACTTAAAAGATATATATATATATATATATATATATATATATATATATATATATATATATATATATATAATGAAACAATAAAGTTTCTAATAAAGGAGGTGATTGAGTATTAAAACCCCAAGTTGTTACCAAAGATCAAAAAAAGAAGCTAAAACTGATTGTAAGAGTGAAATAAAATAAAATTAAAAAATACACTAAGAAAGCAAAGTAATGAAAAGTAAAGAATCATGAAAAAAATAGAAAGTAACATATATGATAAATATAATTTAACATCAAAGAAAAAAATGTGAAATACAAGCTTATTTATCAAAAAATATTTCTTATATCTAAACATGTTTGTTTGTAAGGTGTGAAAGGTTATTTATTTATAATTTATTATAAGGAAAGGATATTAAGAATGAAAGAAAATAATTATGGGAATATTAATATTCCCCCAAAGTATGCATAAAGATAAATATGGGCATCAAAATATGTATCAAAGGATGTAATAAGAAAAAGTGGGTATCATAAACCACCCCAACATGTGAAGTAAGAAAATGATGGTCATCAAAAGATGCCCCAACATGTGTTATAAGAAAAGGATATACATCACAAACTAACCCAATATATGTGGTATATGGGGATTAGAGTTAAGTTATAGCTTGATAGGCCTAATAATGATGTCATATTTGGTGTAATATATGTTACAAAAAGGAATGTGACATCTAGGTAACTGTTGAGATCTTTGGGAGGTGATATGAAATTTTGTTGTATGGTATTAATAAGGGAAATACAATAATGTAGGTGTGAGTCAAATTTTAATGTATCAACATGGATATTATTATTAGATTAAACAAAGTGATACTAATTCATATAGTTTTATTATTGTGATTGAATTGTATCATCTAAGTAGATATAATTAGACATATTTGGGGGAATTTGATGTGTTTGTACCTAAATTGTATCATCTTGATTGATTTAGTGGGGAAGATATAAGTTAAATATGATTGTATAATCACCAATGATACAATTTTAGGTGACATAGGTATTCTAATTGATGGCAAAGATATTAAGACTATATTAGGGAAATCTACATTCTAGTCGATACAATTTGGTGTAACAAGAAATCCTACATTAGCACATTTTAGGTTATGGCAAGTAAAGTTTTTTTTAGTAATAAGTGGGAACTATATTTACACGTCTCATGTCATGCCCTAAGAAGTTGGATGTGAGAAATAATAGATCTAGGATGACCAATATAGTAATCCTCTTTCTCTTTATAGAGTAGGATACAAATTATTTCACCTTATTTTTTCATTAAATATCTAAAAAAGATATAAATTTTAAATTATTCAGATGGTATAAGATATGTAAATTTTAAAAAAAAATTATAATAAAATTAGATGTTCAATTATACTTTCCTATTTATTGAAATGACTAAGAGGGATAATATACTTAGATTGTTATTGTTATTTTTTGGTTTAAGACTATGTGAAAGTGGTTGAAAGGGATGTAAATGTAAAAGGAATCACTTGGATATAGAAATAAGATATTTGGATATGCCTAGACAAGTATATCATGTTTTGGATGCCTAAAAGAGATGTAATAATATTGCTTTTGCTAGATTTTTCCCTATAAAATATGCCTCACTATTTTGGCATAAGTCATTGTGCATGCTTATAAACTATTACTCTATGTAATTTCAATAGCTTGTTGTATGTGAAATATCCAAAATATTTTATCCTACACTTTAAAACCTTAGTTAAAATTTAGACATTAGTTAACCTATAAAAATATGGAAGAGTGATGGGTTGATCTAATGCCAACCACTCCTCAATGAATGGTTGATTTTTACCTATGTATCAAATAATCCAAAAAGGGAAATCAAATTACACATAGTTATTCCCCTTAAGTGTATGTGTGAAATCATGATCCACTTGTATGGATGAAACTTATAATCTAGAATTTGACACTTGAAAATGTTCTCTTGACTTGGATTGAATGTGGTTTATACTTAGATAAGGTTTGTTCCTCATGAATGATTTTTAATTTGGGACTTTTGTGGTTGCTCTTCTCAATGTGTAGATGTTTATAGATATATTCTTGATAAGTGCTACATAGATTCTAGATAGGGAATTTTATTAGACCTATTATATATAAATAGAGAACTCTTTAGGTAAATTCTCACACTACCAAAATGCATAAATGATCTAACCCATAAATATGATTTGAATCTATGAAATTATCAATTTTTAGTGCATATATAGATCCAAAAGAGGTGAAAAAATAATAAAATATAGATCCATTTGAAAATGAGTGGAGTGTATGGAAAATAAGAACAATGATATGATGATTATGAAATCATCTAATAAGGAGACTAAATATATAAGGGAATTATTATAGGTGACTGATAGGAAATAGAGAAGGTCAGGCCCATTGAAGGTAATAAGATAGGAGAGACACAAGTGTAAGATATGTATGTGTACACATACATCATGCAGAGTGAGGATAGGTCAAGACCAACACTGCCAAGTATCTAACACTAGAATTTAGTATCTAAAAATGCCCCCTTTTATTATAGTATTGAAAATTATATAGTAAAAGGATAAATAATGTTTACCTTAAAGTGTAAAAACATATTTTATTTGGTATAAGGATCTAATTGTGTAGCTTGTTTAATGAGAAATTGTAATGAAACATGAAAAAATCATTGTCCATATATGATATGAAATTTAACACAAATTAGATCAATAAAACATTTGAAATTTTAAGATAAATAAAGGAATACACCTATAAGTGGGAGAACCATGTTTCCCTCTTAAGTATTGGACATTGGGTGCCTTATGACCCATTAAAGAATGGCATGGGATGGTTATGACCCAATTTTAGTGCCACTATTGAAATTGTGGGTTGGAGGAGTAGTGATATACCATTGAATGATGCAAAAAATTAACCACACTACTAATTTAAATGACCTTAAACCTAAATATGGAACTGGGATCCTATATTAGGCTCACACAGATCTATGTAGACTAAATTAATCACTACAGATAAATTTTATTTTAGAATGATACTTTATTACCTTTAGTCCCCACTTGAAAATAGATAAAATTTATTATTAATTTGAGCATGAACAAGGTTCATGCCCCCAATTTTATTTAATCAGTGCCAACATGTGATGTATAATTTCATAAAATATATATCCCATTTTGTCCCAAAAATGATAAATTTTATAACATGTTACTCATGTATCATAAAATATCTATAAAATTTATGCATATGCACCTAAACATATATCAATATGTAAATATATTTCTCTTAATCTAAACCAAACTAATTATTCCTCCCAATGTGAACCCTCTAAACTATTAATATGTCCAAAAATATCAAAGAAAAGAGTTAAACACATCATGTTGTATATAAATATGTAATCATGGAAAGAGCATGTGTTAACATGTGGATAATATGTCATCATAACATGAATATATCGTAAAGGCATAAATGAAACATGTATCTTGAGGCATAAAAGTGTCATGTAAAGATGATTATGATTATGATGATGATGATGATGATGATGATGATGATGATGATAATAATAATAATAATAATAATAATAATAATAATAATAATAATAATAATAATAATAATAATAATAATAATAATAATAATAATAATAATAATAAAAGGCATGAATTAGTAATCATCACATATAGAAGCAATGAAATATGAGCCTACATAGGAAGATACATGATATAAATCATGACATCCCAATAAATTATAATAATTCATGATATAGATCATCATAACACAAACTAAACATAAATTCTTATATGTATCTACTCACAAGCATACCTTTTCAAGGCCATGACACACATAATAACAATCGAATGAACATGCAATATCAAACAAGTGAAGAACCACACAATCTAGACAATAAAATGTCACACAAGGTAATAACCACACAATATTTTAAATAAAATTTCACAAAATGAAATTTACACACATAATAAGTAGTCAAATGTCATGCAAGGAAATATTTTCACACAATAGAAAATCAAATGCCACACAACAAAAGTAAGTTATGCACTAATAAGAAGTCATACAATGATACACTTAATCAATAAATTTCATCAAATAATACAAAGGACACACAAATAACAATCAATCATTAGATAATATGAAAGGAAATAACAACAATGAAGCAAATAAAAATTTAATTTGGGGTATACCATCAATTCATGTCAATGTCATAGCATAGGAACATAGAACATACATCAAATGTAGTAACAAATATAATATATATAATATAAATGAATGAGTAAAAAATAATTTTTATCAACGTGACAAATGTAAAATTTAATACAAATATGTAACATATAACAATGTGACCTATGGAACGAGATGCCCCCACCATGAACATGTCCCTTGGGTAAAGGAATGCCCTGCATTTGTGCATCCATATGTCATGTATAACATGTATGAAATTAATATTACTCATATATACCATGAAATTCATGTGAATATTTGGTTCCAAACATGTGGTAATTAACATAAATCAATTGAAATAACTAACAAACCATACAATGCTTATATCCTGATTTGTTATTTTTGAAATATTTTTTATTTTAAAATATTTAATTTTTTTCATTTTTGAAATATTTTGACTATGTTAATTCTAATAAATAATTCCATAAATTTTATTACCATATTAAGGTCCTATATCAAATATGGTAATGGTCACTGATCATGAGTAAGTAAACCCATATGTATTTGTAGCTAAATCCTAGAGGTAATCTCATGCTATAATATATCTGTCATCATCATCATGAGTCATAGAATATTATTTATGATGAGTCACATTATTAAGCATATATATTATGGGATGTATTTTATAGTAAAAATATGAGTTTCTACCCAATGAGGAATGCACATAAATATTTTTAATATCAGCTTAGGATGTGATGGAATGGATCCTTTCTAAAGTTTTGTAATTTTGGAATAGGATACTTTCTCACATATATTGAGTGAAAAATGTGATAAAAATGGTTGGTAAAAGGATTAAATGCATGAACCAATTGATTATTTTAGATCATATAACCATCACAAAGCATAGTATTTAATATTACATGAAAAAACTTAGTCACAACTTGTCATTATAGGCATTGTCCAAACATGCTACATTAAAATATCTTAGATATTTCTCTAGGTTACATTTACCATCATATAAATTAATCTTAGGAGATACAAAATTTATAGGTAAAGGGTAATCTGAATTTTTTTGGAATGATAGATTATGAAAAAATAAACGAGAATCAATCAAATGACTTTCTCAAGAAGCACCTTGCTCTAACTGCAACACTTAGCCTATAAATCTATAACATTATGCATGAGTGATTATATACTAGGCATAATAAAATATGTGATAGTATATGGAATTACATGATTATAATCCTTATAAGGTATGATGGTATGTTATGTATGGATAGTCATAGTAATCTAAGTAAATCCTTATGTTTCCCCCACACTATGGGCAAGAATCATATGTGTAGACAAATGTATAGACATAGGAATATTATAAATATTAGTAGTTTAAACACCTATGGTGGATTTAATACATCCAAAAGGTATATTAGAATTAGTGAAGAGCTCATGTTGTTTTTCCTTAGATTTACAACCTTATAAATATTTTTGTTTTCATCTATTATCACATGTATAAATTCATCAAGTAAATTTGGATTCATATGAAGATATTTAGTTAATTATTATTAATCTATCACTTCAAATATACCCTCCATAATATATGTTTCTTCATCGTGGCCATTTTAGATTCAATATTCATACAAAATTCATCCAAATAATGCACCCTATCTCTTGGGATAGTGATAAGGGAAGGATGGTAGCTATGAAAACCTTGAGTGTGGGTGAAATAATTGATATATGAAAGCCCCTATAAGTCAAAATTTTAACAATATGAAGCATTGAGGAAAGCTAAGGATTATTAATGACTAGTTTCAACATTAGTATTGTTAGATAATGATTTGACCCCTTTTATGACATAGTTGTTAAAGATATTGCATATCATAGGGAGAAATTCAATGATTAAAACCATATTTTGAGAAACTATATATCAATAATAATAATAAAATATGTCAATGAGTAAAATTGGGAATCATATTTGAATATAGAAATCTGAAACCCTATAAATAATAATGAAACCCTAATGGAAAACATAGGGCTTGGAGAGGGTTTGATATATTTTACTCTAGTTTTTTATTAATGTATCTAAACAAGATAGATATTGTGAACTATTTATATTATCTAAGATACGTCTAAATTAAGAAAATTTAAATGCCATAAACAAATGTTATATTATAAATAATAATGAAACCCTAATGGAAAACATAGGGCTTGGAGAAGGTTTGATATATTCTACCCTAGTTTTTTAAATTAATGTATCTAAACAAGATAGATATTGTGAACTATTTATATTATCTAAGATACATCTAAATTAAGAAAATGTAAATTCCATAAACAAATGTTATATAATAAATAATAATGAAACCCTAATGGAAAACATAGGGCTTGGAGAGGGTTTGATATATTTTACCCTATTTTTTTATTAATGTATCTAAATAAGATAGAGTTTATGAACTATTTAGATTGTATAAGATATGTATAAATTAATAAAATATAAATGTCATAAGTAAATGTTATATTACAATTTAATATTTATGAAAATCACCAAGAAGACTAGGGTCCTTAGCTTGTTACTAATATTTTATAGTATGAGACTATGTGTAGGTGGAAGGAAGGGCTATAAATGGATTAGGGATACCTTAGATATTAAATTGGATTTTTAGATCTTCTAGGATGAGTTCATAGATATATAGACACTTATAACTAATATAGGAGTCTAGCATGTAACAAACATGTCCTTATAAAATTTTCCTCACTATTTTGGCATAGGTGACTAAAAACACTTTTAAAATATTATTTTATGTATTATTAAGATTTTTTTAAAAGTAAAGCATCCAAAAAATTATTTCCTTCACTTCAAAACCCTAACTCCACTTGAAAAAATAGGTTAATTTTTAAAAATAGTGAAGAGTGATGAGTTGAGATGATCCCAACTACTCCTTGGTGAATGTTTTAGTGTTACCTACATATCTAATACTCAAAATATGGAAATAAAATTTCACATATTTATTCCCTTTAAGTCTACTTGTGTAATCATGATCCACTAGTATGTATGCAACCTATAATATAGCTTTTAGAACTTGAAAATGGACACTTAACTTGGCTTGGAGGTGCCTCACACTTAGTTAGGGCAGATTCCTTGTGAATTATTCATAATTTGGGAATCTTGTTCCTCTCTATATGAAAATTTTTATATATGATTTTAGATAAGTGATAGATAGTTGGTAGATATGGAATATCATTAGATCTATTGTGTATAAATATTTCACACTTTGTGTGATTTCTCACACCACTGACATGTGAAATGTGTGGGCCAACCCATACATATTTTTTAAATTTATAAAATGAATTTATTGGCATGAAAATAAATCTAACAGAGGTAGATGACTACAAAAATATGGATCCATATGAGTATTGATGGAGGTGTCTTAAAAATAGGAACAATGATTTGACATTTAGGAATTAATATGATAAAGAAAATAAGTAGTTTAGCCACTAACTATGGAATTCATCTATGTGACTGATAGAAAATAGAGAAGGCTGGTCCCATAGAAGGCAAACATATAGGAGAAAAAGGTATGGAAGATCCATATGTGTATGCAAAATTATTTTAAGGTATGGATAGGTCAAGGCTAATGCTTCTAAGTGTCTAATATCATATTTTAGTTTCTACACAAAAAAGGAGATCATAACATAGAGTCTATGTATACTTGGATGGTATAAGAACAATACTCAAGGTAACCATTGATCTAGTAGATTTAAATCCATAATCAATGCCAAGGGTATATGGTTTCAAATATTATTCATAATATATGTTGTATGGTTCTATCTTGATCCAAAGATAAAGAAATGATATAACAATAATAACAAAGGGTTATCAAGGATATGATAAGGAATCCATATGCAAGTAGCTAACAAAAAAGGGTAACCTATATCTAAGAGTGTAGTAATATTAGACTAACAAAAGGTAAATGTTGCATTGGTAGACCATAAGTATAGTCTATTTAGCTTAAAGTGATAATTTAAAATATAATCACCCTATATTATGCTAGATTATTTTGTATAAGGAGAAATTAAAAAAAGATGACATACATAATACTATAACAATGAAAAAATCAATCTATCTACTAAAAAAATAAAGGAAAGAGAATATATATATATATATATATATATATATATATATATATGTATGTATGTATGTATGTATGTATGTATGTATGTATGTATATATATATATATATATATATGTATGTATGTATGTATGTATGTATATGTATGTATATATATATATATATACATACATATACATACATACATACATACATACATATATATATATATATATATATATATATATATATATATATATATATATATATATATACATACATACATACATACATACATATATATATATATGTATGTATGTATGTATGTATGTATATATATATGTATGTATGTATGTATGTATATGTATGTATATATATATATATATATATGTATGTATGTATGTATATATATATATATATATATATATATATGTATGTATGTATGTATATGTGTGTGTGTGTGTGTGTGTGTGTGTGTGTGTGTGTGTGTGTGTGTGTGTGTGTGTGTGTGTGTGTGTGTGTGTGTGTGTATACTAATTACTTTTGAATTGAAGTTTTGGCACATAAATATCTCCTTTGGATATAATGGAATTTCATAAGAGATATAATAGGATGAAGACCTTAAATGGAAAGGATGAAGACCTAGACATTCTTATTTTAGAACTCTAAATATTATGGGAAGCCTCCTTAGTTAAAATACTTGTATTGAGATTCAAATACCCTAAGCAAGACTTGACATTAAATAATAAGACTTTATCCTCTAACTCTTTCTTTTACTACTTAATGGAAAAATAAGAGTGAAATTAAAGAATATGAGTGTTGTGTGTGTGTTTTGGAATGATAATTATCACACACACACACACACACACACACACACACACACACACACACACACACACACACACACACACACACACACACACACACACACATCAAGTTACAAATCTAGAAATTAGTTGAGACTCTAAGTTGGTGGTATTAACTAGGATGATATAGTTGAATGTGATTTTGGGTGAATAAGAAGTATTGTTCAAGAGGATATAGTATAAAAGTTAGGTAAAGTATTATAACTATATTATATAGGTTTATATAGTTAGGGATAAATAGGTATGAAACATATTATATCAGCTAGGATTATATAGTATACTTTTAGGGTGGATAAAAATAATAGACATAATGAGATAAAACATGTAGATAGAGACTCAGAGGAGGTTAGATTGATACTAGTAAAGGTATGATAGAATAGTGTGTAAACATCTATTTTAGAGTACCATAAGTTTAGCCCACCCATTTCTCAATGCACTCAAGACATGCACTTATGGGGGATTGATGCATTGATGATTCTCAAAAGTGAATTGTTTTGTAAAATTATAAATATGAAATATATTAGGCATATATACATCCTACTCAACCAATTATTTTGTAACTCATTTTTCACACAACTTAGTTTATGAAAAATTATCATTATATACATCCATGAAACGTTTAGACATTTTCAAATAATCTCCCACTTGTTGAACACTTTGAATATGGAATCAAACATCCATATTTTAGTAACTTTGGGTAGTAATTCACATATATTTGTTACACAAAGATAATATATCATTACTCACTACCTTATTGTATCCATAAAATCTCTCTTATGTCCACCTTATCCAATTTTTTTTTAATCTATTCTATCATTTCTCCTACAAAATGATATTTAAAATCAATTTTATTTGTTTGATAATGATAATTAGGGTTATTTTATAGATATATTGTTATTTGAATATTGATATTTATATTTGCATATTTATATGTGAACCTAACTATAAAACACAACCTTTGAAGCCACATTTTTTCCTTCCTTGCATGATTATATGTGATATATTCAGCTTTGATGGTCAATATCACAAGAATATCCTATCATATTCTCATCCAAATCAAATATCCACCAAATATTTTGAAAAAATATATAGTGGTATACCTATAAAAATCAATATCTCTAGCTAGTAAAAACTTTTTACTTGGTTGACTAGACCAAAATTCTTATTGAGTAAACAAGTCTAAAATTTTGATTCATGTTAACCAGTGTCGATGTGGATGATATATTGATTAGGTAACAAAAAATAACCACTACTTCATCCTAAAATTGATAATCCAAATACACACTACTCAACATAATTTGGGTATTGTCCATAATATCCTATTCATCTAATTTGAAAATCCATTCTAATATGATGTATATGGATTCATATTTTACCTTTGAATACCACTTTGCCTATAAAATTAATCAAAAATATTTAGATTATTACTCACCCCTATTATTTGTGAACAATAATTTGATATTGTTTTCTATTTAGTTTTTCACAAGAGCTTTGTACTCCTTATATTTATTAAGAACTTCATATATATTTAGGATTCAGTATACCTAGGTCTATATGCTAAAAATATAAATTATAACTATTAATTGAGACTACGATAAATTGAAGTTGGTTGGCTAGGCATATGTAGATCTGGGATAAAATAAGCTAGAAGTGGACTGAATGAGGATATTGTAATAGTTGTTAGATTATGTAATTTTCCATTATGTGGCCTCAAATGTTTACATCAGATCTAGAAGGTTATGTAAATATTGGTTTCTGAGTTAGATGCAGGTGTTTGGTGCAAAACTTTAAGCATGGGATATACTAAGGGGGGGGTGAAT